>VUYV01000119.1:1727943-1847523 GCA_008711295.1 Anarhynchus alexandrinus
TTTCACTGAAATCTCCACTTGTAAGGCCTCACCATTCGCTTGGACAGCTATGACCTGGATATCGAATTAGAGAAAAATCCACACATAGATAGGGCTTATATACATTAGCAAAAATACTCACTTTTTTCAATAAAAACAAAGAAGTTAAAGTGGTTTGGAGTTTGTATAAGTTCTATTTGAGGCTTTCAGTGAGCATGTAGCTTTTTTTTTCTTATTGGACCATGCAAATATATGCATAACACAATATATAGTCACATACGTGAAGCATGCTTCATATATGTGAAGCATGGCTTTACCATGAATGAGGGATTTGTAATAGCAAAATTTATATGGTCCTTCTGATTCATGTTGGTTAGCTGAGTGCCTCTAATTTCCTACTGAATGTGTTTTCAGCTGGCTTCACCTTTTTGGTGTTGTATATGTTACCTCAGGAATAACTCTAAAAATACTCCTCTAGACATTTCTGCCATACAGTTTGTCTAGAAGGATGGATTCAGCTATTTGCCTCCCTGAATCAGACGTTCCTGAATCAAACTTTCCTGCAGAAAAGCCAGAAGAAACTACAGAATACAATTAAATAACCAAAAATGAGAAATGCAGGGACACTGGTTTTCACTTGAAATATCTCTTGCTGTCCTGTGAGGCTGCGTTACAGCCTCTGGAAAAGGAAAACAAGAATGGGGTGTAAGAGATTTACCATCCCAAAGGCCACATGAACTCTATTGTACCTTGCTGCTTTGGGCAACTCTTTACATTATTAACTAATACAGTATCCTTCTTTATAGTAGTTAAGCCCAATAAACTGTCATACTGCTGTATCCACTGACCCAGCTGCTACCTTAATGCACCCTGAGTGGGAAAATAATACATAGCTACCAACCTAAATAAAGAAAAAAACAATGGGAATAGATGTGGTCTGATGTGGATTTACTGGAAAAGCAAGAGAGGTAGGAGGGTTTTGTTTCTCACCATCCCCGGGAGCTGATGTGGCACTCAAATCTGAGTCACACGGTGAATGTGGGTCACTTGCCCCACCCCTGTTCAGCTCAGCATCCCCCTTCGTATGCATCGTGCTCTGGGCATAGCAGTAACTTTTCATGCTGTGCTATCTCCTTTCCATACAGGAGAAGAATACTCAGGAAAGTATTTCATTCCCCAGCACTCAAGCAAAAGAAGCTACTTTCTGAGAAAATGTCTCTTGTTTTTTATAGCTATCTATGTGATGTTCAAGAATAATTCAGTGACATCTCGCAGAGTGGGAGGTTTAGAATGTGAACTCCATGGGAAATGCCAATATTTCAAAATGTAGGTTTGAATTCTAAGAAAACTCTCAAACAATTTGAATTTGCCTGCAAAATGAAATTGTAATAAACTGCTGTCAGTTATCAGAAAGATTTTGTGTGGAATTTATCTGTTAATTTAACTTTATTTTAGCATATAAAAATACAACCATGACGCAAAAAATAATATTTAAATGAAAGTTTCAGGCATTCCATTATAGCAATGTTAAAACATTCAGCTGTGTCCTTATTATAACAGGTTTTATTTTTTTTAATTACAGTTGTGTTTGAAACCGACAGACCAGCAGAAAAAATTGTTTTCTATGGAACCAACATTTTCCAAGGAAAACCTGTTCTAGTGAAAATGGTTTCGGAACTAATGACAGCTGTGATACCCATAGGTTTAAATCTTACATGCCCAGCTCTGGGAGCAAGATTCATAATGTAGAGTAAGACACCACAGTCTCAACAGCTGAAAATAGCATTAGGCCCACCTTCTTCAAGCAAAAAAAAAAAAAAAAGAAAAAATCAACGGAGAGAAAAAAGCATACCTTCTGTGTATACACAGGCTTAGATTACTCTGCTGAGTCTTCACTGTAGCCAGCCATCTATCTATTTTTTTCCAAGTAATTTTCTTTCGAGTGCTATACAATCAATCTCATTCCCCAGTGGGGTCTAGTTGCAGTCTGTTGCTGGAATGCCATCACATTCCTGTAAATGTTTGTGCATCATCCAGTTAACCTGACTTTAATTTAGATCTAAAGCTGTGTAATTCTGTATGTTTTGTCTTTTTTCCCTTTTTTTGGCTGAAAATACTTTTGTTAATTTGCTACAAATCAATAAGTAATCCTAGTGAAGACAAATCTTCATAAGCGTAAGTAAAGATGTTTGTGTGAAACATGCTGTTTATTCAGAGTGGCTAAAATATTTTTTAAAATTGAAAAAAAAACCAATACAGCAGCTATTTACTCACTCAATTATATTGAAAAGTCAAAGAAATCTGCAGCAGTCAGTATATATCAACAGCAGTACTGGGCTCAGCATCAACAAAGAGGCCCCAACATCTTGGTATTTACTGTCTCTGGAAGTTTTTGCATTTATTTGAAGCCAAAAATCTAAACTGAACAAAAGAAGTGTAGTTCACTTTGATAAAATAGAAAACAATTCTTCTTCTAACTTTGGTCAAACTAAATTTCTGAGTAGTCTTATGTACGTTTTAAGAACTATACAGGCTTTCAAGAGCTTTTCCAGCCTGTCTTCAAGCTCTCTTTACATGTCATCAACCTACTTAGTCTCCAGGTAGTTCCGTTAGTCTAATCTTGTTAAATAGTTATATTTGCCACAAAATATCAAAATGCATTCAGTACCTTTCCTGTTGCCAAAGACACCTTTGATCACAAATATTGTAATATCAGCTTTTGTTCTGGGGACTGTCACAGATAACAAAACACTGAGTCAAATCTATCAGCTCAGTCATCTGTGCCGCTAATCCCCATTACAAGCAGAGAACGTGAATGAAGAACTAACCAAAACCAGTCTTTACACTCAAATCTCCTATGACAGCAAGAGTATTTAACTGTTGTTGGTAAGAGCATTTCTGCGTGGGAAAAAGCACAGTAATATAGAGTTGTGTATCAGATCGCTTGTTAATTACATATGTCAGTTCTACAACAGCAAGTACTTAAAAGACTAATGATACCGCATCCATGTTTACAATATCTTTTACTGCTTATTTTGGCACTGAAAGGTTTTGAAGTAATTCTTGTGCATGCAAAGCTATTAATTTTTATACAGATCTGCTTAGATTCTCCAGTTATAACTCATAGCTAATGTCATACTGTTCTGGTGGATAAGCATGAAATTCTAAACTTTTGTGTTCTGGAATATTTAAAATCTGTGCTTTTTTGGCTGACCTTGCCTATTTGACTTTTACATCATTAAATAGTCTTCGACTCCACTGCAAGATTGGCCAGTTCATATCACATCTGAGTCTGACTTCATGATTGTTGGGTGCTACAGGCAAAGAAACCTGCTTTATAAAAGAAATCGTAAACTGATGTCTGTCTTCACCTGTGATTTTTTTCTTTTACTAAATAATGGTTGCAGCACTGGTGACTTTTTGTCCAGAGGGAGAGTGTCCTGATGAAAGCTCTGCGGTTGCTGTCCTCAACACTGCAGTCCTTGCAGCAGCTCTCCCGGCTACCCACAGCAGGAAGAGGAAACTAACTTTCTTATGCCCTGGAAAAAAAGTGAACTTCTCAGATATTTGCATGTAATAAAGTATAGAATCTAAAAAGACCTCTCCCCAGTATTTTGTACTCCTATGGTTTGTTGGGATATGCTCCCTTTTTTATATATATATATATGTATATCTCAGCTCTGTTAGCCTTTTCCTTCCCTGATATGGTTTCTTCATTCTGCTTCTCATTGATAGCTTTTATTTCCACCTGAAATTGTCATCCTCAAATGGCATCTTGCTGTCACTCCAGCATGCTGGCACTCCAGGGAAAGTACCGGAAACATGCCTTCAATAAACGAAAAAGTAACAACAAACAAATGAGTACCTATTACAGCTAATTCACAGCTGGAAGCAAAATCTGAGTTTTGAGAAACATATGAGAAGCCCTGGAAATAGATCACATGAAGAACTGAAAGCCATTCACCTCTAGAAACAATGATTTCACTACTGATTTATTCAGGGACATATCTGGAGGGATTCTTGGTTAAGACCACTTCAAGTGTCTGGAAGATGCCCAAGGTCTGATTTCAGAAGTATACACACAGAAACTCTTCTGAAGTTCCAAATACACAGACAGAATCCCATCTACCAAAAACGGCTATAGACTTTCTGTCTCTTGCTAACTTGACTTGCTGGGACACTTTAGGTTTTGTTTCAAAAGAAAAAATATATGTATGTGTGCATGTGTGTGATGTGCATGTATATATAAAAATATAAACAAGCAAACATCCAGACATATGCAGACATGCATAAATACATATGCTGCCAGGAAGCAAAATACCGCTCAAATTAAATGGAAACTTTCATTTCCTGAAGGCCCATATTGGTCCAAATAGCCTGGAACATATACACACTGCACTTCCATTTTCTACCTGGGAGACAGACAATGTCCAGCACTGTTCCAGCATATTATTTCCTATTAATATGTCATCTGGAATGTAGTTTAAATATGGAGTGGACAAAGTGGAGACAAGTAAAGTTAAGTAAGATTAACCTTATCAAAACAGCGTGCTCTTCAAGACTTGAACAAAAGCCTTGAATGAATAGGTGCTATCTAAAGTAGAACTGCACCTGATATTGCTTTGGAGCTTTATAATAATCCTACACGGTGAGTAAATGCATTGCGCTAAATTGTGTGTGCCTCTGATTAGGACTGAACCCAAGAAACCTTCCCAAGGGAACCCAAGGTAGCGCTACCAGATAGCCGACTTTCCCCAGTTTATTCATTCTACCCGAAAATTTTATTCTGAAAGAATTGGATGACACTATGAGTTTTCATGTTTGGTTGGGGTGGGGTTTTTTTGACATCTGGCAGTCCCACTATTTGTATTGCACAGTACCTCTGTCTGGGCTGCTGTGCATTTCTACAGTGTGTGTAGAGATCACAGCACAGGGTATTTCAGTAAGAAAGGCTGACGTGAGCTGTGTTTGCGCACGCATAGTGAATCTGATACGCTCTGACAATATCAGATTTACTGCATGTATTTCTCATCTTTTTTTTTTTCAGGATATACAAGCAAGATCTAGTAGTTCATTCCTACACAGAAATCATAGAATCGTAGAATTATAGAATGGTTTAGGTTGGAAGGGACCTTGAAGATCGTCTAGTTCCAACCCCCCTGCCATAGGCAGGGACACCTCCCACTAGACCAGGTTGCTCAAAGCCCCCTTCAACCTGGCTTTAAACACCTCCAGGGATGGAGCTTCCACAACTTCTCTGGGAAACCTGTTCCAGTGCCTTACCACCCTCAGAGTGAAAAATTTCTTCCTAATATCTAATCCAAATCTACCCTCTTTCATTTTAAATCCATTACTCCTTATTCAATCACTACACTCCCTGACAAAGAGTCCCTCCCCAGCTCTCCTGTATGCCCCCTTTAGGTACTGGAAGGCCACAATGAGGTCTCCCCGGAGCCTTCTCTTCTCCAGGCTGAACAACCCCAACTCTCTCAGCCTGTCAGTGCTCCAACCCTCTGATCATCTTCGTGGCCCTCCTCTGTACTTGGTCCAACAGGCCCATGTCCTTCTTGGACATTGGTCAGCATTAGGTCAGACATTCTGTGATAGTACATATCAGGTACCCTGTTAAGAAAAAGAGTGTGTTTTTTTCTAGAGTGTTGACTGCTCAAAAAGGTACCTGCTGCCAGTGCTGCTGTTCTTCAGAATCATACACCATATCCTCTGACTTTTCATCCTCAATGTACTGTTTCAGATTTAGAAGTTTGGCTGATCCTGTTCTACTACTCCGGTTAAAAAAAATTACTTCTTGGGAAGAGAACTGACAACAGTCTCATGGTAAGTAAGGCACATTTTGGAATGAATATAACTTCTTTTTAGAGAGACAATATAAGGAGTTATTATTTAATTGGCATCCGTACGTGGTAGTAATTCACAGCCCCATCTTAATTTATTCCAGACTGTAAAAAAAATGTTTCTATCTAAAGTAAAGTACTCTCCATAGGAAAAATTGCTCAAATCCTTACAACTTCTCTGTGGAGTATTTTTAACATGAGGTAATTCAAGATCATATTCTTAGGAAAGTCCATTGCACTGTTGTCCTGAACTTTCTGCCATGGGGGCCAGCAGCTAAATTCAGTGGGTCTGTAAATCTTTACAGAACCCATAGTTTCAAATTAAAAAGAAGCAATAACATCAGACCCTGAATGGAGATATTAGAACAGCACAAAATTAAAAGCTAAGACATGGTTGTTGAGTCAATGTCTCAATGACCAAATGGAAAACAGTAACGAGTGGTGTCCCTCAAGGGTCTGTACTGGGACCAATACTATTTAATATCTTCATTAACAACATAGACAGTGGAATTGAGGGCACCCTCAGAAAGTTTGCATATGACACCAAACTGAGTGGTGCAGTTAATTTGACAGAGGGAAGGAATGCCATCCAGAGGGACCTTGACAGGCTTGAGGAGTGGGCCCATGCGAATCTCAAGAAGTTCAACAAGGCTGAGTACAAGGTCCTGAACCTGGGTCGGAGCAATCCCCAGTATCAATACAGGCTGGGGAATGAGTGGATGAAGAACAGTTCTGTGGAGAAGGACTTGGGGAAACTGGTGGATGAAAAATTGGACATGAGCTGGCAATGTGCACTTGCAGCCCAGGAAGTCAATTGTATCCTGGGCTGCATCAAAAGAAGTGTGGCCAGCAGGTGGATGAAGATGATTCTGCCCCTCTACTCCACTCTGGTGAGACCCCACCTGTGTCCAGCTCTGGAGTCCTCAGTATAGGAAAAACATGGACCTGTTAGAAAGGGTGTAGAGGAGGGCCACAAAAATGATCAGAGGGCTGGAGCACCTCTCCTCTGCAGAAAGGCTGGGAGAGTTGCAGCTGGAAAAGAGAAGGCTCCAGGGAGACCTTATTGTGGCCTTTCAATACTTAAAGGGAGCTTATAAGAAAGATAGAGAAAGACTTTTTCCAGGGTCTGTAGTGACAGAACAAGGGGCAATGGTTTTAAACTGAAAGAAGGTAGATTTACATTGGAAGAAACTTTTTTGTGATGAGGGTGGTGAAGCACTGGAACAGGTTGCCCAGAGAAGTTGTCAATGCCCCATCCCTGGAAGTATTATAGGGCTTTGAGCAACCTGATCTAGTGGAAGATGTCCGTGCTCATTGCAGGAGTGTTGGACTAGATGGCATTTCAAGGTCCCTTCCAACTCAAACTATTCTATGAGTCTATGATTTTATGCAAAAACTTCTGTGGTAATATTCACTCTTCTTTGCTTCCTGAAACAGTACGATCCAAATGCAACAGTGATGACACCACTGCCTTCCAGGCGCTCCTCTAAGCTTGTGGTCCCAGGTATCCCCTAGTAAATACACTTCTGTGAGCTTCAATAGTCTCTCTATTCATCACAACATTTTCAACACATGTCACAAAATTTTATGCATCATATACTATAAGGAGTGTTTGTTACACAGCCTTGTCAAGCACAGAACCTGCAGGTTGCTTCTGACCCCACACAGGTGACACAGGAGTAATACAGGTGACTAGTTTGGCATTTGGAGTGCTTTCACTAAATAGCTTCTTCTCTACACTCCTTTTTTTGTCAGTTTTAGGTGCCCCAGTTATTATGGATAAGGAAGAACTGATAAATACTAGAAATGTCTCTTTACTTAAGTGGTAAGAGAGAGGGGTCAGAAGGGGCAGCAAAGGCAAAACTGATCCCTTCATAGCCACTCAGTCTCATTTCTCCCCAATTTCTCTTATAAAATTGTTGGAGCTTTATCATCAGTTCTCTACTCACCAAATTTTGTGTCAAGAGGCTGTGTCTCTCAAGCCGGGAATCTGTCACAAATAGAGAATTATTTTAACCTACCCTTCTCTCCTTTGATATTATAATTATAATCTCTCTACCGGCTAAATAAAACACAAAGTTAATAATATAGGTTTTTTATTTAGTGATCAATTAGTCCTTCAAGAAATTATAATTTTATTTGAAAAGCAGCTATCAGAGAGAAGCCAACGTCTTGAAACACTTACAAAAAAGAATGTGCTGTCCACCATCTGACTTTGATTAAATTACCCAGAGAACAGTCATATCAAATGAAACCCTCAACTCCCAAATATTTGGAATTGCAGTGAAATTAGCTATCAGATTCTTAAATTAAAAGCTTCTTTCTCTTTTAGAATACATCAATTTGAGATTCTCTGACAGACAAAGAAAAATATAAATAAAATAAACCACTAATTGATTGAGGTATTTGAAACAAAAAGGAAATATTAGATCATTTAGTTTCATTTTTTTTGTGAAATAGGTCAAACAACTGCATTCACTTCCCTTCTACTGTCCTAACGTGTTTGGCTAAAGCTTATCTTTCAAAAACACATCTAATCTTTATTTGAAGACACATGAGATGGGTAATGTCACTTTCTTTGGTAATCTGTTCAGATGATTGATTGTCATCTTCATTACAAATCTGTGTTGAATTTGAAGCTGTCTAGTCTCAACTCCCAGCCATGGGATGAGATGGCCTAGTTGAGATGCCAGGGCAAACTTTTAGATGGCTAAAGCTAGGTCAGTGATTTAGTTGTGGACTTGGCAGTGCTAGGTTAATAGTTGGACTTGATGATCTTAAAGGTCTTTTCTAACCTCATATTTCTATCATTCTATGATTCTATGATTCTATGATTCTAGGTCATATGAACACTGTTTTTCTTTATCTACACCTTTCCCAGAGAGGAAATTTATTGGGGGAAGGAAAAAAGGGGGAGAGAGAGGTCTAATGTGGCTGTAGTGCGTGTGCCTCAGATCATTGCTTGGGACAGAGCATGTTCTGTGTAACACGTGTGAGAAAGTCTGTGCTTCCCTTTGGGACTTCATCTAAGAAGTATAAAAATATTTAACCATAAGAAAAGTATAGATCTATTTCATGGGTTCCTCTAAACTGAAAGGCATTTTTTTTTTCATTAGGTAATGGAGTAGTTAGAAGCTACAGCAATTTGCCTGAAATTGTCAGTGTTCATCTCTCTAATATATGAAAACTAATTCCTCTATTTTGGGGAATGTGAAGTGAATTCCTTCCTTTTTCAAGAGGTTGAGTTGTGTAGTAGATGCAGCTATGCTGTATTGCTATATTTGAAATTTTTTTTCTCTACCTCTGATTTGTGTGATCTATAAAAAAGAAAACGATGTTTTCAGAGTATATTTACTTCTTTGGTATTTAGAACAATATTTCGCATCTCTCCTGAGCCTACAACACTGATTTTTCACACATTTCCATGGTTAAAATTCACCACTCTGTTATGGCAGCTTTTTTGATAATCAACAAATACTGCAAGAGCTGAAAGCCAGCTTGCAGACTGCGCTGTGAGTCACATGTAAGTAGGTCCCTGAAAACCTTATTGGAATACAGCTTACTGGGACACGGGTGGAACAGTCATGACAAAACAGGATGAAGTTCCTAACCTGGGCTAACTTGCACTTTTCTGTTTCAAATGATGTAGTTTCAAGCAGCAGTAGTATTCTGTACCACAGATCCCAAAAAATTATCGCCAGACATCCCCCTCTTCAGCTGAGCTGAATCAAAATATATTCTCTACTGAAGAAATGAGGTATTTTTTTTTTTCTGTGATTAACTAAGAAGCCATAAAAACCCCACACTGTTTATTTCTCAAGTCTCAAACCCATTATGTGAGAGTTTTTCATGTGCTCAGCAAAACAAAGACAACGTCTGTCCCTGATGGGATACTCATGCAAGGTGACTGTTCAGCAATAAGGAAAAATATAAACATGGAAAGAACAGAGACACATGCTCAAGACTTCAAAAGCATACTTCCATGTCATCTTTTTTTTTTTTCTTTCATTAAAAAGGGAAAAGAAATTTCTCTTCTTCCTACAGCAGTAGAACCTGGATATTGACCTGAGTATTTTTTTCCAGCGTCAAATGAACAGTTCACAGACTTCATACCACCCTGATTGCTTTAGAGCTGCTCCTGGATCTTTCATGTACCATGAATCCAGGACCAAGAACTCAGAATATGCCGTGCTTGTGCTGAATTAATTGATATGTGTTAAAAATACATGTTAAAGGCCATGTTTAGGTGATAAATTTGACTAAGTCACATTAAAGCCAGGGAGGGGGATTCTGTCCTGTATCCTGAAAGGTCCTGGGCAATCAGGAACAAAGGAAGGAGATTCTTGGTATGGAGGAGAGGAGCTGAAGATCTGAACAAACATTTTGGTTGAGATGGAGTTCAGAAAGCAGTGTGGTGATGACAGGAGACAGATCTATAGAGAAAAGTACACAATGAAAAAGAGACAAGAAATACTGTTCAGAAAGAATATTGAATTAACTGCACCCAGATGGTTGTTACTTGGCTGGATGATTTACTCAGCTTCTTTTAATGTTTCATTCTGGTTTCACCTCTCCTCTACACCTTACACCTTTCCACCAGGGAGCTCTTGTGAGACTTCTGGCAATTTCTAGGTTCCTTGAGTGAAGAAGAGCACCGTGGAGAAGGAAAAGGTGTTTTATGGCCATATACGGCTTTGCAGTGTCTGTGAAAAAGCATTTCTACTGAAATGTCTTCAGTGTTTACTTCTTCTTGCTGCACCTAAATGCTTAACCCTCAGATGGAATTTGCTTACATCACTAAGTCTAGTTATTGTTCAGCAGTGCAGTGGCTTCACAGTCTCCATAGCTTTGTTCAGTGTTTTTCCTTGTGTGGAGTAGCTTTGTAAGAACCTCATTTTATTACCATCCTGATTACACTTAGAGAATATTTAAATGTTTGATGAAATTGGAGGTTCGCATGAATCTAAGCATGACCTTTTGGTTTATTTCATGTTTGCTGTGCATACAGAACCTTGTTTATTTTTCTTCTTTCACAACTAAATTATACTCTCTATGCTTTTTCTATTATTATTATTATTATTATTATTGGCTTGCATTTGTAAGGACTTTATTCAATCTGCTTTTCATTTGGCATTTATGTAGACCTTTATATTCCTGCCCGATTGAGTTTTTCATTAGTTCTTTCATGAGTTTGTTTGCTGCTGCACATACAAATCTTCAACTGCTGTCTGAAAAACTGACACACAGAGTCCACAGACAACGCTGAACATCCAGAGCAAGGCCTCCCTTGCAACTCCGTATCTCAGAGCTGCTTCACAGCAGATCTTTTCCTCATTTCATTAAACTACAAATTTATTAACTATCCAAAAAGAAGGGCGTTTTCTTCTCTCTCACATGTATTTATAGTCTCAAAGATTAAGATCATATGGCTTCATAAGAAGCTACTGTTTTCCTATCCAGCCCATCTGAAAAGTCAGATGAGTTTGCAGGTTTACATGGTGATTGTTCACCCATGAAGTCTAAGACTGAGTGTTTCCTGGAGACTTTGAAGCTGCTTTATTTTATTGGATCAATTATATAAAGATTTTAAGAGAAACTGGGTTAAACCAGAATTTACCTATTTGCTTAGGTCTTAAAATTAAACCAAAGACACTTGATTTTTTTACTGTGTTGCATTAAAGAGCTAAGAAACAGGCTCCTGTCCTGTCCTTGCCCTCACTCTCGCCTTCAATTTCTGTGCTATATTAATGACACATGGTGCGATACAACATGTGATGTTAACAAATGTATTATATTTACATTTCTTTTATTGCTGTAAAATGCTTGTAGTGTTCCTGGCACAACTAAAAAGCAGGCACATCAGTGATACAGTTACACTGTACCAAGAAATAATTTTAGGCAAAATGTTTTTATGTGTAGGGGTGAGGGCTTCTGGATGACTCACATAGACGAGGGGCTAATACTTGTCAAAAATATGAAAATACAATTTTACTTAAAATTCAAACAGCTGCGTAAAGATATAGACCTTCAGTATTCCTCACTTTTTCCATCAATGAATACTCCATCTGACTCAACCCCCCTCCCCCAAAAATTGAGAGAAAAAACACTGTAGGCAAGGAAAAGCCCGTGCAGCATGGAAAGGTGAAAAATGTCATTATAAGTGGAAAAGGCTGATGCAAATATTTATGGTTATTTCCAGACATCCATGGCTTCAGTCTGTTTCCAACTTCTACATTAAGAGTAAAATGAAATGCACACAATGTGCTTTGGGCTGTAAGACCTGAGCAAACGCATACAGTATGCTTTAAGTATGCACACAGGATGCTATAATACCTGAGAAAATTTACAAAACTTTTGTTTGAATATTTGAACCAACTTACCAAATATTTAATGGGGTTTTAGGTTAGGTGTTTTCTCCTGTCTTTATCCCTAGTTTGGGTCAGAACCAACTACAATTTGGTCTCCTGGAGACGAGAAATTGTATGTTATGGTCAATTCAAGCACTAAAGAGGGCAGAGTCCAGCTAAGCCTATCTTGATTTTGGGCAACTGAGTGAGACTGATTCTAAAAATCAGGAGATCATAGAATAGTTTGGGTTGGAAGTGGCTTTTAAAAGTCATCTAGTCCAACCCGCCTGCAATGAGCAGGGACGTGTTCAACTAGATCAGGTTGCTCAGAGGCCCATCCAATCTGACCTTGAATGTTTCCAGGGATGGGGCATCTACCACCTCTCTGGGCAACTCAAGTGTGACCTTTAGATTAAGCTGTTTAATAGTGAAATACTTGTTGGACCAGACGATCCTTGAGGTCCCTTCCAACCCAACATTCTATGACTCCATGATTCTATGATTTTCTTCTTCCACAGTTTATCCTTCTGGACTTTCTTCCTTTTGGACTCATACCAGCAACTTAACTACTGTCTTCCTCAACACAGTCAATGCTGCTTGTTCTCTCTCCCAGTTTCAGTTCTTAGAAATGCACCGCTTTGCAGAAGTAAATTTGCATGGGGCTTGGGCATGTCACAAAGATCTCTCACACATAAGACAAAGGCCATAACTGGTAGCCTGTGAGATCAATCTCTTGACAGTTTCTTGCTATCTTTATCTGTTCGCTTGGCTTTGTTTTTGATCTGTGAAAAACTTCAAAAACTGTTAGGTTTGTCTAGGAACATTTCTTCAAGCTCATAAATTTTTGTGATTTGGGAAAACACTTTCCAGGCAAAACCATTAGTAGTTTCTAGGCATTCTGTACTACAAATCAGAAGTGTGTTTCAGCAATAGGTCAATTGCAGGTGTTGCTTACTGTAATTTTTAGCAACAGACCTAAACTTTTTGGGTCAGGAAGTACAAGCTGTTTCAGAGGACACTATATGTTGAAGTTGGGAAACCTCTGGGACTCCTGGAAGTTAAGCTATATGACTGAAACTCCCACTTACAGAAACTGCAAACTTGTAAGTGTGTCCGTGCTGACGAACCCAGTGCCTGTCTCCTCACTTAGTATTGCCAAATGTCCTGATAAAGTTTTAAGTTCCAGTTTTAGTTCTCCGTCCCAGTGGAAATGCTGAGTTTTACTGCCCATGTTACAGCAGAATAGCTACAACGGGCTGCAAACAAGTCTTTACAACTGCTGCCTCACTGGGCAAAGCTATTCATTAGGGAATTAAAGAGGGTGTGGGTCGCCTAAATCTAGATCTGAAGAATCCCCTTGCTCGAGTAACGGGAGGTGAATATCATCCCTGATATTGATATCATGTTTGACAAAATTTTTAGCTGTGGAGAATTACACGGGGCTGATGGCAGGATTTGGTTGACCCTAAAGTAGATACCGATGGCTTGAATCAGCTGGTTAAACATCCAATCTCTAAAACCAGATGTGGTCAATGATCGTTTTCTTTGGACAGAGCCAAGACTGAGATATGATACTAGCACTCTAATTAACATTAACACATGATGTTAATGCATAATCTGCAGATACACAAATCCTTCCCAAATGAATAAACAATTTAAAAGTTCAGCTGGGGAGAAGCTAGGAAACAAGTAACCACAACTGAGTTTTGTGGTCATAACCCTTACTGGGCTACTGGAGCTGCTGGGATTTAGTCATGAGACAAATATGAGAGTCTACAGAAAACAGACCAAATGAAATAAAATGGACATATATCTCAGGAGAGTAGGAGCCACCCAGTTCTGTGAGGTGACTCGTCAAAGGAATATTGCCTTCTAGGATTCCACTGTGCAGAGCAGACTCCAGAACAAGATTAGGGTTCATTGAATTTTGTAAATGAAGGAACCTTCTTACTGTCTGCCCCCTTTCTCTGATGGGAGTATTTTTTTCTGTGAAAAGGAAAAAGTCCCGTATCAGTCTGGCTGTGAAAGGGGAAAAAACCATGGTTTTGTTCATTTCCAACTCCAGTTGGTCTATCACTATCAAGCTTCATTCAAAACTTCCTTTACCAAAATGTTTCATCTGAATGTGGAGAGGTGCTAACTGACTTAAAAGCCATTCAGAAGAGATGAATTAATACAGAACAAATCAAACCCTAATGCATATTTTTCTCTATTTAGGCCATCCTGTTATTGTACCACACGCGAGTCTCAGATTTTGTACTATGCCATCATTTAAATGTAACCCTTTAATAGACATTCCTCCTGTAGCTGTCACTAAAACATTTAAATATTTGATTGCATTTTCACATTAGCAGTTCATTATGTGTTGCCTGGCATTTAGGGAAATCTTTCTTTTCTTTTATATTCGTGCCATACAGGCTTCTGAATTAGCGCATTTTGACTTTGAAAGCAAAATTAGTGGCTTTGACCAAAGAAATTATTTTTCAAACCTCATGTTATGACTATTCAGACTTCTTTGGCAACATCTGTGCTTGCTAGTAATTAGGTTTGCAGCTGTCAAAGTGAAGTTCATTGTTGAAAATATTTTCTAAAATCTCAGACTTATTAATGGCTTCGATTTATTGCTTGCATAAGTATTGAAAAACAGAGGACTTTGACTCTCAAAGGCATTTTATCTCAAAATATGTCCCCTTTCTTTTTCAGTCATCTCTTGATGTATACGAGAAGTAAAAAGGAGGACTGCCAGAAGCACTCCTCCATGCTGAGGGAATCAGTAAGTGGAAGAAATCTGAGACTGAATGGAGGGATTAGCCCTCAGTTTGCAAATCCTTTTCTTAGCCTTTGTGACTTGACTGGGTACCAGGGCCCTCATATACAAGTAGGATTCATTATCCTCTACTTGCTTCATATCTATCATGAGGATAGGAGGGAACAGAAGATGCCAGCTAATATCCCATATTTTCTCCACTGGACCTTATCCTTGAACTGTAAGCACCACTTACCAAGTTTGAGGCTCTGCTTACATAGGTAACAACTTCTAATGTAAGGTTTTGCAAGGTCAGGCCCAACCGGGTCTTTTGGTTTAACTCAAATGATCTCCTAGTATACATTGGGGCATTTGTGGAAGTTATAAGAATTTATTAAACATATACCTGTTTTTAAAAGACTTAAGCAGAAATGGAAAACACCTTTAGGTCATCTAGTCCATGTCTTTGCCAAAGGGGAATTGTTCCCTCAAGTATAATTTCTAGGATTTGGAACATATTTCCAGGGTTTCCTCCTGGTATCCTCTTTTGAAAGGTAATCCAGGACTGTAGCCATATATCTCAGATTGTAAAGTAAAGCTGGATGTTTCCAAGCTATTCAGTCTGCTAAACCTTCTGGAAATTCTGTTCCATTTCACACTGTGTTTCTGTGGTAGCTGGAAGAGAGAAATGTCCATTATTGCATTTTGAAAATGATCATGTGTCTTAAATAAAAAATAGTAACCCTCTACTTTAGCAGTATTTGTTAATGCTGTGGAATGAATGCTGTCCTGTGATCTGTCACCTTTCAGTAACCTTTCTGATCTGGGCTGAAAGAAAAGCATCTGAAGCAGAACAGTGGATCAAAGAAGCGTTGCTCTTCAATATAAACCTCTTTCACTTACTCACCTCCTCTTTTCTGTCAGCCCTAAAAGAACTGAAGTGAGATGCAGACATTCATCCAAGTAGAACTCTAATTGAAAAAGTGATTTTAAATTTTTTTTAAACTCAATTTATATTTCTTTAAATTTCTTTTCACTTAAAACAGAGTTAAATGTGCTGTTGACTTGCATTGGACTTTTTTAATGAAAAGCATCAATGGTAGAGTGAAATGTCAATTCAGTGTGATATAAAATATTTCATGTTGATACATCCCTTTGACTGTAGTCTCTTTGGTCACTTACAGTGACTCAACCAAATCAAATGTTAACCTCAGAAATGTTCACCCCTGAAGCAGTGAATTTGTAGTCATGAAGTTATAGAGAGGCTGAAATAAATAAATTAAAACACTGCCATAACCTCCAGTTGTGGTGGTGTTATAGGATTACTTACAGAAACTTATTGCCTTGAGAAAGGACTGCAGGGAAAACCACTCTCTCCATGACAAGAATGATGTGCAGTTGTGCAAAGGTCTTAGCTCTGCCCCAGCAAATATTCTGCTGATGTTAACCGTGTTGAACTAATTGATAAAATTTGAATACAGGGTGAAAGAAGAGTCCAGGATGTTGGGACATAACATGAAAAACTGGGTTTACCCAAATAATTTGGAACATAGGCTTCTCTACTTGCAAAATAGGCAGCCTACATTTCGCCTGCTCCTCCCCTCTACTCTTGGGAATATCTTTCTTTCAAACTCAGCTTTCTTTCTTCTCTTCCTTGAATATTTTTTTTACATTTGGAAGCTTGGCTGCCTCTACTAATTTATAGAGGATTTATCTAAACATAAAGGAATGCTTAACCTTCCTTGGGAGTATCTGTATGTTCTTCTGGAAACAAAGCTTTCTTTGTACTTTTATTCTTATTATATATTGAATCTTTTCATTACTTTTATATTACCAATTTAAAAATAATCTCTTACCTACTAAAGATGAGTTTCTAGTTTATTCCGTAATATGATTTAACAAGAGTTATCCTTATTATCCACTTATTCAAGTCTGTGTCTCACAAATTTTTCTATAAAGATACCATGGGCTGCATCAAATGCCATGTTAAAATCAAGATACACAACATCCACTGCTGTCCCCTTGTCCATGGAGGCAGTAATTGAATCATAGAAGGCAAGTAGGTTTGTCAGACATGATTTGCTGCCTGTTCCCAGTCACCTTTTTGCTCTTCATGTGCCTGAAAACGCCTTTGAGGAGGATTTTCCCCATAATCTTCCTAGGAGCCTGAGACTGAGAAGCCTGTACTTTCCTGGATTCTCCTCCCCTTCTTGAAGACAAGTGTGATATTTTCCTTTTTCCAGTCATCAGAAAACTCCCCTGGTCACCATCACCTTTCAGGGATGATAGAGTGAGGCCTTGTAGTGACATTAGCTAGCTGCTGCAGCATCCTCGAGTGCATCCTGTCTCATCCCACAAACTTCTACGTGTCTGAGTGGTATAAGCTCTTCTTAACTGTGTCTTCCTCTCCTGTGGGTACTGCTTCACTCTCACAGATTCTGCTAGTAGGCTTGGGGAACTGGGATGCCAGAGAGCAAGTCTTACAGTGGAAACAGGCTTTTTCAGCGTCTTTTGTCACTAGGCCCTGCGTCCCAATGATCAGATTTTCCCTAACCTTCCTTCTACTGCCAGTGTACCTACAGAAACCCTTCTTTGCCCCTCACATCCCTGTCTAGTTTTAACTCCAGCAGAGTTTTGACTTCCCTAATTACATCCTTGCGCACTTGGGCAATGCTTCTATATTTCTCCCAGGTATGACCACTTTCTGTGGTCTTCCTTTTGTGTATGAGCTACGTCAGCTTCATCCAGGCTGGACTTATGCCATGCTTGTTCAAATTTCTGCACTTTGGAATGTGCACTCAGCTGGTAGCTGTCCTCTCTTTCTTACAGGGACACAAATATCAACTGGTCTGGCCCATCTTTGATTACATTAGTTTTTTAACTTTGTGGGTTTTTCAAACGCAGCTTTGAGAAGAGGAAATAATTTTTTAAATGACAAAGTTGTGAAACTTTGGACATGTTCAAGGCACCTAAAGACAAAAGCAAAATGGGCTTCAGACCACCGGAGTGAAGTAGCAATTAAAAAAAGAAAAATCCCACTTTGAAGTAGGAGATGTAGAGCAAACAGTGCTCTATGGTTATTGCACTCTCACTTGTCTATAAATAAGTCTGAATCATAGAATCATAGAATCATAGAATGGTTTAGGTTGGAAAGGACCTTGAAGATCATCGAGTTCTAACCCCCCTGCCATAGGCAGGGACACCTCCCACTAGACCAGGTTGCCCAAGGCCACGTCCAGCCTGGCCTTGAACACCTCCAGGGATGGGGACTCAACAACCTCTCTGGGCAACCTGTTCCAGTGCCTCACCACCCTCAAAGTGAAAAACTTCTTCCTAATGTTCAATCTAAACCTGCCCTCTTCCAGTTTGAAGCCATTCCCCCTTGTCCTGTCACTACATGCCCTAGTAAAAAGTCCTTCCCCAGCTCTCCTGTAGGCCCCCTTTAGGTACTGAAAGGCCGCAATAAGATCTCCCGGGAGCCTTCTCTTCTCCAGGCTGAACAGCCCCAACTCCTTCAGCCTCTCCTCATAGGAGAGGTGCTCCAGCCCTCTATCATCTTCGTGGCCCTCCTTTGGACCTACTTCAACAGGTCCATGTCCTTCTTGTGCTGAGGACTCCAAAGCTGAACGCAGTACTCCAGGTGAAGTCCAATGAGACTGGAGTAGAGGGGCAGAATCACCTCCCTCGCCCTGCTGGCCACACTTCTTTTGATGCAGCCCAGGATGCGGTTGGCATCACATCGTTCAGTGAATCACAACGTTCAGTGTAGTACAGACTGTGAATCCAGTTTCAGCTATTTAAAAGTGAAGTATTTTGCAAATATTAGATCAGTGTTTGTACTGATTGCATTTGCTGATGTTAAGATGGTTACCACTGATCAGTGTATTATAATTCACATCCTGAATGTGAACCTTTGTAAGTGCACAAAATGGAGCCACCACATAAAATGTCTGTTTCAGATGATTCTTCCAACCCAACAGTCCTCAGCTCAGACTGAGAAGTAACAGAAATGAGACATTCAGAAGACTCAGAATTCAGTCATGTCGTATCTATTTCCTTGGCAATACAAGTTTGCCTGCTAGAGTTCTTGCTAGTGTCTACTTCAATTCCACATATACAAAAAGTTAAATATAGAACCAATGCTAAGAAATAAAAAGACTTTTTTTTAAGTATTATCTGATGACACTTCATCTGGAACTTTTAAGAACCTATAATCATGAAGAGAAAGAAAATGGAACAGAGATAAATCTAACGAAATAAATATGCACAGAGGGGAAAAAAGAGAAAATAATCCAACCAAACAGCCGTAGGTGTTGGACTCTTTTCATGACACATATCTGAAACTCACATGATTTGGATAAGTCTGATGTTTCATTGTACTGGGTAGCAGTTGACGGAGCCAGATGCTCCCTCAAAGAAAGATAACCACAAAATGAATCCTGCCAAGTTGCTGATGTATTAAACACTCATTCTCTAAGTAGTGTTATAAACAGAGGCTCTTGCTCTCACCAGTCACAAAACGGACAGTGTTCAAAATTCAGCTTTGAAATTTTTTATATTCTTTTTTTTTTTTTTTTTNGGCCCTGGTTCCACAGACTCTCCTCTTGGCAGCAAAGCTGGTTTAAGTTCTTCCTGTCCTCCTCCCCTACCCCCATGCTTATTCTTGTGTCTATATCATCTCCTCATTTGTGCCACCAGAGATGTTTATGATCTCACATGGCAAACATGATTTGCTAATTGATCACACATATATTGGTCAGCTCGTTCTGAGCAAAAATATCTTAAAAAGAAAAAATGAGGCTATTTTCACTCTTGGGTCTTTTTAATCAGTTCCTTGGTTTGGTTCATCTCACAGTCCCGCGAACATCTGCACAGTACAACTGAAGGGGATGGCATGGGAGCAAACAGGAATACCTCTGGGCAAGGGCGGAGAGAACTGTTTACATCAGAGTAGCTGCCAAGGGAAACATCCGCCGAACCACAGTGTAAGCCACATGATTTCCATTAGGGCTGAACCCGGCAGGTTGCCATAGACAAAGTAAGAAGTAGTTCCTACAGAGGAAAGCTTTTAAGGTAAAAAGTTAAGACAGAGAAAAGGCTCCAGTGTCCCACTTCACCAATGAGGGCCTAGAGGTCAATCCCAAATGATGATAGCTACTGTAGCTACCATAGTACTAAACATCACAGCCCTTTATTTTGCAGTTGTAGAGAGCGTAACACAGACTTCTGGGTTGGATCTACTCTCCTGCAGCCTGGACCTTGTGCAGCACAATGAGGAGGAAACTTCCTGGAGCTAGCAAAAAAAAAAAGTAATCTCATTCGTGATAAGCCCAAAGTGAAGAGAATAGGATATCTCCCTGCACATAGAGTGCAGCAGATCAAAACACAGAATCATAGAATCATAGAATGGTTTAGGTTGGAAAGGACCTTGAAGATCAACGAGTTCCAACATCCCCTTAACTAAGAGCAAACTCTCTTTGAAAGCAGAAAGATGCATACACTGTTTACAGCCATAGGAAAAAAGGCATAGACTGAGCTATTTTCCCTGTATACTTTTCTTATCCTATGCCACCTGATTTGGAAAAGGTTTATATCCCAGCATTGAATGTTTCTGAAGGTGCGGAGAAGAGAGGAAGAATGAGCAAGGTGTGCTTGCTGAGCTCAGGGCAGAGAGCAGAGCTCAGATTCAGGGAAGTATGGTTTGGGAAACATGTATTTCCAGTAACTGGTTTGATTGCACTGGTGCAAATGGAGCAGCATCAGTTCTTTTGCTCCACTGGGTAAGAAAGAATTGTAGTGGGGTGAGGATACAAATGATGTTAAACTCACATGTATTCTGTATTCGATTGGGCTTGTTTCTGAGGAGTTCCCTGTGAAACCTGTTGGAAACACTTGTTGTGGATCTTCACAAAATATGGATTCCAACTCAGGAAAAGTCCTGAGAAAGCCCATCAGATTAAAGCAAGAGAAGCAGTTTTCTGATACCTGTTTTTATTATTACTATTTATACCTCCAATGATGGGAAGTTACTGCTAATATTTTTCACATTTTTTCATGGGCAGGGATTAAGTAACTTTTTTTTGGCATGAAAAATGCTTCTTGACATTGGAAAATGTACATTTCTGAAAATATTGCTTACATCTTTTTCTGCATGGTCTCTTTCTGCACCCAAGTTCAGAGTATAAGGTTAGAACTATTAACTGATTCACAATTTGTTATTAATGAGACTTTTCTAATTTATTTCTTACAATGACAGGCTTTAACAATTTTGCTTGAGACTGCTGAATGTTAAGAGATGTATTCAATGTTTTTTATTCACATGTTATTGGAAGGATTTAACTATACATTCTCATTCTTTTAATTACTTACTTTATTCAACAAGATATCCAGGAAATTCCAGGAGATGTTCTGCTCTTTGTTACCCAAAAAGCAGGCAGAAATGTCAAAAGAGATAACACTCCTGATCATAAAACACCCAGACGTGTTTATAATGAATCATAAAGGTAGCTTACATAAATCCTACCTAGCTTTATGCTTTCATAGTCTTTTTTTTGACAGTGCATCTTGGAAAATATATATATAACGCGCTTGTTACTGAGAGTCATGCTTTGTAGGAAATATTTCGTAGAAGTACTTGTTGCTATAATGCAAAGGGTATTTGTACAAATTCTGGGTTTCCTTTTTCCCTCAGCAACTTATTTTACTCCACTCTGGACTTTCTTGCCAACAGTACTGAATGTGAACAATTACAGTATAGGGAGAAGAGAGAATTTCCCATTTGTCAAAATGAGAAGTTATATGTTCAAAATAAATGGGAATATCTCCAGAAATCTATCTTCAATAGAGAATAGCTGTGGATTGTAGGTATTATTTTTTTTTTTTTACCAGAAAATTAACTTAATAAGAAATTTACATTTTACAAGAGATTTTGCAGTGGTAAAAGGAGAAAGACTTCAATGCAGTTTTGCTTAGCAGCAAAAAGGAATGAGGAAATATGCCATCAGAGCCATAAGCTGTCTTATAAAGTAAATGTTTTTTAATTCTTTCCTATTATTTTTATTTTAAATCTACTCAAATGTTGCAAAATATTTTCTTATAGAAAACATCAAACTTTAATAACAAAATTTTACCTTCTTTAAAAGCAATCTAAATCATTCCCAGTTCAAGAAAAATATTGGTGGCCAGAAACATTCTGTGAGACATCCACATTCCTGCAGGCAAATTTATTTTTCCTCTTCAGGGTTTGAACTTTCATGATTTATCTAGTGATTGAGATAACAAAACGTTAGGTGCCTGGCCAGCAATACCACAATAACTCCCTTGTACAGGTGGAACAGTATCAGTGAGATGGTCATGTCTGACAAAGCAAAATCATCTGGCACTGCAGTTGGTTGTTAAATTTAAAAAAATCAAATAGTTTATACAGTGTATACCAATGGCCTATTAATTGTAATACACAATGCATCTTGCAAAGCTTGAAAAATGTTCTGACAGAACAAGAAAAGAGCTTTCCAAAGTCAAAAGAGATAAAGCCTACTTGAAAGACTACTTATTTATATTTTAAATTCTTCAGTTTTGAATGATTCTACTAAAGAAGATTATACCTAATTTATTTATTCTTTTATAAATATCTCTAGAGAAATTGAAGAGTTCTAGAAATCAGTAGTGTTAAGCTGAGGAAAAAAATGGATATTCTTAGGAAATAGATTATACAGAAAGAACAGTCAAAATAGTTTTATCCTGATAATTCCCAGCAGAAAGAAAAAGCCACTTAAAAATATAGTGCATCTACACTGAAAAGCTGCATTTTCCTCAATAATACCCTCTCAAGTTAAATAAAGATATAAAGTATGCTAAGGAATTAAAAAGGAATATAAGAAAGAAATGGTTTCTACTATTAAGCATTTCATTGTGTATACTATTTATTCCTGGAGAGGAAATACGGATCAAATACGGATAAACAAAAGGGAAAGATGAGATTTTTAAAGTTTGGATGTTTCCTAATTTCTCTGTCTCAAAGTGTTTATTTGCATGGCTTTTAGAGTAAATGACTTAAAGTTTTCTTTCTTTTCATGGAATTTAGATTTATTCACACTTGCTCATGATTTTAACTCTGCTGCATCCCATATCTTCAGTCCATCTTCAGTGTTTTTTTAGCTAAAATTACCTGATAGTCAACAATCTGTATTATTACTTCTGACCCCACAACTGTCTTTGTCTCAGTTTTGAATTCATCCATTGCCTAAGACCAACATTTTGTAAAAGACCCCTGAAAGCTTCAGGAAGGCAATTATATTAAGAACTAAATTCCTTCAGGCCCCATCCAAAAGGACTTTTTCCTCTGTGGGGGGTAGAGGCTTCTCTGAGGTCCCAGAGATTGTGGGATAAACTCATTCAGGAAGAAAAGACCATTTGAACCTCTCCAAGAACTGTTTGAACCTGAACTTTTCTAATGTAAATGTATAACGGTGTATGTAGTTACAGAAGGAGCAGAGAGAGCCCTCAGACCAACTGTGGGAATAAAACGTAAACCACACGAGCTTCCAACAAACAAACAGCCAAAATGCTGATATCAAGCATGCTGTGAAAGATGTTTTGGGGGTTGGATGTTGAGAGAATATATGGCCAGCATGAGTCACAGTATTCATGCCACAAATGGCAGGAACTTAGGATGATCAGTGTGATGCGAAAGTCCACAAAACCAGAGCAGAGTTGAGCTGCTTGTTGCCTGAGAAGTGAGAGTTGTCAGAGCTAGAGCCCCTTTCTGATCTTGCATTCACATAGGAGAGCCTGAAAAAGTAAAAAAGGGTTCCTCCGTACCCTGTAGCTTCTTATGCTCAAGATGGCTGCTCAGCCTAATTCATGAATATATTCCTCAGTGAAAATTGCACCTTTGCTCCTGACAAGCAGAGTGGATCTTTTTTTTTTTTTTCTTTTTTTTTTTCTGATGTAAGTACTATGAATATGCATGGGCCTTTGGCTTCACAGCCACTAACTGGATGCTCTTATGATTGTTGCTAGTGTCTTCTGACAAGCCTACATCTAGCTTTGCATCTAGCTCCACTGAGCGGTGGAGCTCTCTTAACCAGTGCACACCCAATAGTGATATCAACCTGGGACACAGAAAGATCTGGAGTCACTGCGTGAAGCAACACTGACCTGTAGCTGCAGTTTTTTGTTTTTTTTTTTTTAATGCCTGCATATGGGAGAGTACATGACTCAGTGCTGGCTGATCTCTTAGAGAAACTTCTCCTGGGAATACTCTCTTTTTTGAGAAACTTCTCCAGGCAATCCTCCCTCTTCTGAAGAACAGTAATTTAAGATATTATGTAAGTCTTCCTTATCCAGTTTTCTTGAAAGTGACCTTGCCACTGCAACAAAATATGTAAAATCATGGTACAGAAGAGCTATGGGTTTTAGCAGTTGCTCTGGAAGAGACATCATCCTGCTATCGGTAGTTATAAGCTGTTTCTTCAAAGGTAAAGTTACAACTGAGCTCCTAAAAGGTTGTCTCCAATATCAAGCTCCTTTGGGTGTGCACAATTTGATTTGATCTAAGTTGTTTAGACTCTTATTAAAGAACTCATGTCCTTTTGACTACAAACATGGTATTTATGCAGATTTTATAAGAAAAACAAAATGAAAGGTAGGTGGTATGCATTTGAAATAACAGAATTGAATCTTGGCACTAATAGATGGAGCGTATTTCATGTTAAGTAGCCTGTCAAATTCAGCAAGCTCCCTGCTGCTATAGAAAACTGACAAAAAAAACCAACAACCCAGACACCCTCTTGATTAAGAGGCCATTTATATTTGTCCTCTTTTTTTATAATAGGAAGTATGCATATATACATATACAGAATCACAGAATGGTAGCAGCTGGCACGTATGTATATGCACACACACACATGCATGTATGTATACCTTAAGAAATCAACCCAAAAATTCTGACTCAAACACTGCAAAATGATTTTCAGATGTAATGTATTAGACTTGCATTCCCTGAAAGCACTTGTAGTCAGAGAGTCCACATTTATCTTTTCTTCCTTAAGAGTCTATTCACAGAAGATTTGCAATGCCAGTGGAGAGCCTACGATGTGCAAAAATAAATCATTCTCGCTTCATTTACAGAGGGCTGAAGACTTAGTTTCTCAGAGGAAGTCAGGAAATCTATGGAAAAAATTGTGATGGGGAAATGAGTAGCACAGGAACAGACAGGCATATTTGTTTTATTAGCTACAATAAACATTATTATCAACTCTGAGCTGGTTGTGCTACCTATTCGTTTGGATTTCTATTGTTGAACTAAAACTAATACACATGAATGCACTCTTCTGTCTCCTCAGGGAAGAGAGGTTGCCTTTCTTCCTATGGTCACTTTCTGCCCAAAGTCTATCACCAACTCCTCGGAACTTCCTTGGTTATCTCTGAATTTTGTGGTAGTAGTTTATCACAAGATCATAGAATAGTTTGGGTTGGAAAGGACCTTTAAAGGCCATCTAGTCCAACACTCCTGCAAAGAATAGGTTCATCTTTAACTCGATCAGGCTGTTCAGAGCCCCATCCAACATGACCTTGAGTGTTTCCAGGGATGGGGTATCTACCACCTCTCTGGGCAACCTCTTCCAATGTTTACCACCCTCCTTTTTAAAAAAATCATCCTTAAATCTACTCTGAATCTACCCTCTTTTAGTTTAAAACCATTACCCTTTGTCCTATTGCAACAAGCCCTGTTAAAAAGTCTGTCCCCATCTTTCTCATAAGTCCCCTTTAAGTACTGAAAGGCCGCAATAAGGTCTCCCTGGAGTCTTCTCTTCTCCGGGCTAAATAAAGCCTTTTTTCACAGGAGACGTGTTCCATCTCTCTGATCATTTTTGTGGGCCTTCTCTGCACCTGGTCCAACAGGTCCATGCCTTTCCTGTGCTGAGCACTCCAGAGCTGGACGCAGTACTCCAGGTGGGGTCTCCCCAGAGTAGAGTAGAGGGGCATTATATGAGTGGCTTGCTCAGACCATCCTCTTCAGAAGTGGTCTGATCCTCCCTTCGCAACCCCCTGCCCCCAGCTCTGCCAATCCTTCGAAACGTGTCATATTGAATCACATTTCTGCATGTAGTTTTTAACCCATGTGCCACAAAGCTGATACTAGGTGGAACCATATGAAATCTGGGTCTGTTCACATGCTCAGCCAGCATGAAGTTATTCTTGATCTTAACTCCAAAAAAGTGGCATGTTGATACAGTGTACATTGATGTGCTCTTATAGAAAAATATATTAGCATCTGAAGAAATAGTCTGTATATCTCAGATAGCTTTTATTTTTTAGTAAATCCAATGATCTATCTGCTCCTTTAATTTGTTCTGCATTTGAATAGGGATCGAAATGTTGCCGTGAAAAGCTGAAATCAAGACTCAATAGTCAGGGTCTATAAGGATCTTATGGGAGACAGTGTCAAAGGCCTTACTGAAGTCCACGTAGACAATGTCTGCTGATCTCCCCTTGTCTACCAGACCAGTCATTTCATTGTAGAAGTTTATCATGTTGGTCAAGCATGACTACCCCTTGGTGAAGCCATGTTTACTACTCCTGAAGATTTTCTTGTCCTTCACGTGCCTGTAAATGGTTTCCAGGATTAGCTGCTCCATCACCTTCCCAGGGATCAAGGTGAAGGTGACTGGCCTGTAGTTCCCTGGGTCCTCCTTCTTGCCCTTCTTGAAGATAGGGGTGGACATTTGCTTTCCTCTGGTCTTTTGGCATTTCTCCTAGTCACCATGACTGAGCAAAGATCATTAAGAGTGGCCTTGCAATGACATCTGCCAGATTCCTCAGCACTCAGCACCTGATGGGTGCATCCTATGATAGGCCATGGACTTACGCATATCCTGTTTGCTTAAGTATTCCCTGACCTAATCCTCTTCCACCTAGGATACCTCTTCCTCACTCTAACCTTTCCCCCTGGTATCTGGGACCTGGAATTCCTGAAAGCTGGTCTTGCTAGTAAAAACTGAGGCAAAGAAATCATTGAGTACCTCAACCTTTTCTATGTCCTGTGTCACCAGGCCCCCTTATTATCGAGCAATGGGCCCACATTTTCCCTAGTCTTCCTTTTGTCTCCTATGTGCTTATAGAAGCCGTTCTTGTTGTCCTTGACATCCCTAGACAGATTCAATTCAGTTTGTGCTTTAGCTTTCCTAACTTGATTTCTGAACGCTTGGATATTGTTTCTGGTTTCCTCACAGGTTACCTGTCCTTCCTTCCATCCTCTGTATGCTTCCTTCTTATGTCTACATGTTGCCAGGAGCCCTTTGCTCATCCAAACAGGCCTCCTGGCATTTTTCATAGAATCATAGAATTGTCTAGGTTGGAAGAGACATTTAAGATAATCAAGTCCAACCATCAACCTAACACTGCCAAAACCACCACTAAACCAGGTCCCTAAGCACCGTGTCTACCCGTCTTTTAAATACGTCCAGGGATGGTGACCCCACCATTTCCCTCGGCAGCCTGTTCCAATGCTTAACAACCTTTTCTGTGAAGAACTTTTCCTAATATCCAATCTAAACCTCCCCTGGCACAACTTGAGGTTGTTTCCTCTTGTTGTATTGCTTGTTACTAGTGAGAAGAGGTTGACCCCCACCTCTCTGCAACCTCCTTTCAGGTAGTTGTAGAGAGTGATAAGGCCTCCCCTCAGCCTCCACTTCTCCAGGCTAAACAACCCCAGTTCCCTCAGCTGCTCCTCAGAAGACTTCTTTTTCAGACCCGTCACCAGCTTTGTTGCCCTTCTCTGGACATGCTCCAGCATTTCAATGTCTTTCTTGCAGTGAGGGGCCCAAAACTGAACACAGTACTTGAGGTGGTTCTTACCAGTGCTGAGTACAGGGGAACAATCACTTCCCTAGTCCTGCTCACTACACTATTCCTGATACAGGCCAGGATGTCATTGGCCTTCTTGGACACCTTGGCACACCGCTGGCTCGTGTTCAGCTGGCTGTCAACCAACACCCACAGGTCGTTCTCTGCCAGACAGCTTTCCAGCCATTCCTTCCCAATCCTGTAGCGCTGCATCGGGTTGTTATGACCTAAATGCAGGACCCAGCACTTGGCTTTGTTGAACTTCATACCATTGGCCTCAACCCATCGATCCAACCTGACCAGATGTCTCTATAGAGCCTTCCTACCCTCAAGCAGATCAACACTCCCACCCAACTTGCTGTCATCTGCAAACTTACTGAGGGTGCACTTGATCCCCTCGTCCAGATCATATATAAAGATATTAAAGAGAACCAGCCCCAGTAGCGAGCCCTGGGGAACACCACTTGTGACCGACTGCAAACTGGATTTAACTCCATTCACCACTACTCTCTGGGCACGGCCATCCAGCCAGTTGTTTACGCAGCGAAGAGTACACCTGTCCAAGCCGTGAGCAGCCAGTTTCTCCAGGAGAATGCTTTGACTGACTTCATATGCACTGGGATAGAACTCCTTGCCACGGTGGTGATCTTTGAATGTTAACCAGCTTTCTACCCACCCAATTCCTCCCCACCCCCTTCTCAACAGAGCCTTATCCCATGGGAATCTTCTAAGCAAATCTTTGAAGAGGTCAAAGTCTGCTCTCCTGAAGTCAAGGGCTGTAGGATTGCCTATTACCTACCTTTCTGCCCTCAGGATCTTAAGCTCCACCATCTCATGGTCACTGCAGCTGTGGTTGCCTTTGATCTTCACATCCCCAGATGAACCCCTCATTGGTGAGTATGAGGTCCAGGACAGTACATCTCCTTGTTGGCTCCTCAGCTACTTGCAGGAGGAAGTTAACATTAACGCACTCCAGGAACTTCCTGGATTGCTTATGTCCTGTTATGTTTTCCCTCCAGCAGAAATTGGGGTTGTTGAAGTCCCTCATGAGGACCAGGGCCTGTGAACGTGAGGCTGTTTCTACCTGTATGTAGAGGCCCTCATCCACTTTTCCACTGGTATTTATTCAGAGAACCAATGTAAAGGTGAGACATACAGCTGGTCAGAAAGGTTTTGCTGGCACCAATTTTCTGTTGGAAACTACAGTTTCATCAGGTCATAAGTATTTGACCAAATTGATCTGAATTTTTTTCTTGGAAAAAACCCAAGCAAACCATGACAAAAATTTTGATTTCTTGTAAAAACACATTATTTTAAGAAATAACAGTGCATATGAAATGTGTTGATTTTACAAAAAATGAAACGCTTTTCTGAGTTCAGAGTAGCTTTCTCTAGAAAACTCATTTGCAAAAAAAAATGAAAAATATGTCTGTTTTTTGTCAAAATGGAAAAATGTCAAATTTTGAAATCTTGGCATCCGTACGGAGTTCCCACCCTTTGCACAGTTCTACTCAAGAATATAGATAGGAATGTGTTTTAATATTAAGCATGAAAAAATCTAAAAAAAGAATATCCTCAACATAATAATGCTAAGTAAATCAGTGCCAGTGCTGTAGATTGGTATTATGCTTATTTCTAAAATATGCTAGCATAAACTACAACTGTGTACTATGATACAGTATCATGATTTCCACTAACATGTATGCATGTGTGAGTGTGGGTGGATGGATGTGTGTTTTCTATATTTCTCAGGAGAGAATAACATGGAAGGAATTGAATGAACTCTGAATAAGTTGAATAATCTGCTTAGTGGACAACGAAATGTTTAATAGGACAGATGGCCAAGTCTGATTTCTTAGCAGAGCCAACGAATCCTTGTAGATTTCTACTGAAGCAAATGAATGCTATGGCCTTTCTTCTACTCTTTAGCTGGAATTTACCATAAAAACTTGACAAAAAGGCACCATAGGTTGAGTATTCAAAAGGTTACTGAATGTTGCTTTAATAAGAAGGTGATTTCCCAACAAAAGCATTGACCACGTTACAGAATTAACTGTGAATTACGTTACAGAATAAGCAATTGGTATTTGGCTGAAGTGCCCAGATCCACACTGTATGTTGTCAATTTTGAATATAACTGCAAATTATGAATATTTTGGTAGCCTTTGGCTATCAAAAGAATTTTTGAATTATAGACTGGAGTGTTGTCATTTCACGGAAGCCATTTCAATTTTTTGTGGTGATATTGGTCCCACTGAGTAACAATTTTTTTTTAGAATCTTCTGCATCTGCAGAAGTGACACATGCAAAATGAAGCTTCAGGTGTTTAGTATATCTATCTGTTATTAGTTTGAATGACTGCAAAGTAATCCGAGGTAGCTGTAGGAATGCAGCTTAACAGTTTCCTACCGTGACACTTTTATTGTGCCTCATTCTTTGCTGCCGGGTATTCCTGTTAGCCCAGGAATGCATGATGGTTCTAGTGTTCAAGCAGACTCATAGGGAGAGAATTTGATTTTGAAAGTCATTATAGGTAAATACCCCCTTCCTCAGTATTTTTCAATAGATTGTGTTCCATATAGATTCAACAGAAGGGGGATTAGGTTTAGCAGACATTACAGCGTTAAATGTAAAATGTGTGTAGATAATAATTAGTAAGTGAATGAGATGACTGTGAATTTTTAAGCAATGATCAGACAGAAGTCTCAGAAAAAGCCTCCTTTTCCACTCAAAACTGGGAAGCAGGACTGGAATCTGCATATATGTGTGCTATGTGCCAAAGCACAGACTTTCAGAGGCATCGATAATTAGGTCTAGTAAGGACTGTAAAAGGATGTGTAGTCCACCTCCTAGTCCCAAGAAAGAATAAAACATGCAAGTCATTCCTTGGAGATGTTTATCTAACCACTTCCTATACTAGAATGTCTGTGACCAGCATATCAAATGTGGTGCTTTGATAACTGCCCCATCAGACAGAATTCGGCCCTTCAGATTCAGACCATTATCTAACTTGAATCTTCCTTATGAAAATTTAAATTCTCATCTTCTTTTCCTATCTCCTGCAGACGAGGAAAACAGCCTTCTGTGTACTTGGAGACTGTTATAATAATTGTCTTCATCTACTCTCCTCTGAATTAAATGGGCCCATTATTTTTGATCTTTTCTTGTTGGTCTTGTTTCCTAGACCCTAAGCCTCCTCTTGCTCCGCACCCAGAGATAGCTTGCCATCTTGGCATGCAAATTTCCCATGACCATGGTGGACTCAATCTCATAATCTGTTTACCTCAGATTAAAAAAGAACAAAAAAATGAACCAGATACTTGGAGCGCTAACAAAACCGTAATTCAAACTTGAAGTTGCACCAAAGGAAACCTGCTCCCAAATTCACTTTAATCAGATAGACTTGGCTGATAAGTCTGTGTTTTCCATAAATCATGAATCAATGTTTTATTCCTGATTGCTAGTTATTTTCAAATTTACCCCTGAAATCTGTATACTTGGAAATGAGTCATGTGTGACATTGTTTCAATATTTAATTCTTAAAATGGCCACATATTTAATGAAGGTGAACATCTTATGGTTTATTCAAACATTATGAGGCTAAGAAATTACAAAAATGTTATTTGCAGAAAATGGTCACGTACATTAGATAACAGCCCAAATGGGTTCAGTTTAGATTGAGAAAACCATGAATTTTAACTGAGTAAGGTAACTCCTTTGGCTTAAGATGACTTCAGATGAATATATATGAATGATTTTGATTATGCTGATGCCTGTTTTTGTCTATTAGTAGATGAAATTTAAAGGAAAGGTTTTGTTGGTTTCATGTCAAGTACTTGAAAGCCTCTACTTGATAGCCTACAGAAAGGGTAACGCTGCTGTTGCACTTTAGAGATATGCACCCCGAATAGAAGAACATCTGTTTTTCAAATGTAGTGTTTTTCACTGAGCAACGATGAGGATGCATGGGGAAATACTTGCTTTTATTTGGCATACATACTTCGAAATCAGCCTGTATAAGATTTTTTTTTAAATTTCCTTAGGGAGGAAAGATGTAATATTCAGATTAGCCAGCTCAGGGATATTTTTTTGTGAAATCTATGTGTTTACTTTATGAACAAGGCAGCCTTTTTCCACTTTGAACACTGCCTCCATTTCTAGCTTTTCGTGTGCAGGGGTTACAGCAGCTCAGAGGGATTTGCTAGGAACCCGGGGTTCTTGCAGAAAAAGTAAAAAGGAAAGGTTTTAAAGTGGAATTTTAAGCTGGTATTTAGCAGGCTATGTATTTAACATTTATGCAGTGAATTAGGAAATCACTTAGTTACTTTAAATCCTATGTATATTTCATATTTCTGTGTTGCTTATATATAGTGACTTCATACAGATAAAGAGATACTGTCAAAAAATGAAAATCAGTACAAGGAAAAGAGTTGTCAGTGAGATGTTGACTTGATATATTGCTTACTTAATTCTTACTTTTGCAAACCTGCCTCAAACTGGACAGCATTTACTCATAGGAGTAATCCTATTAAAGATCCAGTCTGAAAAGTTTACACACACACTTAGGTTTATAGCCTCTGAATATTCCCATTGAAATTAGTGGAAATACTCGCAGACCGTGGGGCTATTTGGCAAAGCATTAAAACATATGCTCAAGTCCCTTTACCTTTCAAGGGACGTAAGAACAGGTTTATAATTAAGCAGAGGATTATGAGATCTATTCCTCGTGCTCCAGGTACACAGCTCAGCCAAAACTTTTGGCTTTTTTTAGCTCCTCTACCCCAGCTATAAGTATATTATATAGTGGCCTCTTCAAGTGCAAGAATGGTTTTCTTTAAATGCGTAAGTATTAAAGGTATAAGCAGTAATATACTAATACATAATCCCACAGATAGTGTAAATTAACATGTAGGTCTGATTTAGAGGCCATTTAATCAGGTATTTAATGGCAGTTCTATTCACTTAAATGTTTACATATGTGTAGCCCTTGTGGCAACACCGGTATGTTCACATCAAGGGGTTGTTCTGTGGCCCTAAGGCAACATCCACTGCACACATAAAGCAAAGCTAAGCTGTTTTGCCTCAACCACTTCCCCAAATCCAGAACTGCTGCATCCAAATTGCCCATGGGGAACAGTCCATGGATCAGAGTACTTCTGAACTGTGCCCAGAAACTGCTGGAAAATTGCTAACTGGGCACGGCCAAAAGCCTTCCAGGGACTCTGCTGAGAACTCAACATTAGGGATGATCACATGCTGGTATTTAGGCCTATGTCCTGGACCTCATTAGCTTTCTGGAACAGCCATGTCTATTAAGGGCAGTGATGTGCAGAACAGATGTCTACAACTAAAATTTAAATAGCACATTGAATGTGAATGGACTTCCTGAATGAAGAAAAAAGGCTCTGCCTTTTCACATTTTATATTAATACTAATCATCCAAACCAATGCACAATAAGGGAAAACAAAACCAATTTTAAACAGACAGACTGTTTTTCTCCTTAAAATATAAAACTTTACACTGTATCTACAGAGTGAGATTCATTGCACCTAACTTCAGCCATCTGAAAAAATAAGTATCTAATTTAAAGCAATTGTGTATGTCGCCTCTGCAGCCTGTGAAGAAAAATGATTTTAAGAAGGTGATACATCGCACCCTGAGCTGCAGGACTCCAACAGGAGACATGAATTGCTTGTTTCTCTGGAATTTCATGTTTAGTTACATTGAAGGAAAACTGTACAATGAAAGAGCTTAGACAAGAAGCCTAACATTTAGATGTCAAAGGGATGGGAGATGAATCTCATCCTGAATGTCCAGTTAGCTCAGGATAACATTTGACAACCCAAAGGATTACCAAATAATGATAGTAAACATAAAATGAAGAGAAAAATTTTGACACAACACAGTTGTGACTGCTATCTGGGTTAATAAAATACAGCAATATTTGTTATTCTGCTGACAGTCCACCCACCTGCAATTCTAAATTAGAGTTGTGGTTACAAGTACAGTAAAATTGCCCTGCGATCTATACTACATGCAGGAGATTTTCTCTACTGTCCATAAGGTATCACTTGCTGAATATATTTTTCAAATAACTTATAAAATTCCTTGAGATATGTGCCTTATTAATATATTACTCTGAATTATTAATTAGAAATATATTTCAGATTACTTCTAACTTTTTTGTTTGTCCCTCTGAATTAAAAAATTATTTCAAATTCTTGTCAGTGTACTTATCTTCCCATGGGGTTGCAAATAGTTTTGTGAAAGCATTTCTGTCTCTGAATTTTTGCTAAAACATTATTTCAGATATAGTTTTCACTGATTTTTTTTTATTACTTTTGACTTTCAAATCCCAGCTAAATCATAACAATATTGTCCTTAGTCCTAGGTTGGAAAAGGGAAACTTTAGGAGGGGTCTCTCACTGAAGTCTTTTAAATGGGAGAATTTTGGCTAGTTAATGATGAATAATAGGCACCTTCAGCTGAATTTTTTTTTTTTTCTAAAAGTCCATTAAATTTTATTCTGGAAGAACCTTCATTGAGTCATATCTTTGGCATGGATTCAGGTAAATATTTTAGTTCTCCTGCAAAATAACAGAAGTGGTGAATTGCCAGCAATAGTTTGTGAAATTTTTCCACCAACAACTGTATATGAAATAGTGGTACAGCTTTAGGTCAGTGTTAGTTTTATATTGTTTTTAGTTTAGAATTTATTTCTCTGGTGCGAAATTTCTTCAGTTAAAATTGACTAGATCTACATGAGTTGTGGTTTGGATACTTTGGTGTCAACAATATCCAAAACCATTATACAACTCAGACACAACACTTGATAGTTCTTTGCCTCTGATTTCAGTGTGTTCCTTTGTCCTGACAGCCAAAAATTAGCAGGGCTGTCATACAACCTCATTTCCTTACACAGATTTATCCTCCTAAAAGCTCCAAAATACATAAAATACACAGTTGTCTACAAAGCAAAGTTGTCTACAAAGCCTTTTCCTTATTTTCTTCCATTTGCACTTGCAAGAAGTGGCCACTCTTGGGCCGTATGACAAACACCTGGAGGAAAAAGAATTAAAGTTAGGGAACCTGATAGATACCAAAAGAAGCAAAAATTCTACGTATGCTAATCTTTGGATTTTGAAAAGTTATCTTTGTTGTCAGGCATAGATGAGTAATTTTTGCATGGAGATTAAAAAAAACCCCAATTTTGATGATGGCTTGTTTAAATGGAAAATTGTTTCCATCAAAATGAATCAGAGTTGGTGATTTTGTTCAGTCACTTTCATTTCCAATGTTAACACTTTTACCAGTATTAAAATGACCTTCACTGAGCATGGTTTAATTTACTTGGGAAGCCAACTAAATGTATATAGATAATGTTAAAGAATTTTAATACTGAATGGGAGCGATTATGCAAAGGCTTAATGTGGTTTGATAAATCCAATTTAAATTCACACCTCTAGCCACTTTAGATTAACTGTCCTGAGTTTCCTATTAAGTACAGGAAGGCATCTTTACCATATTCTTTTCTGCTGGTGAATAGGAAAAGCTTGGAGAAAACCTTTCGTGGTACAGAATACAACTGTAACATACCATAGTGCTACAGGTCAGTTAGTTATTTTGCCTCTATCTATTACAGCACCTTTAAAAGCCTTAGAAGAGATATTTTTCAAAAGTTTAATTTGAGGTGGTCCACTGAACTTTGGCTTCCAAATGACTGCTGACGTTCAGGCACTAAACCGTTTTTAGCGCCCTTGAAAACTTTGCATGGATCACCAGAATTCTTCAATTCATTCCAGAACAATGACACTCCCTCCTACCCTCCAACACAAGAGAGAAATTGTGTGAGAAATGCCCTAACGACTTGCAGCTACCACTCAGAAATCCAGAGCAGTGAGTCACCCTGGCCTTCTGCTCTCCAGAAATGCCAGTGCTTATGAAACCTACTGTAGACCCCGACTGATGGCTGTTCACGTATGTCCTGAAGGCAGTGTGCTGATGGGCCAGTAAAACAGTGAATTTACTCGTTGAGCATTCATGTGTTATACTGAGCCATTACACCTCTAATATGTAACCAAGCAAATCATCCTGGACTCCAGGAGGTGAAGTCTGCAGCCATGAGTTTGGGATGTTCTGGAGCAGAAAATGTATTAAACTCAATTTAGCAAGATCAACCACTTAGACAAGCAAAAGAAACAAATCACACCTTCAGCTCTGTAGGACCACAGAGACCTTGCCAAACACGTGAGGTAGACCACCTCCTGAGATGCGTTCACTGGTTAGATGATAGGGTAATTGAAGGATTTCACAACTAACTACAGGAATCTGTGTGGCTGTCCACTTCATGCTTTGTATGACAGAAAGATAATATTTCTGTGTTAATTCTTCTTATTATGGCACCTTTCTTGTCTTTTTCTTACTGAAAATGGTCTGGCACCATAGGGTGCCAGTGTCTTATTCTTTTCTGGTAAAGTTAATGGTATTTCTACTCTATCAGGATTAAAAAAGGTAATAATGTGTATTTAAGAAATACCATTTTTTTTCCTGTTTTCTCAAATATAAACAGGGGAATCACCTTTTTTTTTTTTTTTTCCTTCAGAAGGATCTTAAAAATAAGTGATCCATAAGTCTGTATTCAAAGGAGTCACTTCAGCACTTAAGTCTGACTGGAAGAAAACCCCGCACAGTGACACCTGGTATTATGCAGATGCACAACACAGGAATGTAAGGCAGCATGGTAGCACTGGAAGTTGCAGAGTTGTCAGATATGCCTGTAGTCTTGGCATTTTCTAGTGGGTTACTCAATCTGCTCACTGTACATCCCCTCTGATGCTTCTAACTCTCCCCCTGGATCCAAATAAAAACAGTAGAAATTTAGCCTGTTTCCGGAATCTGATTCCAAAATCAGGTATTTCTAACACTAAGCACTTTAAGAATTTTACATTAGCAAAATGATACCCAAAAAAAAGGTTATTCTCTGGTGTTCACAAGGTAATGTGTTTTATATAGGGTCATACATAATGTGGGTTATTGCATAAAGTACAATCTATTTAGAACCAACTGTTGGGTTGGACAGATTTGATCTATTATGGCAAATTCTCAGATCCCGCCTTTCCTTGTCAAGTAATCAGGATTCATCCCTCAGTCAATGCAGTGTCATATCTACTCTCACCTTAATATGTAGAAACTTAACTTAGCCTGTAAAAATCTGCACCCCTGGAATGCCACTATGTTAATGTGTGTGACATTGTCCTTTGCTAGTGTGGGAGCCAGCCTGTGTTTCTGGAAACAGAGCATTCATTTAAAAATCTCATACAGAAAAAAGAAATACCTAGAAAGCTTTTTAAAAGACCCGTTACTTGAAAGTCTAACACTAAAACTTGTGTAGGACTCAGCTGGATAATTTCCACTGACTCAAAAGTAATCATCCATGCCAAACCTTATGCATTGTTTTGAATTATTTTTAGGATTAGCTGTTCAGGTATCATGAAAGAACCATGAGACTCTTTGAAACACGATTCCTGTAAGTACTATTTCAGAACTATTACAGATCTTTATATTATTCCTCATGTTTCTGAAGTATCTGTTCAAGTTTTGATTTCTAAATTGCAATAGTTATTGGGGAATGCAAATGGCTCCAATTCTGTCATGCACAGAATTTGATGCTTCACATTAAAGGAGCGGTATGCTTTCAATTCTTAAATACTGGCTGGAGTCAGACAGATCCTCAGGATAGAGGTACTGTATTGAAGCAGTTGGTTTGCACGAACCCAGAGCTGTCAGGGAGCAGCAGGAGCAGGGTTGCTCTGCAAGGACACGTGAGCCCAGAGCCAAGGAGGCATGCAGGACAGAGACCCATGGTACCCAAACAAGAAGAGCAGAGCAGGTCCAGGGATGGTAATCAGGGTAGCCTTGATAGACATACAAGTTTGTAGTGATGGGGCAGGCTTGGTTGTAGGTCTGAAGTATCTTCCAGGCTATGGGTGAGAGATGGAGGGTGAAATAGGAGAGTCTGGGGGAAGGGCTCGTCCCTAGTGGGAGCACCTCAGTCCTCAACTAGACAGGATGATGACATGATTTTAAGTAGTAAAAAACCAAACTCAATGGTACCCAAGGAAGCTGATTGCAAAAGTATTTGAATGTTTGTGTCAGCTGACTGCAGAAACATCTCTTTTGGTAAAAAAGAGGTAAGTGAGTGTGGGGGTGTGGAGAAAGCCAAATAGCAGGGAGCAGACCTGGGGCAGCATACAGAGAATATCGCCCAGCAAAGGCTTTACGCTGAGCAGACACAACCTGAGAAATCAAGCGGTAAGGAAGAGCAGAGGGGAATGTGTTCATGTGTATGCAGTGTGATTTTCAAGCTTTGCCTTTTGCATTCCAATACATGTTAAGAGCTGTGAAGTGAGGGCTAGCAACATGTTCACTTGTAGATTTTCTCTTTAATACATACTATTTCAAATTTAACCTTTGCATCGAAAATATTGATTACTGGGTTTTACATTTTTACAGAGATTTCCCTGCAAATTAAGTGCTTGATTCAAGAGCTTGTGTGGTTCTTCCTTTAGGTAAGTCAGCTGCTTATCAGGGGTTTAAGCAAAGGAGCTCAGTGACTGAATTCTGAGCAATGTTTCTGCAAGACCAAGAAAACTAGGAAATCTGAGCTAGCTTGAAGACCAGAATAGAGGTGAATACAATAAAATTATACAGACTATGCCCTCTATATCCTTTTCTTTCTTTAAAAATGAGATTATAAAAATGAAGATTATAAAAATGTTTCAATTTGTTTAAACAATCATGAACATGAACTCCAAAGCTCTTGTTTTTGTTTTCATGTGCTCTGGAGTTGCTCTTTTGTCATTAAAATTGTGTTCCTCATCCTGGTCCCTTCCTTTTACTTACTGTGTTTTAGCCATGTGATGTGCCAAAAGTTTGAAAATTACCATAAGAAATGAAGAAGTAATTTATAGTAATCATTAGCATTTTTAAGTGCAGTTGTTGCAAAAGTTTTAAGATCCTTGATGTTGTTAGTGGACAGAAAGTTCAAAAAGACGATTCTACTAATCAATGTAAAAGTAAGCTGTCCTCCCTAGTGAGACTTTTTTTGGCTTTATTCATTTTTTTGTTATTTAGTCTGATGGTTTAGCAACTGCAGCTGCCTAAGTCAAAAGCGGAAAATAGGTCAATGAAAGACATGAAAAAATACCACTGAAAAGACATATTGCTCCTATTCTTGAAGTAACTGGCATCTGGGAGGATCTAACACCAGCTTCTCTCTTGAATTATCACATTTTTTTTCTGTCTTAAACGTCATTTTGAAGGGTAAATAGCATTTTCTGCTTTGAAATAAGACAGTGACTTGCAGAACTTGGAGTATCAGTGCCAATTAGTTAGATTAAAATCTTAGGAACTGATTCACTTTTTGAGAGAAGACAAAGCTTCCACTGCCATTGAAGGCACAGTACTTATTGTAGTACAGTACAGTACAGTACTTATTGTCTTTACGTTAAAGTTATCATAAATTAGGAAGTAGGAAGTAGGAAGTAGGAGACAAAAATAAATCACCCATCTGATTGTCCCCAAATCTTCATTTTGTCATATCCTGGAAGGACTACTTGTGAAAAGATAATTGCTGCTGACTTTGCTGAGAAGTCACAAGATCCCCTCCCAAGGGCTCATTCTATACCAAAGCAAATATGAAAATAGGTGAGTGGAAATTGATGGTCTGGAAAACTGCATTCTCTGGGAAGCTTAGTGGCACAAGGGGAATATTTTCCCATACAGAATTTACTGTTCCAAAATATGTAAAGGGATAAAACATGACTAGTGCCATGCCATGTTATTTTTTTTTCTGAAATGGGAACAGCGTGGGTGGGTGACAAACTCAAGGGAGTGAAAATGTCCATTACTAGCAGCTGACTAATACTGACTATCTTATCTTTTCAGTGGGCTAAAAATCAGCATTGGGAAATGCTTGTGAAATGGTCTTTTCTTGTTTACTGTTCTTTGACTTGACTATATTTTTTATTTAGCTGTTTATACTCCTTCAAATTCTCCTTTATCATATCAGATTGCAAAACATAATAAGAAAAACTGAAGGCAAGTAGGAAGTGCTAATAATTACTCAAAGGGCTAGTGATTTTTCTTTGGACATTTGTGTTTACAAGGCACTGCATAAGGTCTTCATCAAGGAATAGATTTTAGTAACATGGATAAGATAAAAAGATTACAGTTTCTTCATGTAAACCTGGGTCCTTTTAATGTATTTACCCTGTGTGGGACTAAGCTGGTATTACGTGTTTATACTTAGCTCTGTTTACTCATGTTTGCTTTTGAAAAACTTCTCTTGAGCCCTTCTTTGCTGTTCAGCGGATAACTTTTGGTCATGGGTAATTCCAAAACACAAGAAATGGATATATAGGGGAATCAGCTGACCAGAGAAATTGTAGCTCATTTAGTTTCCTTTCTACATTGGGGAAGAAATGTTGTCGATTACACTGGATCAGCCAAACCTGAGTTCAAGACCTCATCCAGAGTGTTGAAACTCCTTGGCAAAGCTAAGTAACATCTGCAAAGACTTGGGCGGATGTTATGTATAGCTACGATACACTCAACACACATTGCAGACTGTTTTCAAAATTATCATTTTTTAACCCTTTCATGTGAACATAGTGCGTCTATAAAGAAGACATTTGTAATATTTTGGAAAAATTTCTGGGGTATATACTTGCATATATACATATGTATAGATTATATACATATATTTGTATACACATTTATATATATTTGTGTGTGTGTCTGTGTATAAATTGATTTACTTTATTTTCAAAATACCATCTTAGATCTCAATCCCGATCTTACTACTCTCAACAGGAATTATACCCGGTGAATAATAGAGACATAGAAAAACAATTACAAAAAAATACCATCAGGTTTTACTTTTAATACCGCATGATTTTAAAGCTGTCTAAGTTTGTTAAAAAGATTTAGTAGAATGAAAACATATCTGTTGTTAGTTTAGTTTGCCATTACAGATTTATATTAAAGACATATGTTAAAAAAACAAAGAAACAAACCAGAAAGATCACCACAAAAATCTTTGATTTACAAAGCTGTTTTCCATGGGGTTTAAAAATGGATTTTTCCTAATCGCCCACAAAACCATTAAATTAAGCCAACTCTTATCTGTCTTTTTTAATTTTCTGTATTAGATACCAAGCCCAAACCCATTGTTTGGAAAGTGTGTACATGCGAATGTCACTTCTAGTATTGCCCTAAAGGGTGCAGTGCTTTGCTAAACAGAAAGATGTCCATGCGTTAGGAAGTTTACAAGTGGTTCAGCTCTCCTCAAGCTAACAGCTCTGATCTATAAAGCAATTAGGCATCCACATGTAGTTTTAAATGTCTGATTTCCCTCACTGAGTTTTTAGTAGACAAAGAGTGATCTGCACATTATCATAACCAACCCTATGTACTTGATGACACGGGTACTGGGGAGACAGGGAAACAACAGTTTTGGGAAGGAAATGGGACATCGTAAGTAATTTTATGTTATTCCAAGAAAAGATCAGAACCTGCAATTTCTCATCCTTAGAAAACTTTGATATTTCAGCATTAGTATTTACAGACAACTAAGGAAAAAGAAAACTATCAAAAACGACATATGAAACAGGAACTTTTCAAAAGCTTTCCAACACTTTTCTTCAAAAGTTTTGCTTGAAATAAATGATTTTCTAAATGGATACATTTTATTGGCGGTCAGCTTAGCACTGAATGATATCTGTTTGAATTAATATAATGTCTTAGGAGACTTAAAATTTATGTGTCTTATCTTTTTAGACTGCTCTTTGACAATTTTCTTGGACAGAAAACATAATATGCTGCAGTCACGGGTTTTTCAGTCTGTTATTCAGGCGGGAAGATCACAGTAAGTCATGAAAGATGTATTATGAATAGGAATCTTGCCTTGGGGTGGAAGGGTTATGATCCACCAATATATCTTCCTAAGATTTATGTCTGGCACAAATAAATGTTAAAGTGGTCCAAAAGCAGAAGAAAAAAAGAAAAGAAAAAAGAAAAAGACTATGAAAAAGGAAAAAAAGAAAAAATAAAAAAATTAGAATTGAGTCAGTACTACTCCTGATATCTTTGCCATTTTATATGTTTTTTACCCCCCACATCATGTGGGTGGAAAAAAATTTTGTTTTCTAATCAATGTGGTTGAGTACTTTTACTCATAAAAAACATGTGCAAAACTTGAGAGTGCTGAGTGGCAAACTGAATTGTGAGATTAACAGAGTTGTCTAGTTTTTGTATATGTATTACAGTAGAAGCATTCCTTAATTTTGGTTTCAAGTGTGGGTTTACATGCTCCCTCAAAAAGGGCCATTACATGCATGATATGAAGAGAAAGTAAATGAATAGTAATCAGGGTGAAATTATTGGAGGAATAGAAGGCATGCACTGGTACTCTGAAAGAGGTGCATGCTGATGTTTACATCTGCAAAGAAGGAAACTTTTTTTTTTAAAAAAATCCCTATGTAAAGGGATAAAACTTATCAGCCTATGTAAATTGTTATCACAATGTTCTTTTTAGCTGGCACTGAATGCAACTCAATATGCACAGGTAAACTCTTCATTGTTAGTATATACTCGACCCAACTCATACAAGCATGAATGATTGCATGGAGTGGTTAAATGGAGCTAGTTCTACCCTTTGCATCACTCATTTCTTTTCAAAATCCAAGTATAATCAATCCCAAACTCTAACTGGTTGGGACTTTTACAATCATTCATTTTTTATTAATAAAAATCACTTAGAACCACAACATGTTGTATGAATATACCAGATTTGGTAAGACTGTCAAGAGAAAAGCTCCTCAGCTGTCCATTGGATTTTCTGCTTAATATGATACTCACTGGGAATGGAATTTTTGGGAGCAAAAAATGCCTTCGTGGACAGAAAAAAATATTTCCATCTCAATCTGGGCTTGATCAATGTATCTGTATGTGACACAGTATATAAAAGCCTGCTTTCTTGGGGAAACAGGACTCATGCAGACTCCCCTCTCTTTCTTTTTCGTGGCCTATCCTCATCTAACAGCTTTTGAGCCCATGGTCAGAGAATGGAGCTATCAGAGCTATTAAATTCTGCCAAGAGAGCCTTTACTAATTATCCCAATGGCAGAAGTGAGCTTCGTGTGTACTAGACACCTTGGAATGTACATTAGTCTCCAAAACATGGCTTCCTAGGAAACCAGGCCTCGCTGTCCCCAGGGCTCTTGGAGGTACTAGTTGTTTGTAAATGCATTAACATTTAGCTTGGACGATAGGAATCTAAAGGATAAACTTTTTTGCCCAGGGATGTTTCTTTGTTGCTTTGGGGTTTTTTTAAGAAATACATGCACATCACCACACAATTCTCCACAGAAGTGTGCTCCAAGGGACCAAACCCTGCTATTAGGTGAAGTCAGCCAAAGGAAACTAGGAGGCCAGTAAGTCAGTCTCTCTGCCTGTCTTTGGAGAATAAACATGCTGAGGCCTGGGAACTCTCCAAACACCTGCACCTCTCCGTGTACAGTATCAGGAGTGTGAGTTTCATCTACAGAAATCGATCCTAAATGTGCACAGATATCTCATGTCTAGAACACAAACTGGCCCGGCGGCACTTGGCCCAGCGGCACTTGGCCCCTCCACCTCCATAGCTTTAAATTCCACATTCATTTGGCTGATGTGAACTAGAAGGAATTGAAAGCATTTGGGTGTGTCCAGCTTGCCCCCCTTCTGAAACTCAGCAGTGTCAGAAGCTGTGGGAACCAGCCATGAGGCTGGTAGAGATGAAAGCATCAAAGTTGGGAGACATCTGGCTCTTCACTGGCGATGAACTATCAGCCAAAAGCAGCAAACAAAAGAAGGAGGGATGAAGTTGGTCAGCTGCTATTTCACTGCACAGAAAAGTGCCACTTGAAGAAAGGCGGGCAGTCATCCTATTTAGGATCAAAAAATTTAGCTGGCAACAAGACAAATTGCGGTCTACTGCACCTCCCATAGGACAACCACGTGGTGACTCACAAAGTCCATTACGCTGGTTGACAGGAGATGGAAAACATCCCCCACACCATGCATTCCTCTTCTACAGACTAAATGAAACCTTATCACAATAATTAATATCCTGGCCCACTGCCAGAGTAAAAAACAACAATAAATAACAAAAAAAAAATTCCATTTGCTTGAAATGTTTTACTCAGTGGTTTTTTTGTAGGTTCCACTTTTAAAATAATTTCAGTTAAGGGTAAGCCTATATTTAATTTGAATGTTTGTTTAATGGCTGTTTTCAAAATGTTGTTGGAATGTTTTGTATGAAACATTCATGGGGCAGAAATATTGGTCCACCTCTTATCAATGAGCTTATAGAGTCATTTATTTCACCCCATTTGCTCCATCCCTCAGGTCCAGAACATATTCAACTAATCATGCACAGTGGCCTGGATTCAATGGGAAAAGCGAGAGGGACTTTTTTCCCTTTTGCCCCATAGGTTTTGGTCTCAGATACCCTTAAGAGAATGAGTTCTGTTTGAAAGAAGGAGAATTTGATCCTGGGTTTCCCACTCACTGGTGCCTTTTCCTGACCAGCAAGCTGCTGGGGTTAATGGCTACCACCATCTGTTTGTGAAATTGGGGCTTATGTCCAACTCTTTGACTGTAATGTTGGTTGAAGGACAGGTGTTTAAGGGCTGACGTTCACTGGTGAGTGCCTGTGGCTTGATGAGCAACTGCATGTTAGATGAGCTCTGGTAACTCATCTCTTTAATCTGTTATAACTGTGAGGCAAAGTGAGAAAAAAATCTTTTTTCTTTGGAGTTTAAATGTTTCACCTCATGTTTTCCACAGAGGCTACCAAGTAGAGCATATTTGCTCACATGAAGTTGTGGTAACTTGCATGACTGTCCGACCTTCCGTTTCCTTTGGGTGGTAAGCACGAGGTCCCATGCTACTTCCTAATGGCCAGCTCAAATTTCTCACATTTTAAGTTCTCAACTTTAGGATAAATGCTCCTTGGTCAGTTCTGAAGACACATTTAGGTTACAATATATGCAAAAGTTAGGTGCCGTTGTAGGTATATTCCTTGGTTTAAGAGTTTACTCTCTCATTTACCTGTCATAATCCAGAAGAGTGGCCTGGAAAAAGCAGAGAACTCTGTTTCTAACTATTTTAATGAGTCTCCTTCACAATCTTGAGTATTTGATTACTGTCCCAGACTATCCAATCAATAAAATCTTAAACTTTTCCTTTGTGAAGGTACTTCCAGTTATTTATCTTACTTTCTGGTAGCTAAGGACTTAAAATATTTAATGTCTGTTGAGTACTTCTACATATGGAGAAGAGAGAGCGAAGGGAAAGGTGAGCCTTTTAGGTTCAAAATAAGTACAAATATTAATTCATAAACCTTGTGCTAAGCAAGGCAGTAATCATGTTTTCTCAGTTTCCTGACATAGAAATGTTACTGTTTTTTTGATACAGAGCTCAGCATCCACAGCTTCTGTCCTAATAATGCAGTTTACTGATGACTATTGATTTCCACAAAAGCTCAAAAATAAGTTTTTTAAATAAAAGACTTCCCACAGAGTAATAATTAACACAAATCTTAATCCTGCATCTATGATTAGCTAATTAAAGCCATGAATAACTGGGTCTTTTTCAGCTCAGGTAAACAGCACGTCCTAAAGGTGACAAAAGTAGAATAATTTTTGTCTGAAGGAAAAAAATAATCTCTAACTGTCAGGTAGCCTCATGTAAGTACTGTGCCACACCCTTCATTTGCTCATGAATCTATCACCACACCAGATACAGTCTCTGATCACACCTGTACAGGTATGGCAATGGGGAGAGTCATGGAGGGGGGGACCAGATAGGGCCATAGAGTTATTTTCCTTTGCAAATAACAGCTGTGAGTATAGTACAACCCTAAAGACCTGCTCCCATGCTTCTCTCTGAAGTGACCGACAAGTTTTGCCTATCTTTTTTGGCTATATATCTTAGCCAATGGCACCCATTTACTTTTCCAGACTGAGTAACAGCCAGCTAAGTTTTATGTTTACTCTGTCCTCTTTCTAACACTCCTGTGTCTACAGAAGATGGCCAGATCAGATATTGTAGAGCAGCAGTTTTCATCTTTTTTTTTTGTTAGCAGAGCTTAAATCTTTTTCCAGTGAAGCTGTAGATGGTAGCATGTCATATTTCTCCTTCTTGAGAATTGTCTTGTTAATTTTGCATTTCCACAAAAAGTCCATGGACTCATGGTGCTTTATGGACCACAGATTGAAAGCCAGTGTTTTAGAAATACAGCCTTAGATGCTTGCAAGCTCATTGAATGACCCACAGACAGACATCACCATGGAACAGGGACTCTCTTCAGTCCCTTTCTTAAGCTGCTGATGACCAGTGTTTCTTTTCTTGGAGCCATTCATGAAGCTACTCTTTGTTACTCCTTTCTAAACTCCACCTAGAAGAAAAAATCCCCGTGAAATGGATGTGAAGATTTGTTTTGTCTGCACATTTATTTTCTTAGGTCTTAAACTAAGTTTGTTAGATATGTGTAGACAGGAGGGGGTCTGGGATTATGCTGCAATGACTGAAGAGCGTTTTCTACTTGGTGTTTAGCTTGGCCAAAGTCCTGCTGAATGCTGCCAGTCCCACGAGTCCTTTCTTACAATCACTCATCCCTAAATATTCCTACTGCTGTTATAAGATAATTCCAGATTTTCAGCTGCAGACCTGGCATGCCGATCGCTTGGCTCATAATAACTGCAAGTGGCCAGATTTTTCTCTCTGAGGAAGAGCTTAACAGAGGATGGCATTTGGTCTGGCAAAATACACAGAGCTGTAAGTCTGGAATGTCTAATCTTCTTAATGGAAGTAATAGATGCCTGCGTATTTCAGTTAGGTGGTCAGCCAGTCAGAGGGTGCTCCTGGACTTAGCGCAGGAAGTAATCTCAGACAAAACACATCTCTAGCATTTGCTGGTCTTTTTGGCATTCCCTACTGGAAATAAGCTCAGCTATTATAGAAGGTGAGAAGAGAAGCATCCATGAACAGGTACATTGCTAACCTCAAACTGCATTGAAGGCATGAATTTAGAGGTCAAAAGTCTGGAGGTCTTTGTATTCCAAGTTTTGGTACAGTTCATTATAAAGAGCGACCTATAGCAAAGTTCAGGTCTAAGATGACTCAACTTTTGCATTTCTGTGTGTTCAAATTTTGATTTTGGGGACTGACCACTGCTGTATTTTAAAAACCCTCTGCTACTTAACTGTGAGGATTTTAGAACGCAGACTGTAGGGAAAGGGAAAAAGACCTCAAAAAATAATCTCCCCCCAAAATCTCTAAGATTTTAGATTAAAACTACTTGAAACTGATTGTCATTTTCTAAGTATTTCAGAACTGAGTAGATCATCTGATTAAGCTCCATTAACACTAATGGTTCTCAATTTCTCTCAGCCCCTCTTTATTGGCATTCCATGGTTTTAACTTTATAATATTAGTTAGAAGACATTATTAGTAAAATAAGGAGGGGGTATAAGTGATGAGAAATGTGCTTAGCATGAATCAATTATTCTGTTACATGGTCAAGCAATTTCAGGAAACTATTCACACATTTTAATAAAAAAATACCTCTGCTTGCTTTCTTGGTGAAGAATGAGTGAGCCTCTTTATACACACTTTAAATGGGAGAGAAAAAAACATGGCTTAAAACTTTTAAACTACTTACAAAGTAAATTAAAAACAAGAGATTCCTGTAGGTTTCAGTGAATCAGACTCTGTTTCTCTTCGCTCTTTTCATTCTCATGACTACAATAGTAGTTGTTGTAGGTTCTATTTAGCATAATCAATTAAACCTAGAGATACAAAGAGTTTGTAGGCTCCTATATTTTGCATACCCTTAGAAATGTAGGTGTTCTGGTAGCTAAACTCCTTCACTAGAAAACATCAAATTCATAAAAACATAAGAAATTAAAGTAAATTTCAGGTAAAACCAATGGTTTATCTTCCCTTGTATTCTGTATGCTTTTGTGGCTAGCAGTGGATGCTCAAGGAAAAAATAAGAGACTAACGAAAGTACAGAGGGAGTCTTTCTCATATCTTCCCAGCCCCAGAATCATAGAATAGAATAGAATAGAATAGAATAGAATAGAATAGAATAGAATAGAATAGAATAGAATATTTCAGTCCAACTGCCTGACCATTTCAGGGCTGACCAAAAGAAGCATGTTGTTAAGGGCATTGTCCAAATGCCTCTTACACACTGACAGGCTTGGGGCATCGACCACCTCTCTAGGCAGCCCGTTCCAGTGTTTGATCACCCTCTGTGTAAGGAAATGTTTCCTAATGTCAAGTCTGAACCTCCCCTGATGCAGCTTTGAACCATTCCCGCATGTCTTGTCCCTGAATACCAGGGAGAAGAGATCAGCACCTCCTTCTCTACTTCCCCTCCTCAGGAAGCTGTAGAGAGCAATGAGGTCACCCCTCAGCCTCCTTTTCTTCAAGCTAGACAAACCAAATGTCCTTAGCCACTCCTCATAGGACATGTCTTCCAGCCCTTTCACCAGCTTTGTTGCCCTCCTCTGGGTGTATTTGAGTACCTTCACATCCTTCCTAAATGGCAGGGCCCAGAACTGCACACAGCACTCAAGGGGAGGCTGCACCAATGCTGAATACAGTGGGATAATCACCTATTTTGCCCAGCTGGTTTTGCTGTGTTTGATGCACCCCAGGATGCGGTTTGCCCTCTTGGCTGCCAGGGCACACTCCTGACTCCTAATGAGCCTGCTGTTGACCAGCACCCCCAGATGCCTTTCTGTAGAGCTGCTCTCCGGCCACTCCTCCCCCAGTTTATACTTCTGCCCGGTTACTGTGTCCTAGATACAGAATCCGGCATTTGGACTTGTTAAATTTCATCCTATTAATCATAGCCCAATGCTCCAATCTATGTAGATCCCTCTGCAAGGCATCTTGTTCAGGGCCTTCTTGAATCAGATATATATCCAAAGTTTTCATTGCTACTATTATCAAAATTGGTAGTTACGTGAAAAATAAATGCGTAGAGGCAAAGATAATCCATAAGGCTTATGGGACCAGCACCTCCACAGGTGGAGAACACGCTTCTTGCCACAAAGCAGTCACAGAAGCATGTTGTCTTCACACTCAAACTTATACTGCATTTGTCCATGTTAAAGACAAAAGTAGGCTCTACAGCCAAGTTGGCACCTGATTATTAAAGCGCAGGGTATTGGCTGCTACGTTTATATTAGAAAAAGAAGATGGATGTTCATAAAATAAAATCACTTAAGCATTAAGTTATGAGTACAGGAGGTTAGCTTCTGATTAACATCTCTGATAGTTATACTTATGAAGATAGATTGGTAAGCAATAGACTTTCTCCCCCACAAAATACAGCTTTTGTCCTTTTGATTTTGCTCTATGTTCACAAGAAATTAAATTGTTTAACAGTGCTGCGCAAAGAGCTCATTTCTATTTTAGCTTTCAGATCTTTATTAGCTACAATAGAAATGTACTGTTTATATGATGGATTTGCTATTCCAACATCATATTTCCTCCGGAGACTGAAATTATTGCTAAAGCCATCTGGTGCCTTCATTGTTTTACCAGAGAGAGCTAATGCCCTCAGATTTCTTGTGATATTTGAAGCTCTTGTATTACAACTACATTTGGATGGCAAAATATGATTAGCAAAGGGAAAAGTATTACTACTGTCAAGCAATGAAAGGATGCCCCAAATATGCCCATAGCAACCATCTATCATTCAGACCTACATTGTCCAAAAGCAGAAACCTCTGAACTTCCAAATAAGACCAAGGATGAGACACTCAGCCCTCTATAAAATGTTGTTGCAAGTAGGAGTCCTGAGGAGCTTACAGCATAAAGAAGACACAGATTCCACAGTTCAAACACAGGTCTCTGTGTTTTAAAAATTTTAAAAGCATTATCTCACAGTGTGTATTAGGTGACGTAATACTGTGTGATCTGGGTGCTTATTGGGCACAATGCAGTCCTGGGTAGGAATAACAGTGTTTATCCCAGAAGCTGCGGAGCTGATAATTTGATCTACTCCTCAGACATCTGAAGCTTTCCTGTAAGGCTGCCTGTCTGAACATTTTTGGCTGAAATATCACAGAATCACAGAATGGTCAGGGTTGGAAGGGACCTCTGGAGATCATCTACTCCAACCCTCCCGCCAGAGCAGGGTCACCTACAACAGGTTGCACAGGACAGCATCCAGGCGAGTTTTGAATGTCTCCAGAGTGGGAGACTCCACAACCTCTCTGGGCAGCCTGTTCCAGTGCTCTGCCACCCTCAAAGGAAAGAAGTTCCTCCTCATGTTNCCCAGAACTGGACACAGTACTCCAAATGTGGCCTCACCAGGGCAGAGTAGAGGGGGAGGATGACCTCCCTCAACCTGCTGGCCACATATACGAATATGTATATGTATACCATGAAGCTCATGCCAAGTAAGCCCAAAGTGGCTGGGACATCTAGATCTATACATCCAAAGGCACACCAATGATTTGTGCTAGTTTATATAGTTCTGACATGTTCTGAGCAAGATGGACATGCAACATGAGCATAAATCAGCTTTAAACCAGGAACAATGAGTTCAAGGCATGCAGCATATATGCACACGTCATAAAATTAATTTGCAACATGCATAATGAATCTGGGGCCTGTTGGAATGACTGTAAGTGCACAGGTTATGAGCATAGCACATGAAAAGTAGGCTTGAAGCATACTACATGTGTGGAAATCACTGCCTATGAGTTGTAGAGATTGTTTTAGTATATTCATTTGCTGTTTGACTAGGAGATTTGGCTGCTGGATGAAATAGAAAAAAAACCAGAGAATCCAGGCTTTTGCTAGTCCCAAATCACACAGCCATACTGTCTTTATGTCAACAACTAGCTCATTTGGAGATAACTCCATTGGCTGTGCCTGGTACTACCTGCCTCCTACAGACATAACTGTGCATCTTTGGACTAACTTCTTCAAGGAGAGAAAGAGTAGGTGCAAACTTGCCCTATTAGGCAGTGTGATGTTTGATCTTTTGCACAGCTGGCTGGCTTTCCTGGCTCCATTAGAGGATGAAGAGAATCTAATAGTTCATTTTGTTCCAGCTCATAGGAAATGTTTCATGCTCTTTTTATCTGTCCTATGGCTGGCTGGTTACAGGAAGAAGGATTAGTACTCTGTTTCCCACAGATATCTGGGGATTCTTGCTCTGCACACTACCCATGGAGATTTACCATCTCTCCTGCGCTCCAATTTAAAACCTGCAAATCTATGAATCTGAACACTTTCAGCACATGTGACCCGCTTGAGTCCTGAGAAAGTGTACAGCCAAGTTGCCCTTTCAATTCTCTCCCTCTGTATAGCCTAGCCATTAAAAACGGGGTTGTAGGGCTGGTGGTGCTAGATGACAATCCCATAAATCCCTTGACTGAATCCCTCAAAGTGCCTTTGAGATGGCACTTTTAATTGTCCTGCTTGGCCTTTAGCTGTCCCTGGTTAGTTAAAAAGCTGTGGTGTGCTCGATCCAGCCGGCAGCCAAGCACCCAGCCGGTTGGTTGCTCACTTGTCCCTCCTGCATTTGGATGGGGGAGAGGATAGGAAGGACAAGAGCAAGAAAGCTTGTGGATTGAAATAAAGACAACAAAATCAGTTACCAATTACCACCGTGGACAAAAAAAGACTCAGCTTGGGGAAATTAACTTAATTTATTGCCAATTAATGTAAACATTTAATTACTGATTTAAGTATTGGGAAACAAACAAACAAAAGACACAAACTTTAAAATACTTAGGCAAAACACACTCCTCCTCCTTTCCCAGGCTCAGCTTCACTTCAGACACCGCTCCTCTCCACCTTGTGCCACCACAGGTTGTATTCAGTGCCTTCAGCCAGGCAAAAAGTGGTGCAGGATGGGGATTGCAGTCAGGATGTAGAGGTTTCTCTTTGCCACTCCTTCCTTCTAGCTCATTTCCTATGGTCTGACATGGGATTCTTCAGGAACATCTGCTCTGCCAAGGAGCACATCCTCCTCTTCTGGCCTTGGTGTCGCTTCTGTTTCCCTCCTCCTCTCCCTGTTCACTCCTTCTCTCCATCTTCCCTCTTCCTCTCTGGCATTTTGCCCTTTCTTAAATATGTTTTCCCTGAGGTACCACCAAGCTTGGCTGATGGGCTCTGTTGTGTCCTGTGGTGGGTCTGTTAGAGCCACCCATGTAGAGCAGCCCCATGGCTCTTCTCACAGAAGCCACCCCGCAGGCTCCCCTCTACCAAAACCTTGACACTGCCCCCACCCCCCCCTCCTACACAAGCCACAGATACCTTCTACACATCCAGGTAAATATATGAGCATTCAAGATTTTTTCCTGTAAAAGTATGGAAGAAATATTCTGACAGAGAGGTTCTTAGTCATAGCATGAGGAATATGCACTAGTCTTCACGCCCAGGTGTGGTGCTGGAAAGGGATCAAGCATCTTCAGCAGCTTGTGCCTAGCAGGGCAGCCTGGTCATCAGCCTGTCGTGTGGAAGTGGAGGCAGTCCTTCTGTTGCTTTCCACAGCCTCTTCATAAGGGTTTCACCCTCTGAGAGGTCCCAGGAGCCAGCGTGGCCTCTGCAGCCCTCAAGTATCCCATAGTATGTATTTCTTAAATTGTACAGAGGAAAATGAACTATGAACATCTGTGGGTTTAGATCTTCATATAAAGAATAGCATTTAATATGAAATCTGAAAAACAGTGTTCTATCGTGACCCAAGGTATAGTCATGAACTGGGATATTGGGAAGAGACATGAGATAAAGTTATTGTACCTTTTGCATTACTTCTTATGTTTAATGGTTAACTAAACAGTTCAGTATAAATATTCAATACAAATGAAACTTAGTAACTATACAACCTCATATGAAAGATGTGATGAATTTCTGACATGCGTAGTAAACATTACAGATTAAAACACAGACTTGATGTCTCCATTTAAAGAATTGCTCCTCCAAACCCATTTGTTTTTAATCATCCCACACTGTAATTTACGATTAATAGCAGAGATTTTTTTTTTTTAATACTAGATTTTATAGGCAATATTGCTTTTATTCTCTGGAGCTTGTGCACAGATTTGTTAAGTATGTTGTGTAATCCATAATTCGCCAGTCTTCTCTCAAGGACAGATGATTTGTTAATGCTAAATTATTTTTGAAATATAATAAATTGCTGCTATTGTATCAAACTGTAAAAATGTCTAGGTTTTGTTTATCTGAGAATGAAGTTTTAACAACCTACTTGATTTATATGCTCACTGAAGTCCAGTCGACACATTAATGGTAATTTTTGCATTGTTCTATTTCCAGTACAAAATATTAATTTTCTTCCTAAGACAAATTCAAACCCCACCCTTCCTATCTGAATAACTGGCAGAACCACGAGCTACATGTGGAATGGTGTAAAAGAGAAGGACCCTCTACATCAGCCCATGAAAATCACCACTGGCCAGAAGATGGCTGAAGGAGCTTTAATGTCTTTTAGCAAAAGTCTGCAGTCAAAGGAAGTCTTATTGCACTTTCTAGTGAGGCTTTTAATTACATAAAGAATTGGGATGAATATACATGCATTTGTTTGATTCTTCCTGTCACTGAATTCAATGAAAGAGGACCCTCAGGGTCCACTGTTACAACCTTCACTAACTTTTATAAAATATGGCCGTCAACCAAGACTCTGGAAACCCGGAGTCTGAAGACAGTTCAAGCTAGAATCCAAGTTAATACATTACAAAAGTCATATTTTTGGTATGGTTTTGCAAAACCTATGGTTAAATCACAAATGAAGACAGATTTTTTTTTTTAAAACTCATTATTTGTTACCACCAGCTATAGGCATTTATTTAGGATCAGCGGGAAGCTGTGGAGTAGAAACCTAGATGAGACTTCTGTACTTAATGTGTAGTGAGTGACTGACATATTCATCTGCATTCAGACTGGACAGAGTTGAAAATAATCCATCTTTACAGAAATACTTCTCCGTAGGGACAGGTAGCCTTAAATTATCCATATATAATTCGAAGTTACTCTAGATGTCACAAAAGGCACATCTATACTTTGAAGGTTTTTTGCTCCCTCTTCCCTCATCTTTCCATAGTCCATGCTGCAGAGATGTTAGTTTGCCCTTGGGATTCCCTCTGCAATGAATGAAGTAGTTTCCTGACAAAGCTGCTCACGTGCAAACTAGGCAATAATCTCCAGGGAAGGTTAAGACTGTCCAGTTTGGATGTGAACTGTTTTACCCAGGGATAACAGGGTGCTGGTGTTATGGCTACAGATTGGAGGGGTAACCAGCAAAGGTAAATTCAGCAATAAAGCTTAGAATTTCACCTCAGCGTTAGCAGATGTGTTTAATAATGATCTTTGTCTAGATTTATATAGAAACAATACGTGTTACAAAACACTTACTGAGGGTCTAACTTTGCTTTTGTTATTTTCTTCCAGTTCTGATTTTTTTTTTTTTTAAACTCCACCCATTGTCTTGCTATAAACTGCATTGTTTTGTTAGGAAAAATTGATTTCATTCATAGAGTGCATTGTGGGTAGTTCATCTACGGTTAATATAGGATAACTAGTATTTCATTTGTGTGCATAGAAACCGTATAATTATGGAAAGTTAAAATACAAACACAGACAATTGTGTCACACAAACATATTTTAACTGCTGGAAAGTATTTTAACAGGACACAGATTCCACATGCTGTTAAAATGAATCCAGCAGCCTTAGAATCAGTAGAAAATACCATAATTAACAAGCACATTTCTGGCAACAATAATTCAGTCAAGCAGTTGATTAAATGCAGTGTTTATGGGATAATATTCCTTCATTGTCTAAACTGAGCAACTCACCATAAATCTCAGGACTGTAAAACAATTTTTTCTCTATGATGTTATGAACGCTTTATGTGTCATAAGCTTTATGTGTCATAAGAAGGAAAAAAATATTTTCAGACAATGATGATTATTCATCTACACTCTAGTCAGATCATGGGTAGAGATGTCACATATTTACTAAAAGTTTACAAATTGTTGCTAGAAACCTTTATGTGCAAAAGCTGCTAAAGCCATTTAAAAACATACTGCTCTTGAAATGGGGCTTGAACCAGTAGCCGAGGCATGCTCAGCACAGCTGAGGAGGAGCTCACCTTTGTCTTTAACCCACCTTTGTCCATGTGTGTTTCAGACTGGTGAGTTACTAGGGCTAATTTAGACCAGACAGAAGGTTCTTTATGCTAGATGCCAGAGCTGATTCAGGGGAGGGAATGTTGGTTGTATGCAGGCTACTCCAGCTACCTGATCTATACAATTCACCTATTTGCACACTTTCTAAGTATTTCCCCTCTGTAAAGAGAAATCAAATCTCTTTAAGTTCCTAATTCTAAACATTCCTTAAGTATGAAAACCATTGCTATTGCTATGACTGAAAGTTTTTCAGTGGTTATATGGCTGTTCGTACACCAAAATTGAAAGTCATTGTAATGGGTGACTCCCTGCTGCAGGGGACAGAGGCACCCACCTGTCTACCTGACCAATCACCTAGAGAGGTTTGCTGCCTGCTGGCGACCAGGGTCCAGGAAATTGTGGAGGGACTATGGAAGCTTGTCCGACCATCTGACTAACACCGCCTGCTGTTATTTCATGTGGGCACAAATGATACTGCTAACAGAATATTGGAGGTATCAAAAGTGACTACAGAGCTCTGGAGGCAGCAGTCAAGGGCACAGGGTCACAAGAAGGTCTCTCCTCAACCCTGCCAGTTAGGGAAAAAGGACTGAGGAGAAGGGCACTAATAGGACAAGTCAATAATTGGTTGAGGAACTGGTGTTGGCACCAGGGTTTTAGGTTCTATGACCATGGGACACTGTCTGTGGATCAGTGTCTGCTAAGGAGAAGTCGGATCCAGCTCACTGAATTGAGCAAAGCTATTTTCGCCAGTTGGATGGCTGACCTCATGAGAAGGGCCTTAAACTAAGAATGATGGAGGAGGCAGAGTGCAACCAGCAGTCCCATGAGGGAGTAATGGACAGGATCGCCGATCAAAGGCCATTGGATAATATGACAGGAAGAGATCACAAAACCAACAGATGAGGCTTAAGCAGAGTCATCTCCAGCACTTGCATAGTGACTACAGGGCATCATTATGAAGAAATCCCTCAAACCCTTTCTAGGAAGTCAAAATGCTGGGGCTGCCTCTCTCAGGTGCCTGTATACTAATGCACACAGAACAGGGAATAAACATCATGAGTTAGAGATCTGTGTGCAGTTAGTGTTATGCTCTTTTTGGGATACTGGAGATGTGATGGGATGGCTCCTGTGACTGGAGCACTGCAATGGATCCTCACAGACAAGCTGTTGATGTATGGGCTGGATAAGCAGAGACAGTGAGGTGGATTGAAAACTGCATGAATTGCTAGACTCAGAGGGTAGTATCAGTGGAAAGAAGTCTAGTTGGAGACCAGTCACTAGTGGTATAACCCAGGGATCAATACTGGGTTCGGTCCTGTTCAGCATCTTCATTCTGGATGATGGGGCAAAGTGGACCCTCAGCAAATTTGCAGATGACACCAAACTGGGAGGAGTGGCTGATATGCCAGAAGGTCATGCTGCCATCCAGAGGGAGCTTGACAGGCTGGAGAAACAGGCCAATGGGAACCTCATGAAATTCAACAAGGAGAAGCACAAGGTCGTGCACCTGGGGAGGAACAACCCCAGGCATCAATATATGCTGGGGGCCACCCAGCTTGAAAACAGCTTAGCAGAAAAGGACCTGGGTGTACCATTGAACACCAGATTGAACACAAGCCAGCAATGGGCCCTTGCTGCAAATAAGGCCAATATTATATCCAGCTGCATTAGACAAAGCATTTCCAGCAGGTTGAGGGAGGTGATCCCTCCCCTCTGCTCAGCACTAGTGAGGTCACACCTGGAGTACTGTGTACAGTTATGGGCTCCCCAGTACTAGAGAGATATGGACATACTGGGGATAGTCCAATGAAGTGCTATGAAGACAATGCAAGGTCTGGAGCATCTCTAGTGAAGAAAGGCTGAGAGAGCTGGGACTGTTCAGCCTCGTGAAGGCTGAGATAGGATCTTATTAATATATATAAATACCTAAAGGAAGGGTGTAAGAAAATGGAGCCAGGCTCTATTTGGTGGTGCCCAGTGACATGACATGAGGCAATGGGAACAAACTGAAACAGAGGAGGTTACCACTGAACATGAGGAAACACTTTTTTATTGTGAGGGTGACCAAACACTGGCACAGGTTTCCCAGAGAAGTTGCGGAGTCTCCCTCCTTGGAGACACTCAAAAGCCACCTTGACATGATTCTGGGGAAGTGGCTCTAGGTGGCTCTGCATGAGAAGGGTGGGTGGACTGGATGAACCACCACCATCTGTCCCTACCGACCTCAACCATTATGTGTTTCTGTGAAAATTAAGCCTAAATTTGATTTTCTTTCACAGAGCTCTCAAGAGTAACCAAATATGAGGTTGAAATCCAGTGCTGTGAAAGATATTCTGTCATTCAGCCAGAGATGAAGATCTAATGCAGAAACTACAGGATGAAAATTTTCAGCCTTTATTATGTAAAACATCAGATTACATCGTTATCACAACCTTAAAAATAACGGTTTCACACATGAGGTTTATTGCTCTAAGTATAACATTCATTCTAGAACAATTTGTCATGACCCAATGTTATGAATAGATTAATAAATACCAATTTAATGAATTTTTATTAGGCAATAAAATAAACACAGTAACTTTCTTCCTGATGTTAGCCTAGATTAAGGGAAATAATTAAAATCCCTAAATCTTACTTTAGAGGTATTTGCCAAATCTTGACTTTTTCATTCTGTTGACCCGAGAACATGTTAAATAATACAGAGAACACAGTACTTAAAGCACCACTGATTAAAAGGCTGTTTGAATTTATCTGTATATACATAGAATGACACTGGAATTTTTCTGCAAGCATGTTTAAAAATCAGGTTCTGGGGGTATACTCTTACTTAAAGCAATGGCTTTGAAAATTACAACAGAATGTAATACAAGCTGGTTTTTTTTCAACATCTGGAGATGCATCCATACTCTATCTGGTCAGAGATATAATCTTACACACAGAATGATTAATCTAGGAGTATTTCAGAAAAGCTATGTATTTTTTATGGAAAGAGTATGAGTGCAAATGCATCTTGAAGTGCACTACACAGCCGCAGTTGCAAGGAATTTCTTCCTTCAATGTCAAGAGAACTTATCAAAAAGATCAGGCTATATGATTCTTGGAATGCAATTACGTGATCAAAGCACTTCACTGTAGTAGTTACGTTTGCCAGCGTGCATTTAGTAAAACTGCGTTCAGACCATTTACTCTCTTTGTTTTTATTTTCATGGATGCAATGCTAAACTACCATCCAACTATCCAACTGTCCAGATAAAGATCAGAGACTGTATTTGCACCAGCCAGTGATGTGAAAATCATAGAATCATAGAATGTTTTGGGTTGGAAGGGACCTGAAAGGTCATCTAGTCCAACCGCCACGCAATGAGCAGGGACACCTTCAACTGGATCAGGTTGCTCAGAGCCCCGTCCAGCCTGACCTTGAATGTTTCCAGGGATGGGGCATCTACCACACCTCTGGGCAACCTGTGCAGTGTTTCACCACCCTCATCATAAAAAATGTTTTCCTTATACCTAGCCTGAATCTACTTTTTCTATGTTTGAAACCGTTACCCCTTTTCCTATTGCTACAGGCCCTATTAAATCAAGGGACTTCCTTAAATAGTACTTTAAAATTAGATTTGTGGATTTAATATAGGACTCCTGTACCATCATCTGTGAGGTTCTAGGTTTGCTGCAAGGATTCAATGAGATGAAACTGTACCTGTAAATGAGAGAACCTTCATGACAGGAAACTTAAGTCACCTCCTATTTTGTGGAAGTTGCACAACAAGCTGGTTTCAAAAGTGAGTGAGTCTCTCAAAAGAAAACAAGGTGACCACTGTGAACATAAATGCAAGTAATGTAAACTAGAAGGTTCAGGTAAGCGTGTTAGAAAGAGGATATAGCCTGGCAGAGACTCTGATAGCACAAATTAGACAATTTTGATTTTAGTTGCCCTGGCTTGGACTAAGACATTTCTGCTTAGGAAAAAGACCTGAAGGGATCTACAGGGCTAAGGGTTGGGGAAAATGTGGTAAAATTAACAGAGTGAATAAATAAGGAAGAATTATTTGCTAACTTGGTGAACAGACACCAACAAAAAGTGCCAGTCACCAGGTTTCAAGACAAGGAAATACATTTCCATACAGCAGGCAATGAAAATGTGGACTCCAGCAAATTTGTGGAAGAAATACTTACCATGGATATTGAATGCCTTCTGAGTGAGTGCCAATTCTCTTAAAATTCTCATAAAACTTCTAGACTGTTGATTACTAGGAGTTTGTAGGGTAGATTTGGATTTATATCTGCTTACCTTGCTGCTGTTAACTTTTCCCTCAGCACTGTCTCCTGTAGGACACCAGGTGCTGGGCTACACGGACCTTCAGTGCACCTGTTCAGATGTTGGTGGAACTGTCCTGGTGGCTTCTGATTTGATACTGAGTGCATGGGACTACCAGACAAATATCCTGCTACTTACCCTGGGTGATATTTTTTGTCTAGTCCTTGAGGCCCAGCCTGTTCCCAGGGTGAAAAAAGTGAACAAAAAGGTCTCTGTAATTAGGTTACTGCTGGTTACCAAGTTCTCAGCATCTTCTAAAGCCCTAACAACTACCTCAGAATACTCATAGTCTGAAGCAAATGTGGTGTTCAGAGAAATTTATCTGCTGGTGAAAGAAGATTAGTTCAAGCCCATCAGTTTGTTTTTGAAAGGGGCCAAGTTCTCATAGCTGGACAGACACTATGGTAGTGGTAACACGTTAATCAGTGACAACTTTCTGTTTCTTTAAGAGGTCTTTTTCATAACCAGGCCAAATCTATAAATAATAGGACTGAAATTTAGAGAAAATGCTAAGACTTGAGCAAAAGAATTTACTAAAGACAGCTATTATTACAAATGGGGAACAGGAGAAGAAACAATAATTAGAGACAATGTAGTGTTCGTATTGGAGGTATCAGATTTTTAGCATAAGTTTGTTAGAGACACAGGAAGCAAAGGCTGTTGCAAGATAGAGGGTTGCAGACTAAATAGCACATGAAAGAAAAAAATGACATTAAGCTTTCCATTCAGGGGGAAACTACTTCAGAAAAGTCTGTTATAATAAAGAGAAAGATGTCTCTCAGAGGTGCAATAAAACTAAGTGGACAGCGTAAACACAGCACTTGGTAAGAGACCAGAAGACTAAAGAGCTCTGCAGGAAGAAGACAAAAAGAAAAGTGAAATGACTAAAAGAAAAAATGAAACACCAAGCCACAGGTGGCAATGACATCTAGAAAAAGAGATGGGACACTGGAGATGACACCATTCTAGGAACTTTGTCTTCAGCTGAAGGCTTGACAAGCCATACCTTGAGACACAAACAGGAGGCTAAATAATCAGAACATGAGTTTCTGCAGCTCCTATGAGGGCTTATAGTCTCTCTGAGCTGGAGATATGCAAAGATCAACCAGATTTTATAAAACTTCACAAGTTTATCAAGGCAGCCCAAACTGTTCAGGAATCTTCAGTTATTCTCCTTGAAGGTTGAACTTTACAGAAATTTAGACATGTGCTTCCCAGATGAGTGTACAGTGTCTATCTGCATAGCTTTGGTACACAATAAACTGTAACTGTAGCAACTGTAGAAAACTACTACCCATATGGTTGTTGAGCTTTGTTATGAAAAACTTTGTCTCCTGTGAAAGGGAGGAGAGTGCAAGCTGCAGTGAAGATAACATGTGGTGTTTGAAACTGTTTTGATTTTATTTTATTTTTTTTTACTGTATTTTTGACAAACAGTTTTCAATGAGGTTCCTTAGAACAAGGGTTGGAAATTACAGTTTGGCAAAACCTTGGTAAAGACAGGGCGATAAAGGAGTAGATTAATAGCTGCTGTTGATGCAATTGTGTGTCATCATGGTCATCTAGTGCTACATCAAGTTAATGGATGAGGCAATAAAATGCAGAGAGTGGTTTGTCTTTGGGCTTACTACAGAAAAAAAATTCAAAAGACCAAAATGGTATAGATGACTTTTTATAGCTTCCATGAAAAAATTCATGTTAGCTCAAAGTCTCAAGCCCCTCTAATGCAGTGGGCCCAGTTGTCAATATTTTCATATATTTTAGGGTTTAGTTGCATCATGTGGCATTATTTCATAGTGCAGATACAGGGGGAAGCATTTGCCTTAGGGGCTGCCTTTCTCAGGTGGTCGTTGTTTCTCTTCTGTAAGGCCATAACAGATAAGGCAATGGACTACGTCAACTTTTCCCCAGTGCGACACGTGCCTTATATAGTGTTCTTACTTCTGTTTTGCACTTACTTTCTTCCCTGGTGTAACTCCACAAAAAGATACAGACTTGGTGAGGAGCTTCTGCGTATCCCCCAGCAGAAAGTAAGTTTAAATGATTTTCAGTGGAGCTTTTTGCTTTACAGTCTACAAAAACAGTAACTTTCTGTGTGAACTTTAAGTGTCTTTGTATCTAATTTAAACACTAATTTTTGGTGTGTTTTGTTCTGCTGTCATGACTAAATTGGGAAAAGAGAACAGTTTCAGGAAAATCTGAGGGTAGGGTTTCATATGAGTAACAGCTGAGGTAAAACTGGAAAATGACTTCAAGGTATAGTCCTTTCAGATGAATGTTTGGATCTCTACTTCCTATAAGCTAAATAGCTGAAGGATATATTTAATTCTGAACATATTTAAGAAATCATTTTATTTTAAATTCTTCTGCTTGCAAACCAAACAAACATAGCCTTCCATCTGCATGCAATGCCTGAAGGATTTATCATAGCAGGTTTTTTAATGGAACTCCATCTTGAGAACATTATATAGAAAAAAATGTGTAGATCAGGCCAGAAATGCTCATCAAGAATCTGAGCAGAGTTTTGCTGAATATTTGCTGTCTGTGTACCCTGAGTGCTTCTTTGCTTGCCTGGGTGTATATCTCCTCTCACAGACACCCCAGACTCTCATGTGCGATTCTCCAAAGTTGCAGCAGATTCCCTGCTAGACAAGAATCATCTGGACACACCCAGTAATTTTCATTTCATATCCCTCTGGACAATATGTGTCATTAACTCTCTTCCCTCGTAAATAAGCTATCCTGCCCTTCACCAGACCTTTTCTTTTTCTACTCAGTGCTGCTTGTGATAAGGCCCATAATGAACCACATCTCCCTCCTTCATTGATCTCAGTTTGGAAGGAGCTCAGATTAAGTGAAAAAACCCCACAGATCACAACATGACTTTTGCTGTACATTCCAAATTATCTTTTGGTTTATCTTAAAAGCCCTAAATTAATAGAAAATGAAATGGCCTAAAATGAGGAAGATTCTTCTCCAAATAAGACCGCCACTCAAATTTTAATTAGGAGTTTCACACTAAGCCCATAACCTGTCTTTCCTCTCAAAATTCAGATCTATGCACAAACTTTTTTGTACTTTCTCTAGTTATANGTGTCTTTCCTCTTTGATTCAGCCTCAAATTCAGATCTATGTACAAACTTTTTTGTACTTTCTCTAGTTATACTTTCTCTGTTACATTTGGAGAGATATTATATTGTTCCTTGAAGCTGCCATTTATGTTCTCTAGCCACCTTTGTAAGATTAGGTTTCTAGATGAGTTCCACACCTAGTTGCCACAGTGAGGAATAAACTTGGAAAGTCTCTCAATCCACTGCTCTACCTTCTTTTCAAAAGTATAAGAAGACATCTGGGGAGGTGCTGATCTCCTCTCTCTGGTGACCACTGATAGGACACGAGGAAATGGGATGAAGCTGCATAAGGGGAAGTTCAGTTTGGACATTAGGAAAAGGTTCTTCACTGAGAGGGTGGTTGGTCATTGGAACAAGGCTCCCCAGGGAAGTGGTTGAGGCACCAGGCCTGTCAGAGTTCAAGAAGCATCTGGATGACACTCTTAGTCATATGGTTTAGTTTTAGGTAGTCTTGCAAAGGTAGTCTTGCAAGGAACAGGGAGTAGGACTCGATGACCCTTATGGGTCTCTTCCAACTTGTGATATTCTATGATCTTGTAATTTCTAGATTTCTGAAGGGTCTCGGCCAACAGACAGAATATAGAAGTCAGCATGTCTGGTGGGGAAGAAAAAACCAGACCAATTTAGACAGTTCCTTACTCACCATGATGATTTCATAGATTGTGTTCTTAGATCATAGAATCATAGAATGGTTTGGGTTGGAAGGGATCTTAAAGATCATCTAGTTCCAACCCCCCTGCCATGGGCAGGGACACTTCCCACTAGACCAGGTTGCTCAAAGCCCCATCCAACCTGGCCTTGAACACTTCCAGGGATGGGGCATCCACACTGCTCTGGGCAACCTGTTCCAGTGCCTTACCACCCTGACAGTAAAGAATTTCTTCCTAATATTTAGTCTAAATCTACCCTCTTTCAGTTTAAAACCCCTCATCCTATCACTAAATTCCCTGATAAAGACTTCCTCCACATCTTTCCTGTAGGGCCCCTTTAAGTATACTGGAAAGTTGCAATAAGATCTCCCCGGAGCCTTCTCTTCTCCAGGCTGAACAAGCCCAACTCTCTCAGCTTGTCTTCATAGGAGGGGTGCTCCAGCCCTTTGGATCATCTTCGTGGCCCTCCTCTGGAGATGCTCCAACAGATCCATGTCCTTCTTATGTTGAGGGCTCCAGAGGTGGACGCAGTACTCCAAGTGTGGTCTCACCAGAGCAGAGTAGAGGGGCAGAATCACCTCCCTCGCCCTGCTGGCCACCCTCCTTTGATGCAGCCCAGGATGCAGTTGGCCTTCTGGGCTGCAAGTGCACACTGCTGGTTTATGCTGAGCTTCTCATCAACCAACACCCCCAAGTCTTTCTCCTCAGGGCTGCTCTCAATCCATTTTCTGCCCAGCCTGTATTTGTGCATGGGATTGCCCCAACTGAGTTGCAGGACCTTGCATTTGGCCTTATTGAACTTCATGAGGTTTACACAGGCCCAGCTGTCAAGCCTTTCCAGGTCCCTCTGGATGGCATCCCTTCCCTCCAGCTTGTCAACTGCTCCACACAGCTTGGTGTCATCAGCAAACTTTCTGAGGGTGCGCTCCATCCCACTGCCCATGTCACTGACAAATTTGTTAAACAGCACCAGTTGCAATATCAGTCATTGAGCAATGCCACTCGTCACTGGTCACCACATGGACATTGAGCCATTGACCGCAGCTCTTTGAGTGCAACTGTCCAGCCAGTTCCTTATCCACCAAATGGTCCATCCACCAAATCCATGTCTCTACAATTTAGAGACAGAACAGTGTCAAACACTTTGCATACGTCCAAATAGATGATGTCAGTGGCTCTTCCGTTATCCACCAATGCTGTAAGCCCAGTGTACAAGACCACTAAATTAATCAGAAATGATTTGCTCTTAGTGAAGCCATGTTGGCTGTCACTGATCACCTCCTTATTTTCCATTTGCCTTAGCATAGTTTCCAGAAGGATCTGCTCCATGAACTTGCCGGGCACAGAGGTGAGACCGACTGGCCTGTAGCTCCCCGGGTCTTCCTTTTTTCTCTTTTAAAAAATGGGGCTATGTTTCCCCTTTTGCAGTCAGTGGGAACTTCACCAGACTGCCATGACTTTTCAAATATGATGGGTAGTGGCTTAGCAACTTCATTCACCAGTTCTCTCAGGACCTGCGGATGTTTCTCATCAGTTCCCATGGACTTGTGTGCCTTCAGGTTCCTCAGCTGGTCTCGAACCTGGTCTCCTCCTACAGTGGGCAGTACCTCATTCTCCCAGACCTTTCCTTTGCCTTCTGTAACTTGGGCGGTGTGGTTAGAGCCCTTACCAGTGAAGACTGAGGCAAAAAAGTCATTGAGTACCTCAGCCTTCTCTGTATCTCGCATTGCCTTCTGGAGAGGACTCACACTGTAGTCTTTCTTGTATCACTGACGTACCTGTAGAAGCTTTTCTTGTTGCCCTTGATGTCCGTGGACAGATTTAATGCTATCAGGGCTTTAGCTTTCCTAACCTCATCCCTGGCTGCTTGGACAATTTCTCTGTATTCCTCCCAGGCTACCTGTCCTTTCTTCCACCCTTTGTAGGCTTCCTTTTTCCATTTGAGATTGTCCAGGAGCTCCTTGTTCATCCATGCAGGTCTTCTTGTTGGTGAGAATGAGGTCCAGCATAGCACCTCTCCTCATTGGCTGCTCTGTTACCTGGAATTAGATACCTAATTCCTTTCAAGCACATTGCAAGACTGGGGTCTGAGCAAAGTTTCAGGGATCTTCAGTGCCAGTTAACCACAAAGCAAACATCAGCTTCTGAGAAGCATACAGAAACTTCACGTGTGACCTTATAGGTTTAATAAAAGTCAATGGTTACTGGAAAATTACATCCTAAGAAAAATTCCTTGGTCAGTCCAGCTAAACTTGCTCCTGGACATGAAGCAGCTTCAGGCACCCAGGCACAGAAGAATTTCATGTGCCTGCCAGCTGGGCAGGGACTTTTGGACTGACCTCCTGAGTTTGTGTGCCCAGACTCTGTCTAAACTCCACTTCAGGAATTTCATTCTGTTTTTGTCTACGTTACCATCATTGCAAGACAAAGAGACAAGAGGTGTCTTTTGGTTTCGGCCCTGCAAGTCACATAGCTAGATTGTGGCAGAGTGGAGAGAGCCACTTTTACTCATACCCGAGACATTGAAGCACCTAACCTTTGCGATTTGCTTCCTTGCTAACACTTAACAAGATCTATTTGGAGCAAAAGCAGGATAAACCTGCTGATTTGCCACAGCATGGTGAGTGATCCCGTTTCTTCTTGAGAAAATGAGGAAAACATTCTCATGTAGAGGAGGAAATAGTCAAGTTTCATTCTCTGCATGAGAGTCTTTGATGACAATAAGGGACAGGATAAAAAGCAACTGGACAGGATGCAACATTCCCTGAACTTGTTATGACTGAATTAGCTCCAGACCCTAAAAGATTAGCCAAGTTATTGTTTGCTGCCATACTGGACCATACAGATGCTGTTGAGAGGTCCTTGATCTTTTCAAGGTCTTCACTGGTGTGTTCTTCATTGTTCTGGGACAGTACATCCAATAGTTCCCTTTCATCAAGTGCTTTTCTTGAAATGCTTGCTTCTTCTGCTTCTTGAAATAATTTTCCTTTGGTTCTGTGGATTTTCCTTCTGCAGAACTAACCTGATCCAAAAGTGACCTATCTGCAGTGTTGATTGCCACAGGTTGAAAACAGATACAGTCATGCAGAGAATGAAACTTGACTGCTGTCTCCTCTCCATGAGAATGTCTTTTCTTCACTTTCTCAGGAAGAAATGGGATCACTCAACAAATATGCATCTGAAAAGGAGGAAAATAAATGGGAGGAAGTATGTACGTGTTATTTTTTCTCCCAAGATCCAACATTAAAAGACAAATTGTTCCATTTTTAAGTTATATAAGCATATTTCTGTACAACTATATTCATAATGAAAGTGGGATCTTGCTTAGTTAAGCAGAAACATACACATGTACACATCCACAGAGCATACCCTTGGTGGTTATTTTGCTTTTAAGAAATAATCTCCTTAAATCTCCTCCTTCCCCCAAATCTGGCCTTTCTTTTTTCCCCTTGTGTAAAGCATTTTATTCCTGCCAGAAATAAATCTGATGGTCTCCAAATTTATATGAGTCAGAGCTTGGAAAATACACCAGTAGGTTTGCTGTGTCTCTTGGACAATGTCCATATGTTACAAAGTGTTTAATAGGGTAGTGTAGCTTGTTTCATTTCACTTTTATTCCAGTTAAAAAAGCACAACAATCATCTTATGCTTAGATAGAAGTTCAGTTTTCCATCAGCCCAGGGTTAAACAGTTTTCTCACAACAAATTCTTAAAGTAGTTCCTATATTTTATTGGTAAATTATGGTGGCTTTCCTTACGCAAATATGCCATGAAGATTTCAAGTCTTTTGTGTAGCACAGAAAATAAACATGCTCAAATATAAAATCAACTGTTTCTCTTATTTGATTTACTCCTTTTTATTACAATAAAATGGTGTTGATTTGTGAGCTTAGTAAATTAAATGGACATTACATAACAATGTCTCCGTCTACTCAATTTGACACATATATTGTTGCTCTGGCTTTTTTACTATCTCTTAAAACATGCCTTTTGATGAAATCATCAGGACTTCACCAAGAGAAAGATGAACAGTAGATCATTTACTTTAGACCTTTGCCTTTTTCAGTAAAAAGTTTCATGGCCAGAAGCAATACACAAAGCTTATAAACCCTACAGGAAACCCTGGTTTGTGCTTTGATGGACCTATTGCATCACTTACAGTGTTGACTTTCATTTCTAATTAAGCTCCCCTATCACTCTGCCACTTTTGATTTATGTTGTAGTTCAGAGACTGCATTTAAAAAGAGACTTCTTTCCCATTTTTTCCAATTGAAAGTAAGACATCCCTGTCCCTCCAAAGTTAATAATAATATTCACATTGACTTTGAGCTCTTATTGGCTCAAACACCAAAACACATAGAACATCATGGCCAAGTGATTATTTCCATGTGGGTCATTATGTTTAAAATGGAAATGAGTCTACAGAAGTAGAAACTACCATATCAAGGGGAAGGCAACGCTTACTTTGTCACTTCCATCATAGAATACTCACAAAACTGGTCCAGGAGATTGTGGAATTGTGAAGAGCCACAGATGGATAGTCAGTTTAAAAAGGGACAAAATGAAGGAGCTGAACAAATATAGTTCTGTTTCTCTGATATGCAAGATTTTAAAGTAATTAAAATCAAGTGAGTTACTACAGTGAGCTAAATGACACTAATCTTTCCCAAATAAAGGTGTGCCTGATTACAGTGCTGATTTTCTTTGATAGTTTTATTTTTACTAATATAGAAATAAAGTAGAAAATCAGTCTGGAAAAGGACTGGGAAAGATCATCAAATCTAATACTTCTTATAACTGTCAGAGAGAGGAAAAAATCCCTTCATATATCTATTTAGTTTTACCTTGAAACGAGTTAGATTTCTTGTCCCTTGTGGTAGAAAGATGTTGCTGTACCTCTTCATTAGTAAACTTTCTACGCAGTTCTTCAATGAAACATGTAAGGGTATTTAAATGAAACTTGCAGGTGACTATTCGCCTCCCAAAGTATGTGGCCAATTCATACCCATGTCTTCATGTGTTAACGCTGCCCATTGGTTCCGACACCGCCTGGCCATCTTGGTGTTTACTCCCCAGTGAGTTTGCAGGTGGTAGCTATGTCATTTCTTAAGCCTCATTTATCTAGGCAAAGCAAGCCAAGCTCATTTACTCTCCTTACATAAAATAGGAAAGGAACAAGGTATCAGTGATCATCCCAAAGTCTTTCTCTTCTGTTCTGCTTTGAATTAATCCTGCCTGGACAGAGTCTGCTGATGTCACAGCTGGGATCTCACTAGCATCAAGGATCACGTTATGGATATTTTCCTTTCTCTGCTGGGAATACTTTATATGCTACGTGATCACCTTTCTCATGACTACACTATATATGAAAAGAGCATCAGAAAAAGTTTTCTTAGTGTTGGAGCAGTGGTGCTCTGGAACAGTTTTTCAATCAGATCTTGGGGAAAATACAAACCAAAACCTGAATGGCCTGAAGGCAGAGCTTGATCTATGGTTAAAAGAAGCCAGGATGTATTCTTCCTCTATTAGAGGCACAGAATCTCATTCAGATCTCACTCAGACCCAAAAAATATCACAAGGAAAAAAAAAATCACCAAAGTGAATCACGTTATTCTGATATTAAAAGGGAGATGAGACCACAATGCAAATTAAAGAACTCTCTCGAGTCTGTGGAAGAGGCAGTTACTTTTTTCAAACAGCAAACATCAGAAAAAAATTTTCATTGCCAAACATAAGACTCACGAAAAACATGGCTTCTAAATTTAGAGAGAAACTGGAACTGTTGTGGCTCAGGTTCTGCTTAACTTCGGCAAAATAAAATGTTGGACTGTTGCATTTTATATTTTACTCCTGTAGTCTTCCTGGAAGAATGAGAAATGCTTTCACGACTTTGCAATCAAGACTGTTTTCATAGCCCAAGTTTGTAGTTAGCTAGAAACACATGTTGTGAAAGTTATGTTCTCACAAGAATATTTTGCAAAATAACAGTGATATTCACCAAATCTAAAACTGAAAATAAAAAGCTATTGTTAAGTACCAGAAAATTATGTTTCATAGCATAGGAAGCAAAAATTCATAGGAGAGATGCTCCAGCCTTTCGGATCATCTTCGTGACCCTCCTCTGGAGACGCTCCAACAGATACATGTCCTTATGTTGAGGGCTCCAGGGCTGGATGCAATATTCCAGGTGGGGTCTCATGAGAGCGGACTAGGGGGGCAGAATCACTTCCCTTGACCTGCTGGCCACACTTCTTTTGATGCAGCCCAGGATATGTTTGGCCTTCTGGGCTGTGAGCTCACATCGCTGGCTCATGTTGAGCTTATCAGTCAGCACCCCCAGGTCCTTCTCCTCAGGGCTGCTCTTGATCAATTCTCCCCTGAGCCTGTATCTGTGCATAGGATTGCCCCAACCCAGTTGCAGGACCTTGCACTTGGCCTTGTTGAACTTCATGAGGTTTGCACGGGCCCACCTCTCAAACCTGTCCAGGTTGCTCTGGGTGGCATCCCTTCCCTCCAGCTTGTCAACTGCTCCACACAGCTTTGTGGTGCCAGCAAACTTGCTGCGGGGGCACTCCATCCCACTGTCCATATCACCGACAAAGATGTTAAACAGCGTTAAACAGCGCCAGTCCCAATATCAATCACTGGGGAACACCACTTGTCACTGCTCGCCACTTGGACATTGAGCCCTTGACTGCAACTCTTTTAGTGTGACTGTCCAGCCAGTTCTTTAACCACTGAGTGGTCCATCTGTCAAATCCATGTCTCTCCAATTTAGAGAACAGGATGTCTCTTTCCCGAGAAGTCTCATTCATGACCAAACAGATTCTAAATTTATCTTTCTTACCAGGGATTAATCTAAAGAGATTAAACACCATTTTATTCAGAATTTGTGAGAGAAGACTTGTTCTTTAAGGGAGAGCACAGCACTGACTGTTGAAGTCAGTTTACTTAGTGACTTTCTAAAGCCTCTTGGTTTCATTCCAGTGCCCTGTACAAGCTTTGGACTAGGTCATTCATGCATGTAGCTAGCCACTAAATGAAAGTTTCTGCATCCCTGCCAGGTGTAACAGGGCAGATTCAACCAAACATGAAGAAATAGATTTCTTTATAGGAAGGAAAAAAGGTTCCTTACAAAAAAACCTGTAAACGATATTTGCACAATTACCATAAGCATGTGAGTAACATGTCTGGTTTAAATTTAGGTTAAAAATACAGAGAAGAAAAATCATTACGTGCAGGACCAGCAAAAATCACTGTTCTTAGTGCTTTGCTTTGAAATGGGGACATTTCCATACATGTACATTGTCTTTTTGCATAATTTAAAATTATCTGCAATTTCTTCCTATGTAAATTTAAAATACATCTTTCCAAAATGATGTTCAGGTCCTGTGTCTTTTAGGGAGGGAAGAAAATAAACAAAAGTTTTTTCATAATGGAGCATCTGTAATCACACCATTGGCATCCACAATTTTCACTTGTCAGTGAAGAGTCAGTCTGGAATTTCCAACACTAAGGATCAAGTGTGCAATACTCAAACCAAAGGATAGACGACTATGCAAGAAAAAGGAGATGGTAAAACTTGTCAACAAATCAGAAATATTTCAGGCTCATAGCATGGTTTTTTCCTTCCTCTTCTTCCCCCTACCTGGAAGCCAATTAATATAGCTAAAATTGTAATGGACAAATGTTGATGAAACCCTCTTTGAGAAAAACATCTCAAGTGCAGCATAACATGGGAAAGTCCTTTGATACAAAAAGGGCATTTTACATTAGGGCAATTAATCAGCATGTGAGAGATACAATAACAGAGTCAATTGTTATTTTATAATCTATGTAAGCTTTGGTGGAGCGTTCAGACCCATGACAGAACAGGCAGTAGTCTGTATACTGAGTCTCAGATGTGGAGGACAGTGTTCGATATCCTTTTTGAGATCCTTGTGGCAGTTACCAGGTACAGACCAGAAGTGCACCCAAGATATAACCTCCAAACTATATGAGGAGCAGATACTGTTATCTGTTATAATGATGGAAACATGGAAGAATGATGCTGAGATCAGTGGGGTGGAATCTAGACCTGGCATAGCTACATTTGCTTGACTCTGTCTAGACCCACACGTAAATGACCGACAAAAGAAACTGGCTACTACTGAAGGAACTGGGATGGCCTCCCAGCTTAGATAAACAGGTGACACTTTGGTGAACCAGACCTGAGGCAATAACCAAGATCTAGATTTGATGATGTATTTTGCATTCCATCTCCAAAGCTGCTGAGAAAAAAAAAAAAAAAAGTGACTTGAAAGATGAAATGATCCCCAGTGTAACATCCAGTTGTTCTTTTGAAGTTTTTTTATGGACCTCACATGCCAAGATGTAGAAGATATTTTCCAACATTCACATCTGATCAAGTCAGAGTTGCAAATCTACTGAACTATTTCTTTTTGCTTGATTTACTTTCAGTTGGATGTGCCAAATAGAATCTATCTATATAATGGAAAGCTTGGTGTCTCAAAAAATTGAAATTCAAAGGCATGTGAGGAAGAAAATTCAAAGGCATCTGAGGAAGGAATGCTTTGCACACGATTGCCATTTAAAAAAAATACTTAGTGATTATTTGGTCTTCAGTGAAATCACGATCACCTGTCTATGCTTGGAATTTGTAACCATCCTTAGGCACAATGACAAACAGAGGAACAACTTTATTAGAGCAAAATTGTGTAGTCAGTAAAGTAATGGATAGCAGCAAATATTTTTGCTTTCTTGTAAGAAATTATATTCATTACATTAATTCATACCACACCCTTGAGCTGCATCAGTTGTATAAATAAAATAGTGTCATAGTGAGAATAATAATTATGATTAATAAAGTATTGTTTATACCCCAAACAAAAAGTTAACAGCTGGCACTCCAGAATATTGTGTTCATAAAAACAGGCAGTAGGGCTCATAGTTTCATCCACTTCTTCCCTCACAGCCTACTTGCTTCACTTATTTCTTTCTTATCCTTCCTTGGGTTTTAATGCTCACACAAGGAATTGGTTGACAGATGTAGACTGTGGAGAAGCCAACAACGTGTGTTGTTTGTTGCGTTCCCATGCCTGATTCCTTGGTGTTTTGTCTGTGGCTGATCAAAAGTGACGGTAAACATGGTATGATAATTTTACAACATGCGGAAGATATTTTGTTAGGAAAAGGCCAACAGCATCAACCATGTTTTCTTTGATGTCTCCAGAGCTGTCACTTTGCCAAACTCAAGCCAGAATCAAAAACATTCAACAGGTGCTCACCACATTGAAGGACTGCAGGTCAGTTATTTACTCTATCCCCCTTCTGTAAATAAAAATGTTTAAAGTTGCCAGACTTCGTTATTCTGGATAGTGCGTGAATAATAAAATTCAGCATTAAGGTCTCACTACTCAGCACCACTTTTGATGATCAGAATAACATAAAACAAGCTAGTGAATTTGGCTTACGCACTCTGGTGAAATGTGTTTATTTCTGATATTCTGTGTAGAGCTGTTGGTACAGTTTAGCTCCTTTGCATTAAGAGTTTCTGCCTTACGAGAAAAGGGGAGCAGCTCACATCTCATCCCCTTTCCTCCTTGCAGGCAGCATCAGAGATGTTGAGTTGGCAAATAATGATGATAAGTGCGGTGTGATTCCCAGACAGATTATTTCCAGTCTTCAGATTTTGGATCATTCTGTTGATATTGTTTAATTTAAGGAAAAAAAAAACCAAACAACAGATTATTAAGACTATTCTATACTTAATTTTCTGAAGACCAGTTTTTAAGGCTTTAAGCAATAGATTCAGAGACTTCTAGGAAGCAAGATTTGGAAGGGGCTTGCATGGTTGTCTCATCTATTCCCCATTGTGCTGCCCCTCTCCAGGCGGTCGGATCAGCCCTTCTGTTATTCCTGACAGACGTCTGGAAATGCCACAGTGTCACTTGGATAATCTTCTCTACTGCTTAAGTGCTGTAATTGTGATATGACTTCTACTAATGTTTGTTTTAAATTCCTTTGCTTTAATCTAAGGTCATTATTTCTGATCTTTTGTATTTGTAGATATTTTTTATTTATTTAAAGACGCATTTCTTTCTCCCCTCTGGCTTATTTTTTTTTTCTCAATTTATCATCACTGCTTTTTCAGATCTTTTCTCAGAGGCCATATTTTCCAGCTTGTTGATGATTTGTGTAGGTTCTTGTAACAATTTCTGTGCCCCAAGCCAGAAAAGGTACACCATTTGAGACCTTAACACCACTGACTAATGTGGAAGAATTACTTCATATGTTTTATACACTGCATTTGCCCCTTCACAATCCCAGGAGGAGTTTGTCTATAATTGCGCAACTGATCATTCCTATATATTGTAGGACTTTGCTTTTGGTTTTCTTGGGCTGAATATTAGTTTTTTCACAACAGGTATTTCACCTGTCAAGGTCATTTTGAATTCTGTCTTCCAGTGTGCACGAATTAAGAACAGATCTATTTGCTTCCCTTACTTGCTTATATGAATGTAGGGTAGGACAGTTGTCACCTGTTGTATATTACCTACCCACAAAGTTTGTTATATTTTTGTAAGAATAAATTAAAATGGTTTAATAGAATTTCTTGAAAAATTGATCTTTTTGGCTATGTAATACCTTGTTTTCTTCTGTCTGTTTACTAAGAATTTTTGCTCTTTTTTTCTGAAATCCAGTGTTAAACCAGCTGGCCTATTAATCCTCTATTCCTCCATTTCTTACTTTTTAAAGAAAAGCATTGTCATCCTCTGTGATTTTAAACATAAATACTAGCAAGTTCAGGTTTACATGAGCCATTTTTCTAAGTCTGCTTTGATAAATTTTGTCGGGCCCAGCCAACACCTAACTTTCTCAAATATGCCTTAACATTTCCTCTTGCTGGTTTAGTTATATCTTTGTCAGTGCTGCTAAATGTCTTTGCTGCCTAACAGATCACTACTGAATGCCTTAGTGAAGACTGAAGGGTGAAGGCATAAGACCCTTGAACAATCTCAGTATCACCTGACTTTCCTATTGAGTTGCAAACTGACTCATTTATTTTATTTCCAGTTATTTTAATGTATAGGGTGCTTCTTCTTATTTTTAGTCCTTTGTGTTCATATCCCATTTCTCACTTTGCCTTTCTGATCATGTCCAAGTTATTATTTTACACCTGTGTTTTGTGGCACCATCTTTCTAGCACTTTCTCCATTTCTCTTTTCCTTTTTACGTTGAAATAGGTTATCTGCATGAGGTTGAATTTCTCCACACCAAACAAAGGTTACACAGATGTTTCAAATACATCTTACTCAGCAATACAGAGCACTTTCAGATTATAAATTATACACATCTTTGATCAGCCAAAATTACTGTCAAGAACTTGTTAGAGATTACTAGTGTGTTGTATACGAAGGCATGTACTTGAAAAGTTGGGAGATAGATTTGGCATACCAAGGTACTAATTTAACAGGAAAGAGTTTTTCTTTGTATTGGGTTACTTTTTTGGTTTTGATTGTTTTGGTTTGGTTTGGTTTTTTTGGGGGGGTGTTTTGTTTGTTTGGTTTGGTTTGGCTTTTTTTTTGGTTTTGGTTTTTGTTTTTTGTCTGCCATTATTTGCCAAATATCTTAATTTAAGCACAGAGGATTATGTGAATCTGTCAACTGTTAATTGTTAAGTAAATACATAAATGCACACATACACACTCCATGGGAGGGGGTGGAAAAGCATAGCTCTTGCAGCACGGTGAGTGCTGTGTAGAGCTGTATTTAGAGAGACAACTGAGGCTAGGTGATTAGAGGGGAGGGAGAAAGGGAAATGTGGACAAAGTGAGAAAGAAGCAGGGGAGAGAAATGTACAAATGAATTATTCCATGGAATTTAATTGAATTACATCAGGTTTGGATTAGACTTATCTTCTGGTGAACTCATCAAGTAGTGGAATTGCTTTGTTAAAGCCAAAGCTCTCCAAAGGTTACTACAGACATCACTTTTCTGTGCCACAGTTCTGGAAGTTTGTAGCTTCTCATTTCTTCCAGAAGCAAGACAAAGCAAAAGTCTCCATCTCTTAAAGTCAATTTGTATTACCTTTACTGCTTAGAAAGTGTCCTTTGTGTTGTTTTTTTTCTCTCTGGACTCTCATTTATGTCGAGTATTCTTTGCTTCAGAGAGTGTGTAGGAATAACAGAAAGATAAGATGCAGATTTCTTTCTTTGGATTAATAGTGGGATTCTGAGGCCTTTCAACTTATTTTACCGCACTTTTTAGAAAACTTTCACTTCAACAGATACTCTTATTTTTAGACTAAAATATACCATAGAGACCTTTTCTGTAACTGAAGTGGGGTGTTGAGTGCTGCCAACTTTCCAAAACCTAAAGAATATTCAGGTACATTACTAGTTGGCTTGTCCAGATCACATAATTCTTCTCAGTACTCTTAAAAAGAATTTTCCTAGGAAAATGTTCTACAGTACTATAAATCTTTATGGTTATAAAAAGCCATATATTGATCATGGAAGTAAGATCGTGCAGACTATGGAGAATGGATTTGTGTAGGCAGGCGAGAGAACAGAAGAGGGTGTTTGTGATTTTCCAGATTTTGCATTTTCAGTATTCTACGAATACAGTACTGAAGGATGTGCTACAATGTCCTGTAATTTACACCAGTTTCCAGAGATATTATCTTTGTGCACTGAAAGTATGCAGCAGGATATATGACTGTTTCTTATCTTTGCTCACATTCTCTTTCCTGAATGTTGCTCTGTTTTACTGTGGATTTATTTCATCATTCTGCTAAAATCCAGCATTTTTGGGGAAAAGTCTGTTTGTTGAGTGTTATTAATGCCACAGTTGTACATTTCCCACAAGGGCCATTAAATGTATAAGGGAGACATGTTGGAGACTACAGTCTGGTCTTTGACCTGTGCAATTTTGCTTAAGCAGAGATGGCAGCAATGGATTAGTTGTAGACTCTAGAAAATCAGGTGAAGTAACTTTAAAATATTCCTCTGTGATTAAGAATACCAATGTCCTGTTATGGGCTGCTATGCTGAAACTGAACACTTAAGAAGTTATTTTTTAATCCCAAAATAGGGAATTTACCTTATTAAGCCCAGCACCAGTGGCATAATCATTTCTTCTGACAAAGGAAATTGGGGGTGGCAAAACCAGACAACTTCCCAGACACTTACAGACACATGAAGATTAGTAGGACTCTGATCCCATTACAGAAAAGCTCCTAGCAAAATGTAATGCTTGCACAGGAATTAGTTCTTTCAAACAAAATGGTTGCTCGTTGTTTGGTGTCAAAAGGAGTCTTCATTGCAAGAGTCCTTGCAATGATGTCTTCAGCTTGGTCAGGTGAGATTCAGCAAATCACTGTTCTGCTCGCTTCTCATAATCCAGCTGGCCATGGTCCTACATGACCACTCCAGGTCACGCATAATTTATTCCTGTCAATTATCTTAACTACACAAAAACATCTCCTAAATATTCTAACTACATACAGAAGACTGTCATGTACAGGAACAGTTTTTGTTGACTTTATAAATATCTTATCTATGCCCTATTTGATCAATTACGGAGCAGGAATTGCCTGGGAATCTCTGTGATACCGCAACCAGGATGTTTATCAACACATCAAAGCATAAGAATTGAACCAACACAGTAGAACCTGCCTGGGTAGTCTCTAGATGTGCCTGAAGTTCCCACCTAGAGAGCTCCTTTATCAGTCAGTCAAACATTTGTGAAGGCAGCGCAGAGTTCAACCAATCACCTAATTTTAGGTTGATCTGTTGCCTCAGACCAGGCTATTACCTCATCTATGCAGATGACTAACTGGGGAGTTTCTGGACCACCCAGGGAATTAGTGGCTTAAGTACACTGGATATACACACAGGTACAGTCCTAACATTCAACTACACCAGGGTTACAAATAAAGGACAAACTTGAATTTCATACCTATAAATCACTTACAAGTTCCATACTTCTTGACGCTTGTGCTTGTCCTTGCATTGTTTGAATCCTGAAAGTTTCTGGCAACTGTTGTCAAATATGTTCTGTGCACGCTCACACAGATAAAATGATTATCACAGTAGCTATCTTCAAAAAACGCAAGACACCTCTGAAGTTTAGACACCTGTTCATCGTGGACTAAAATTGCAGATGGGTAACTACTTTAAGGTCCTGTGAAATGACACATCCACCAAAAGATGCTATCCAGACTCTTCCTGCCATCAGTAGAGCATCCTCTGTCCCTGCACTACTCCAACATTGGGATGACGTAAGCATTTGTGCTGCCACACAGCAATTATTTTTTAGAACAATGAAAATTAATAACTTTTTGGAGTTATTTTTCAGCTGAGAGAGTTCCCTGATCCGTCTCATGGACTAGCTGGAACGTGGGAAGTCTGACACTGGGGCAGGAGTAAGTGCCAGATTAATTTCATTTCCTTCTGCTGCAGTGCCAGATTATGCTGCCTTTATGTATTTGTCAGAATACCTTTTAAGGCAACTAAACCAGCTTCTTGCCTAAATATACCTTTTCTGAGTATGTGTTAGCAGTCTTAGAAAGCAGGGAAGAAAAGACTGTAAAGAAGCAACATGAGCATCATTTTGGGAAGGAACTGAAAGCAAGAAGGAGAGCAGGAAAGTAGCCATCTTTTGGGGCACAGATGGTAAGACTGATTAGGAAACCATGGCTAGAAATCGTAGTAGCAAAGGTTCATAAAGTCTGCATTGTAAATAAGCAAGCCTGCATCAAAGAAACATGTCATAAAATCAAAATTTCTTCCTAATTGCAGACAACTCTGAAGTGCCCTGACATCCAGCACCCTATAAGGCAGAAGAGGCCTTTTTCCTTCTATTCCATATTAGGAGAAGCTGATGAAGTTTTGTTAGAATTGCTATTCTGATTGTTTTAGTAATTCATTGTCTATGAATTACTAAATTAATTTGGTTTCTAAGAAGGGAATTATGAAAAACAATTTTCTAATGCATTCTTTTGGCCACTCTGGAAATAGAAGTTCTGATTTTATTTCAGACCTCCAATTAGTCTGCCTTTACATATGTTGTTTTACAGTTCATTATAGGGTCTCAAGACTGTAGATCTTGCCCATAAGAGTATTGAAATAACAGAGAGAGAAAAAAATTACATTAAGTTTTAAGTTTGTGGCACACAAGCATTTGATTTCCCAAAGCTGGTATGGAACATTCCTGTTGAAAATTGCCTTTTCATTTCAGTCGATGGGAATTGGGCTGTTTTTTCAGATGAATCAATTTGTTCTCAACTTCAGACTTTTTAGTCATATATGATCTGTGAGCATTTTAAGGCTAGGTGCAAAGCAAGAGATAGTTTTTTAGAAGACAGAGGCATTCTAGATCAAAAAGACCTCAAACCAGGACATTATTTTTCTAGTACAAATAGGGCATTATTTCCAAGTGTGACAGTGTAATAGCTATGCATAGAAATGTTTAGCAACTAGTGATGTTTTTAATGCAAGCTTTTAAGTTTCTCATTTACACAATGACCATAAGTGCTAATTAAGGCAAACAGGATTCAGGCATAACCTATCCTAAAATTGTTTAAATATAACAAAAAAGTACAAAAATAGAAGGAGTTCCTTCAACAAAGAGCAAAGTTGAATTTCTAGGACAAATTCCTTCCCAGACCATTGGAAATTCTCTGGTCTGTTTCTAATCTGATTTTTGGTTTGGTATACTGTATACTTAATTGTCTTCCTTCTATCAATAACTTATCTGATTAATAGAGTGGGATTGGTAGACAACTAATACAAGAGACTGTTAATGAAGTATATATTCATAAAATAAAATTCAGGCTCTGTTTTAATATAAGAAATGATTGCAATCCTGGCACAAAGGGTGAGATAAGGAAGTTGCCTGCCCAGATTCAAGGCACTTGTTGATATAAAGGTCTGCTCCTGAAACGAGTGTTTTGAAATTTCCCTCCAACGTGGAAGAAACACAGTCCACTTTGCCTTTATTCAAAGGGGCTGAATAGACGAAAGACATGATGTTGCATAAAACAACAGCCCCGATGCAGGGAGCCAGACTTGACCCTGGAGCAGGCTGGCATGACCATCTCACCAGTCTGCTGAGATCTCCACATAAAAGGTCTAATAAGTTAGTTATGCACATATGCGGTTAATTGTTTTATTATTTTTCCCTCAAGTGTTTGGTTTTTTTTTTTTCCCTAAAGAAATAGTAAATTGCTTAAAGAGAGATGTCTGTCTGCTAGATGACAAGTGATTCAAGACAGCCCAGGAACATCAGAAACTAGGCCTGTTATTGTGACGCTGAGTTAATTGCTGGACTCTACAGCAGATGTGGGGTCTGTTTGGAGGGGTGGGCAGGGGAGAAGGTTTCATGCCACCTCAGCAGCCTGAGACCTCCATGGGGTAACTCAGGGGAAGCCAGTAGGAGCCTGGGGACTTAGTGGATCTGGTGACTCAGACGGGTCGTGTTTACACACAGTAATTATCGGGTTTAAGCGAGGTGAAAAAAAGAGCATAACAGGGCTACTTTGCATCAGCGGCAAAACTTGTGATCTCACGCTGTCTGACTTGAAACCAGGGGAGAGCTCCCATGGAGTCAGTGACTTTTTAGAAGTTCTTGTTTTATTGTATAAACAATGAGAGCCAAAGCACGGTGCCTGGTTCTGTGTCCTCGCACGCTGCACTGAGGAAAATACGGAGCAAAGCGCAGGACTGGCTGCTTCCATTCCAGTTACAGAAATTTACCCTAAAGTTCTTGTTCAGTCTTTGTTCCCATAAAACTCCTGCGGCCTTCAGCTGAAGTGCTGGGAAGGATCTAAATCTGATAGTTTGGTTGAGAAGGAACAGCAAGTGAGAAAGGATGGCTTGGTATCTGGCCCACCAGTACAAATGGGAAAGGGCTCTCAGTAGCTCGTGACTGGGCCCAAAGATATTAAAACAAAACTTGGCCATATTAGAATCATCTGGTGAGTGCATGACAACACTTTTAAAATGATATAGTCCTTCAAGAGATGAAGTATGCTGGCCATCATAGGTGGGTTTCTGCCAGGCTTCCCTGTACTCCAAACTCAGCAACTTTACAAATAAAAGTAATGCTCACGTGGGGTAGCGGGTCCTCTGAGTCACAGGCATGTGGATGAACCATGTGCTTTTGGTTAGATGTCTAACTTGATTTCTGCTATCCAGTTGGACCATTTTGGTTAACAAAAGTTGAGACCTGAATCCTCTGCCATAGGAGACAAAATATCTACATGTTTTCCAGCTTCTCATAGACAGTAAGAGAAGAAAAAAATGCAGCGTCAAATCCTATCCAATAGACCCTAGGCTTATCCAACAGGCCTTCTGGCTTCCAGATTCATATATTATCCTTTCACTGTATCATGCATTGAACTCCTTTTAGCATTATTTGGCAACATGCTTGCACAATGAAGGGGAAGATTTTTGGCCCTTTGTATTACTTTAACAACAGAAATAAGCAGGAAAAAATCCTATCATTTGCTTGACTTATGAATACAGCATATTTGTCCAAGTCAGGAGTTCAAACTGGAATCGTAGACTCTCCATACAGAAGCAGCTGTTTCAGACTTAGAGACACTCTCTTTCAGTGTCAGATTTTGGAATTCTATTCTTAGCAGTTAGCTGTGATGTAATCCACCATGGAGTGAAGATCTAGCACAAGACCCAGGTGCTTCCTTGAAGGTCCGTGATAAATATTGCACCCAACTGGACCCCAAGCGGGCCCCAACCATCTACGTCACCTTAGTACTGAACGTCCTTGTACTGACTCTGTGCAAGAGAGATTAATTTCATAAAGAACAAAGACATGTCCTAAATGTGGATGAAAATCGGAGCAATGTGCTGCCACACTGTTAAAAAAAAGCAACAGCAACTTCTACAATTTTTTACTTGAACAATGCAGCGTTTTCAATTTGAGGACCAAAACAATATCTTTCTCTTGTTCTCATCTTGATAAACGCTCCACAAATTTGTTATTTCTGCAAGTAACTTGTCTGTGAATGAAACACTGAAAGAAACTTTCTTTTCAGGAATTCTCACTAGACCTATAAGCTCAGTAATTACATTTAATGATTTCCTTTAGAAAACCCCACTTCTTTCTTGACAGGCCTGGCAGCTTATTCCACCTTTTGAATGTCTTCACTGCTCCAGAAGGTCTTAACTTAAAATAGTTGGAAGAAATGGAGTTAGAGAAATTTTATTATCCCATTTCACAAGAAGTCTAAGGAATACTTACAAACTTTGATTTGGTCTCCTGATAATTTTTAGCTTTCTCTTTTCACCCATTTCGTTTCTTGTTTCGTTTCCAATATGTGACACCCATTTAAGATTATTTGTCATTTACTTTTTTTTTCTTTTTAAAAAATAATGAGGTCCAGGAGCTCAAAGAAACATGCATGATTCTTTAGACATGAAAAACTTTAAAGTAAGATTTTCTTAGTGAGGAACAACTTTATTGACTTTCAGTACAAGATCCCATGTTAAAAAATGAAGGGACAGATTATTTCTATACACATAAACAAAAAGAATAAATAAAATAGTTTTATTCTTTCAAAGAATATTCAGGGAATAAAACTTCTGATACTTGGGTCCATGCTATCCTTCTTGACTGTATTGCTTTGGTGATGTTCAGTAGCTACATCTTATTTGAGTCTCTTTTGAGTCTCCATCTTAGAGAATTAATGTCATCTAAACTGCATACTGAAAGATCTTGTGCCTTCTTAACTGCCTCTTTTAAAAGTGGGTGTACAGGTTACATATATACTAATTTAACTGTCTGTATTTTGTCAAGTTCTATTTCGGTGTGTCCTTCTTACGCCATGAATGCTGCTCCTGCTATTGAGAATAAGCTTCATTTTACTAAGCTAAGGCTTATTCATCTGGGCAAAGACTAAATAGAGGCAACCTAATCTGCTGTGGAGTTGACTCCCCAAAATAAAACTTGTGGCCTCCCATCTGCCTGACATACTAATGCAGAGGTTAGCAGAGCAGAAAGTGAGGAGAGTGAGGTGAGGAGTTTGGTTTGTTTTGAGCTGCTGAGTGACTAAATTAGAAGAGATGAGAGAGTTGCAGTGGGTGTCAGCATCTACTAGGGGAAGGATTATTGCTGAAAATCCTGTGAGGTCTGTGCTGTATTGTGCTGTATTTATTAGCTCTCCTCCCCAGCCTGCAACCAGGTCTACACGACTAATGGAAATGGGAAAAGGAGTCATGTGTAATGTAACTATTTCCTAAGGCAAAGAGCAGAGCTGTTTTTTTTTCCTCAGGGCTAAGACGTCATAATTTACAAAAACGCCCCCAAAAATCTGTGAAGTGGCTCTCTAGTTATAGCTGCCAGTGGCGATGAGCTGCTATGGGTGCAAAGCAGCTCCTGCGTGTTTCTGGCATTCATCTGAGGGTAAGCAGAAGTGTTACTTAGAAGTTAGGAGAGGTGATGTGTTCTTTTGCTTGAAAATCCCCATATTTATTTTTTTTCCAGTGTTTTTTACCATGTATTTCAGCGTGATGAGAGGCAGAAGGCTGCATTTTTGGTCTGTGATGTTTCCTAGCTCTGACTGGCTCAGGGCTATAGTGTCTGTCCTGCACCACTCACCGATACAAGAAGATGTGGGAGGGAGCAAAGATGGACACGAACAGGGGGCCATTACTTATGCATCAAAAATTAGGTCTTCTAGCTCAGAAAAGATTGCAATTCAGATGCTGAATGTGTAATTCAATAATTGCAACTTTTATACATCGAAATTTTTTTAAAAATGTAATGAAAATTGTAGAGAAATGAAAAGATCACACATTTGAGTGCTCAGCCGAAAGCAGAATCAGGGAGAAAAAAGTTAAGTTGTGTGGGCAAACAGGGGTCTAGTGCTCCACTTCACTCTGACCTTGTAGTATTTTAGCAGGGGAGATGTAGCATTACAGTGTTAGCCACAGACTTGCTTTTTGTCAACTGTCCTTGCTTATGCCTCTGTTGAGCATCAGCTGATATGCAGCGCACTTCCTTGCTGCGGGATTTTCAAACTACCTGTTTGAGCATCCCTCCTCTGTAAACATTTGGGGTTGCACAGAGGGATGTATAAAAAGCTGAAAATCTGGGAATTTGTCTGTTTGTTTTGTGAACTCTGACCTGTTGAGGTCAGATTCTGGGACAAAGGAGAGCGGTACCTCTCTGAGGTGCTGCACGGGCTGACTCCTGCAGTCGTGGGTTCAAGGTGACTTGTTGCTCTTTCCTCCAGGACCCACCATGATGTGGGACTTGGTGCCCCCAAAGCAGTGTGGGCAGCCAGGTTATTTCAGCAAATGGTTAGGAGCTCAGTCTGCTTATTTCATCAGGATACCAGGATATACTGGAGATTACTTTTCATAGAGGTAGCCAAGTAAAAGCCACAGATTTGAAGTTAGGAACTGGGTCAAATTTAGTGTCTGAGTTAGCAGATATAAAAGGAAAGAAACTCAGTGCGTTGGGTTTTAGCAAAACAGTCTCTGGAAAAGACTGATTCTGAACTCCAACAGTTCAAAATTGGTCTTTACCTATAATACAGGACTACGGAATTTATATTCATGGTTATGGTTTGTGTCTCTTCTTTAAATATTTTAAAAATTAATCTTATTTTTTTTAACTTCTTTGCATCTACCTGTCCACATTTCAGGTTTTTTTTTAATTTTTCACACTCTCCAATAGAAAGGAGTGTGTATTTGTGTGCCTTCTGTGTTTGTGAATGTTGGCTAAGGGATGTCACTGTCATTTTCTTATCCCATTAAGGCAGGGTGAGTTTAACCAGAACTTCCTCAGAATTTGCTGGTATCATTGTTCACGTAGGATGGCTGATAATAGAAGTTCCTTTCCAGAAGGGCCAAACAGGAAAAGAAACCTCTTTGTAATTGTGCAATGCTCACATGGGAAAACTGAAGACCCTCTGTTTGTGTTGCTTCTCAAAGCAATGAAAGATCCATCTGCCAAGGGGAGGTAGAAGTCTCAGTAATCAGCACTTAACTTATTAAAGTGAATATTGTTGAAATTTAAAATATATATATAAAAAAGAGTTCTCTGTAAAAACTAAATAATTTACAGAGACGTGTACGTGCTTTTTCGGAAAACAATTTTTTTCTGCCAAAATCAAAAAAGCCAGAAATTACCCCACCTAATAACTATTTCTTATTGTCATACCATCGTTCTAACTGAGAACAAAGCATTATAAAGGCACAGTGTGAAACTCTGTGTCTTACAGATAGCAGTGGGTATGGGCAAGCGAGGCAGCTGGCTGCTGACAGCAAATCATTGGTGAAAAAAAAAATAATCCAAAGTTATTCTGTCTATGCTACAGGGCTTGGGAAGTTTTGCTGGGTGCTGCAACTGCTGAAGGAGTAGGAGGGGTACATGGGAATACACAAATATTCTTCATTAACGACCGCATCACTTCTGCTCCTCACAGGATGCCCTTTCATTAGTTAAAGCAGTGAGAATCTTGCCCATCCTCTTTGGGGTGAAATTCCATTCCCTCCCCCTATTCTGAGGTGCTATAGCTGGCTTTGTCTTTGTATCTTCATTCAGAGCCCTCCCAGACACAACATAATAACCAGGAGGATGGTGGCACACTAAGTTGCTCCACACATGTTGCCATTCCATCACCTAGTGCCAGAGTAGGACATCAAGATGAGTTTCTCTGCAGAAGATGCACCAGGAATAGGATGTCCACACACTTTCAGATCTTCATGCCAGATTAAACAAGTACTTGGAATTAGATTCACCTTTGTTGGGGAGTAATGCTACATAAAAGGTTGACTGAGAAAATGTCTGAAATGAAGATCAACCCAAGCCCTTATGGGTGGCTGTTGCTGCTGCTGCCTCCCATGAAGGGGAGCTGCAGGTCCTCATGGGTAAGCTGAGCAAGTGAAGTGGTGGGAAGGCAGATGAAAGGCTGGAGGGAAAAGGGGAAAGGGAAAAAAGAAAAGAGCTTGATATGTTGAAAGCCTCTGAGGTGGGAAGGAAGCAGTTTAGAGGACATCTCATGGGAGGTTCTCCAGCTGGATAAATATCTCGCTCTGGTGGTGTATGTGAGACATTTTCTCCAGTTACACTATGCTTTAAAGCTGAGATGGGACATGGGAACCATCTTGTGCTGGACATATTCCTCAAGGATAATCCTGCATGATAGCGGAGCCTGTGCAGCCACAGCGTGAAATATCTCCTATGTCTGGAAGGAGATAGTAACCACATACTTTGTAAAGTCCCCATTGTTGCGGAGTCAGAAAAGACACAGCTGCACTCATTTCCTTTGAGGGCTCTCCAAAAAGAAGTAAAAACCTATTCAATCCACTGTGATGGGTATACAGTGATATATTCCCATTGGTTCCAATAACCACAGTATCTGAAATCTTTCCCACAGCATCTGAAAATGCTCATCTAAGCAAAATCGCAACCCACCACTTGCTGAACATCTGTGAATTTAAGATAATAAGTAAAAATTCTGGAAGGAGACTAAGATGTAACAGCAACCAAAGGGTTGGCAAAAGGATTAGAGGTTAATACAGCAATTAATTTTTCCCTTCTGTACAGTGGAACTATTGCTGCAATACAGTGAATGGAAACATTAAGCCCTGCTTTCATCATTCTTACAAACACGTAAGAGTATTTCTCAAAGACTGTTCTCTGAACGAACTCAAGTATAAATATATCCTGCAGAGCAGTGGTGTTACCGGTACTTTTAAATGTGGACTTACTTGTCACATGAGAAATGGGGGAACTATATCACTGATACATGTTATTTGTCTGCTTTTAGCTTTGACTATGCACAGGTGACACAGAAAGTCTGATCCTGTCTACTGTTGAAAACTCAGTCACCCATTGAAGTCAACAGGAGTTAAAGAAGACATCAAGGTTTGTCTGAGCCTAATTTTAAAGATGTTTCAGAGTCTGCAGGACTGAATGAGAGGGGTTATTAGATGTATTTATTTCCCAGGGAAATCTATGGAAATTAAGGTGCCGAATAGTTTATAAACATTTGTCTGCTAAGGTTTGTCTGCGCTCCACCTCCACTGAGCTTAGCAGAACAGGGTGTCAAACTCACTATTTCCTGGAGTAAGGACTTTTTATTATCCCATATTAACATGTGTCTTTAAAAACGGTGGGAAAGCAGCATTTTCAGCTGCAGCAAATTTGAGCAAAATCTCATTGCTATGTAGACTATAGGGGAGTTGATCCTGAGCCTGCTGAAGTCGGTGGACAGACTCCAGCTGAATTAAATGGGCTTTGGGTCAGATCCAGAAAGGCAGTAGGGAATTGCAATCAGACAGTTTAAACTTATCATGAGTTTGTCTTGGAAATTCTGCTCACAAAAGGCTGTCTCATCTGGACATGGAAACACTTGGTCTCCTGAACTGCTGTCTAGTAGTAGATGCTCTCATTTTTTGTCAATGTGATTAGCTTTTGCACTCAGTGTGAGCTCGGACCTGCACCGATCCTAAATGTCTGGAATTAGATTAAAAACAACAATATCTTCAGTGTTATAATATGGCAGGCATTATATGGCACTTTGCCACGCACTACAAGTTTGGACTGGTGAGACTTCAAATTAAGTGATACTATAACAGACTTAATTTTGTGCATGTTTACCAAAAATTAGAAGACAGCAGGAGCTCTGAAAAAGATAGCTCCTCAATAAACACTTTTGAATATTTTCAGTCAATCTTTAGTGATGCTATTGGTTTCTTTGAAAATGTTTTGAGAACATTTTCTGTTTTTTTCTCATGCTGTGGAAGTGTGAAAAAAGTCTAGTGCTGTTTAAAAATATTCTTCTAGGTTTATATTACTGCAGCAATTATATTACATAAGCAGTTTAATTTTACTGTCGTGTTTAACTTAGACAATGTAATATGTTGCAAAACAAATTTAGGCAGAATATTCACGGTTTTCTTTGTAATTTTACTCGGTGTTTTTCTCAAAGAGCTGTGGACTAAAGGAAAATTCTTTGTTTCAATTCTAATCAGAGTACTAATTTTTAAGATATTAACTACAGTGGAATCTTCCAAAGCTGTGAAAAATCAGTTTACTTAATAAAGTAGTAAACCTTTGGCATAATTAAAAAAAGAAATGTTGGCTCAATTAAGTTTTGAGTACATGTAATCAAAAGGGAAGGGCATAAAGAAAGACAACATGCAAAAAAAAAGTTTTATCGTAGTTCAGGATACCAATTGCTTTTTTATTTCATTTCCTCAAAAAAGAAAAGGTGTTCAGTCTGGATTTAATAATTATTGTGACTCATAACATAATGTTAGATAACTTTTTCCTTAGAATGTGTAATAGTAAAATAAGAATGGGAGAAGACTAGGATGGAGTAAACACAGTAACACTGAGATCCAGGTTTAACAGGGTAATGTTTGTGGACATAAAAAGAATTTTCAGACACATGGGTGTGAGTTTAGGTAATAAAATAAAAATACATCAGTGATGTATTTTGCCCCAGAATATCTTACATTTATATAATGTTTATTAATCATAAAAGTATTTAATACAATTTCACATCAAATATAACATTTTCAAATAGACAGCCAACAATTTATATCTATGCCACACCATATAGCACATGGATGCATATGTGCTGCAAATATTTCTTGACAGGTCTGTAAGAGATATAAGGTGTTTTGCATGGCTGCAGAGACAGGACCTGCAGTGCTGATAGAGTAGGTGGAGCAGATGATCTGTGATGATGGACTTCCCTGTGAAGCGAGGTGGCAGCTTTTGGCTCCAGCACCTTCCTCTATGCTCTATGGCAGCGGTGTTGGGTTCAAGCATACGGCAAATTTCAGATGGTTGGGCTGCAGGATATGTCGTGAGATGACGAAAGATGGGGGAAAATGGAAATAGATTCCTGCTTACATTCACTAAAGCATAGCTTTCAGCTGGTAATGCTTGTGAAGGCTTGGTATCTCAATTTTGATGTCCCTTGTAGGACAGATGTTGGTTCACAGATCCAGTACAGGAGCTTTGGTCTTTAGCTGGTGGGGTACTTTCAGCTGTAGGTCACAGGTTTCTGCTAACTCACCCATGCACCTCTTCACAGAGAAACTAATGAAATCTGGTTGCTTACAGATTTTTATTTTTTTTTATGGTGTGTTTGGTTTTTCTGGTATCCAATTAGGCTTTACCTGTACTTAAAGCATTCATAACATCTCCCTTCCCCTTAGACTCTTCATTGTCTAATAAATGGTGAGTTCATGCTGCAGTCCTTACTTCATTAAGGGTGTTTGTATTCTCCTTAAGATATACCAGGCTGTCTCTGCTCATGAAATATGCATAAACTTCATAACTTTGAGATGTGTCTCTGTCAAATTTGGTTGAACTGGGCCAACGCACTCAGAAATTATTTGTGAGGTTCGTACATATAGAAAGAGACAATATAATCCTTTTTTACTTAGGAAAGCAGGTTGAAAAAAGCTATTTTCTAAGCATTTTCAACATGGTGGAAGAGCAGGTAAGATTTTGGAAAAGGTTATAGCAAAGTTTACATTTCTTTCTTTGTATGGTTTATAACAGGCACCCATAGATATATACAGGTCCCCTTGGAGATGTTTATGACAGAAGAAAAAAATTCAAAACATTACAACACATGTCGTTATGGGTTGGTGGTTTTTTTTGTTTCCTTCCTGTTTTTCTTTCCTCCAAATCATGTGCATTTTAAAGTCAACAAATAAAACCACTGTGTCCTGAGGGAGAATTAACTGTGAGTGAGCAGTCTGGGACAGCAAAGGCCACTTGTAGTTTGGATGCTTTTCCGTTCACAGCATGGGAACATAAATATATGTGGAGACCATGAAACAAGCTAACAGATTAATAACTTCTCCCTGTGCTTCTTTGTGCCCTGCTGTCTATTAGATGAATGAGTCTAGAAGCTGCTTTGTACTGTGCATTGTTTTCCCCAAGGTATACTTTGGATACTTTAGGGCTGAGAGATGTTTTATATAATTTCCTTGGGTGCTGCCACTTGTGATGATGCCTGCTTTGAAGTGTCATCACCCCTAAACCCAACAGCAGCAGCAGCTGAACACAGAAACTAATTTTTCTTCCTAAAGAGCTTTTATCGGTTCTTCTCTGTCTCACACAAAACCAAATGATTTCCTCAAATCTTTTCCATTTTCAACACCTCTGACATTTACCAGCCTTGTGGCCACATCAGGGACATAATTTTTCTTGTCTGATGGTTAAAGACACTTTGATGGTGTCTTCCTTAAAGCTAGCTGAGTCCTACCAGAGAGAGGTGAACCTTTACTGCTAGTCCCTTAAAGGCAGTAAGACAAAAAGGGAAGATACATAGTGATTTTAACTGTGTGCCTAATCACTGGGTCCGAATGAAAGCCGGATAGTGAGAAGTGTTCCCATCCTTCTATAGTCCCAAGTATTTTACCTGTTGACTGCCTGCTTCCCACTCTTTAAATAATACCATCTCAGATTTGCTGAGCTTGCATCTATACCACAAGGTGCATCAGGCTTTGAGCAGATTAATCCCAAGGTGGTTGCACATGAGCTAAAGCTAAAACCAAGCTTTGGAAAGTTTATGTTTATTTCAGGCACTAGAATGCCATTCTTAGGGTTAAAACACTGACCCATCACTTTTCTGAATCATGAGGCCTCATGCATCTCTCTCTCCACAGTTGAAATGAAAACTCCTGATGCAGGTGTCTACAGGGTATGCATAAATCACAGTGAGAGTTTACCTGTGACTATGGACAGCACATTTTCAAAAGCTGCAGTAAATTACCTTCTCCAAATACTTAGTTAAGCCCTGCAATCCTTATTCATCTCTTCAAGAGTCCCACGTGGGCTGACAGCACCATAGCTCCTTGTTTATACACAGAACACGCAGATCACAGTCGGTGCTAATTACAGGCTTCACAAAATTTATGGAGAGCATGGATGACAGGCCTTGAACTCTTTATTCTAGCATCTCTTCTTGTCAATATTGGACCGTTCTGCGAAATTTTCATGTCCAAACAAACATGCTGAATTATAGACCTTTTACCACTTTTCTTTCAGAGCATTTCAGTAGCTCAGATCTCCTTTCAAGGAAGTTCTTCCTGGTACTGCAATGAATCTAAATGTTTATCTTGCTTTCATACCAGCACTTCTGATTCAACTGTTTATATTGGCAGCCTCACAGATGACTTCGTATCCGAGGAGTTAATGGTCTTGAACAGGCTACATCTGCTCTATTGGGCATCGCACTTAGAGCCTGAGCAGTCTGTATGTTAACACGCATACCCACTATATGGGAAACTGCTGGTGTGCACCATGCGTGGGTGGGTGTGTGACAGAGGCAACAGTCTAACCTGTCAGGAGGAGATATGTGATTCTGTTTGTTACACAAAATAAAGGGCACAGTGGCATGGGAGGGAGGAGGAAGCTCTCCACGGAGCGGGTCCGCGCAGTGTGCTGTGGGAAAATCCCCCCAGAGTCTGTCTGATGCTGCACAAATGTGGGGTTCCCAGTGTCTGACGGGATGTATGATTTACTCACTATACTCCTCTTCCTCCAAAGTGGTTTTTTTTATCTTATAAAAACTGCTCTTTTATTAAGCCATTTGTTGTTGGGCCTTTCTTAATGAGATCCAGAAAGCATCCTACACCATCTCTCTCTCTTCATTCCCCTGCCACGTGCAGAAAACTCTTTTACCACATATATATTTGCTGCCTTTCGGTTTTACTGGAAGTCCAACCTGAAATTATGAAAAAAAAAAAAGAGCAGCAAAACCTAAGAGTTCTTTGTTTCTTTTATTTTAGCCATTTTCTAGTTTGCAGCCTCTCACTCAGAACTGGTTAGCTTTGGTAGAAACCCCTCTTTGGGTAATTTATGGAGACCAGATTTGATAATTCAACACAAAGTCTGACTTTTTTTATTTTTCATGTCATCCTGTATTGTGTTTCTGCTGTATCTGTTCTCCAATTTTTCCTTTCATTAGTTGAATTATATGACTATGGTATACCACAAAAGACTTCCTGAACACTTTGACACTAATCCAGAAATGTGCTCAGGTTTAAGCATGCAACTAATCCCAGCAAAATGAATGGAGCTATTAATGAATTTAAACATATTTCCAGGTGAAAGCTGGTATGAATTATCCTATTACCATTGTCCCAAGCCCCTTGGTTGTGCAAACAAAGCACTATAATGAACCAGCCCTTCAATGTAAAATGTTATTCGCAAAATATTCTAAATGTAGAAGAAAGAGTGCCAAAAAAAGGCTTTTAAAAGCAAGATAAATAAAGAGAAAGAATGGCTCAGAGAGAATGATGGGGCACATTTTTGATATGCATACAACTAGGAAGCTTAAGGTATTAATGAAATTATCTGAAAAGGCATCTATATCCAATAACAATTTTGTTACATAAAAACCATGTTCCAGTTAAAATACTTCCATTTGTCAAGCTATATAACACATTTTACCGTGATGTGTATTGTTTTAAACATGCTCACAGGCGAAGATTTAACATCTGTGATTTACCTTTTACAATGACTTGCTTTAACACCGTGTCAGTCTGTCAAAACTTAAATTAATAATAAAAAAAAGAAGTTATTCTACTAAATCAAATGGAAAATCTAGTTCTCTTCTCCAGGACCAAGTAGCTAAGGATCTTAGCTGGAACCGAAGAAGAGATGTCTATTTTTTCCTCCTGGCTGATCTGTTATTTAGCTGGTTCCCACTTTTGGCTTCATTAATCTTCTCAATTTACTAGACCTCATCACAAATTGAGATAGGATGTCAGAGCTTTTAGAGATTGCAGGTCTCTCCTGCATTGTGTGATGCAGGTCTGTTATCCAAAAAAATCTATAGCAATTTTCAAAATGCTTTTTTTGGTACTGTTTATGTTTTCCCCTCCTCTGTTGGCTAACAGCAGTCTCCTCAGTCTTCCTGGAGTTACCTGAAACATGGTAGCTGTCTTTTCCCCGGCATGCTCTGTGTCCTCCCAGAGGTTACAGCCTTGTCACAGGGTGAGGTGGGTCTCCTTGCCTTAGCCATCCGAGTTCACTGCCCTGAACAAGGAATAGGCTGCTGCTGCGGGGCGAGTAATAAATACACTGTCACAATTGTGCAGGCTAAGATTTCGGATCAACCCAACAGGACTCAGCAGAAGAGATTTGCTGAGCACCTTCAAAGACTGTGAAGTTTCAAATATTTGAATGGATGTGACCTGCTGTTGCACTACAGAAACATCTCAACATCCATTGTTTATTCTCTAGGACCATTTTTTGTGCCATAATGTAAATGTACAGTTGTTATCAGTAGTAAAATATATTTTCTGTAAACTGTGCCTAAATAAATATTATAAATGTATCTAGATGGCTAAGAAGAATGAGGTTGATGATTTTTGTAGTAACTATCCTTTATTGAAAGTCAGTTTTATCTACAAATTTCAATAAAGAAGATTTTTAGAACCAAGCTCCAGAAATTGCCTCACAAAGAAGGATGGCAGTTTAGACCAAGCGCCAGAAGGAGATTTGTGTTAAACCGCTCAGCTGTCCCTAACCTTTAGGAATCAAACTGTTGTGCAGAATTTGCAGCCTTTACCTCAGCTTTGCGACTCCCTGCAGCATCCATGAAGAGGATTAGACATCTGAGATTGGGATCCACAAAAACCAGCTTGCTGAGCAAGCAGCTGGTAGTAAACACTGGTAACGGGTGTGCCAGGCATTCTCTGGGGTTTAGGACACTTATTTACACAGCTGCCAAACCCTTCCTTTCAGTCAAGACTTTCACCTAAATCTCTTCTTTCAAAAGCTGTCAAAGCTGAATAAGCAATGAAAGATATCACTCTTTCAAAATATAATACCATACGAAGAGAAACGTTGTCCCCTCTCACTTCAGTTCCTGTGTGTTGGGGTGGTTCAGTGATGACAAGGAGATGGACTTTGCTATGCCTCAGGGGATTTAAGGCCACCAGTACTACAGAGCAGAAGGTAGTTCAAGGCACCAATCTATTACACCTTTTTGGCATTCCTTCCTCCTTCTGATGAAGATACACCGTTGTGCAAGAGAAATAAAGGAAAATAACCTTGGTGTTAGGGAAAAAGAGAGGAAAAAGATGTTAAGTCGAACATGGCTAATACAGAGATGCTTTCCTGGAAGAAGCAGCACCTCTGGTCCAATCCCTACTCCAGTGAGAAAGCACTGAACAGTCACTGAGTTGTTGAAAAAGAAATTAGAATTTCTTTCTCTTTGAAGAGTATTCAAATGCTTAGGGTTATGCTCACTCCCTTGCTCTTGCTGCAATGCTTCCCATACTGTGGAATGGCTTTAAGTAAGAGGGGCAGAAAAATTCTGGACCATTCTATTTTTCTCCAGCTGAACTATAACCTGAGTGGCTGTAAGAGAGAATGAGAAGGGTGTTAAATCCAAGTCTTTCTCTTCCTCCTGGTTTTGCTGTAAGGGAATCCTTTTAATTTCTTTGGAAAAAGGTTGCACATCCTACATGCAGAGGAGACTTTTCCCGCCTGCTGCGTGTAACTGACTAATTTTTAGATGGCTGAAGTATGTAAAATGAATCCCAATCATAATATGCAAATAGAGGCTAATAAATGCATTGAAAATTCATGTTGTCATTTGTACACAGCTCCCTTGTTAGACAAACTCACTGACATTTTGAGACCATTTGTGGAATAAGATGTTAACTAGTACAAGCTGCCATTTGGGGTCCTAACATGAAGCAGAACTAGTGGATCTGAAAACTAGTCTTCTATTCCCACAACATATCAATTGGTTTAATGAAAACAGACCTCTCTTATAAATCTCTCCTGCAGATCTTGTGTATATGATAAGCTCATAACAAGCTCTATGAATAATATAATAATAAGCTCTATGAACAACTACACAAAACTGCTTGTTGAGTAGAGGTTTTTTATGACTATGACCAATGTCTCTGACTAAAAGGAAAAATTACTTATTTTAGAAGCATGAAGTGTTATATTAATCACTTTCAGTCATAATGTCTAGAACAAAAAAGTTTTCAGTAGTAGTGAAGAGTGAGTAGGTATTATGTTCTTTATCTCTTGTATCTAAAGATATTTTGCAGGTCTTATAAACAGCCTAAGAAAATTCTTGCTAATCCAAAAATTTTTATGCTATGAGGTAGTTTTGTTCTGCAGCATCTTTCTGACTGAAGCTGATTCTAATAAACTTCATAGTTGATTCTTGAAAAACATTGTCAGGCAGCAATAAAAGTAAATAATGTACTGTTTGATTCAAGTTCTAACTATCTGGATACAGACTGTTTCCAAATTCTTGTCATAAGTAGCACCATCCAAAAGTGCTGATCCCTGCTTCTCGTCACGTTCCAAGGGCTTTGGATGGTGTTTCAGTGAATAGTGGTGACTCATTTCAACATAGAGTCATCAGCTGGACCTGCAATTTAGACTTCAGGAAAGCATCGCACAGATGCCAAAGCCACATGTTTATTTGATTTATTTATATTTGAGGGGAAAAGGCTTCTTTGGAACCCCTCTCAGAGCCTGAGGGATTCTCTTTTCTGATTCCTCCCCTCCATCCTTGCGGCCCTTGTGGTCCTTTTGGCCAAGGGGAATGGGACACACCTTTTTGAGCTGCCAAACACTTATCAGTCTAGAGTAGGACTCCCTGCCGTCTACAGCTAAGCATGAGAAATATGGAAATATGACCTAACAGACTTAAGTATCTTTGGGAACTTTCCTCATAAAATACAGCAGAATACCTCTTTCACAAATAGGAATTATCTTTCTTTTTTTTAGATTGTGGACTGCATTTGGTGTATGAACTAATAGTGTGTTCCTTTCTGTAGGGTACGCTGGCGTCATTTTAATCGCTGTGAGGGCAACACATGAGTGTACACCTGGGTGAGGGTGATGGTGATGTTGGAGATCTGGATATTTTCTGTATGACTCCTTTCACAAAGCTGACAAAATAAGGATATTTCCTCATCCCCTCTCCAGTTTCTTCACCATTTTGTTTATGAATGCTCGTGCAATGCATTTGGAAAGCTGTTGTTTTGCATCACATTCAGACAACCTAGCCACGAAGGGATGGGATCCCACATCCAGCATTACAAGCCATCTAGGTTCTTTCAGTTTCCTTTCAAACTGTTGTGAATTACTACATTGTACGCACAGCAGCATCTTATTAGTACACACACATATACAAGTTTATACATACACACACACAACTTAGCTGTTGTGGTCTGAAAATAATTTTCAGTAGAAATAATACTTCTAATGAGAAGAGATATGAGGCCTGGAAGGGGCAGTGGATTAATTCCTAACCAAATACATTTTGGGATCAGTTTAGAGTGAGCAGGATATAGCATAGACTTTGATCTTGACTATATGTGCCATCAGGAAGGCACATTTTTCTCTTGCCCACCGAGAACTGGACTGAGATTTGTCAAAAGCCACACTTCTTATTATGAACACATGAATGGTAACCGTGGTAAGACAGTGAATTATGTCCTCTGACTGAGTTGTGCTCAATGCAGGGCAAAAAAGTGTAGGTAGAGGTTTCAGCTGAGGCAGGCTTGATCACCAAGGGACAGCAGACTTGCAGTCTATTCACAGTGTTAATTTTGTTTGAATTGTTCTTGAATTGTACAGAGCCAAAAACTTACATGATACACTCTAATAATGACAGGTGGCCCTACATCATTTTCAAGTGCAAAAAAAAAGTAGGTGACACAGTACCCTTACTCAAAAAGTGCTTCTTAATTAAGAGATGCAGTAAGATTACCATTTAATTAAATTCCAGGTGTCTTAGCAAGCTGTGCCTATTATACATATGTCTCATGTCTGAATTGACTTGAATGCAGATGGGAATTTGGAAACATGGAATTTCTTAGAATACTGTTTGGCAGTTCAAATTATTATACTGATGTCATTCAGCGCAGACTTAAATACAGAGTATTAAAGTCGCTAAGGAATTAGTCTGGCATTTTCTAGCTAAGACAGTTCTAATCATACCTTCATCAAGCATCTAAAATTTATTTTTAATGAGGCTTTTGAATAGGCAATTAAAAGTATTTAAGCGTACTTAGAAAATTAATTAATAATTAATGGAAGCATTGATGGGATCAGTCAAATACACTTTTAGTTCTTTAATCAAGTAATTCTTTATGATTTCCATGAACATCAGGGAAAATTAATCTTGATCAGCTTGTGCTAGCTAAATGTTTGAAGTTTACTTTAAGTGAATCATATAAACTTCCTGCAACAGTAAAGAGAAAAAATGCTGCCAGAGAACAACTTAGATAAGCTAAGATGAACCCTTGAGGTGACTCTTTTTCTCAATTTCTTTTTGCAAGAAGCCTTGGAGAGTCTCTTGGATGGGACATCTTACCATCTTGCCTGAAAACAGGCAAAGTAAATTCCACCCTGACTGGTTATAATGGGTCTACACAGTCTTAATGGCAATGCTTATATGGGTTAGAAGATCACAGCACATACTTGTTTTCTACAAGGACAAAAAATTGCATGTGTTTGTATTTTGACTCTATTTTAATTCTTGGAAAATTATAGTTCTGATATAGAGAGACTAACTACAAAATTTTTAGTCCCTTTTTCATGAGCAGGAGCAAACATATAGCACACATATTTAGGTTTCAAGTTTTATGTGTATAATAAGTATAAAACGGCAGAGAATTTCATTAGGACAGTATCTTAAAAAAAAACATATTACACACTAAAATAAAAGAATAGAAAATGTGTTTGTACAATGTGTACCTTTAGTTAAGTTGTAGAAATAATAATAATATTTCACAGAAAGTGATGTGGTTACCTTCTGGTAGAAGGGGTTCCAAAAAACCCTTTAACTTTGCTTGTTTCAGCAATCCTTTTTTTGACAAAAAATAAAGTAGAAATATGTTCATCTGTGAACCAGGCAAAACAAAATATATGATACACGATACGCTCTAAAGCATTCTCAACAATATATTAACATTTGCTGAAGGTAAGACCTGAAAATTGTCATAAGGAAAAATTGCTATTTAATTTAAATCAAAACAAGAACCACATCTTTGATGTCTTATTGATAGACTGCAGTGAAAGTCTTCACATGCAATAAGTATTATTTTGCTATTAACGGCAGTAAATAACAAGCAATGATTAAAGGCCCGGAAATAACAAGCAATGGAAACATTTGCATTAGCTACATAGGCTTTGGAACAAACCTTAGAGCCATAAATACTGAAGAACAGTCATTATCTAACAGATACACCCCTATTACTCAACAGGACCACGAAACACATGAAATTACTTTCCTAGGGTCTCAATTTTGCGCTTGGATAAGAGCATGATGGCTGGGGAAGGAAGTAACAGCTACTGAGCTCCTTATCGTTTTTTAGGGTATCAGGTCTTGTCCCTCCGCCCTGTCACATTGCAGGAAGGAGCAAATAAGGCCATGCTGATCCCTGCGCACCTCCCTTGGCTCCGGGGAAGGAGCAAGTGCTGTTGCCCTGCAAGTGAAAGGTGTGGGGTGCCTTGTTCCCCAGGCCCCAAACATGCCAGAACGGACAAGGAAAGAAGGCAGCTTGTTCTTGTTTTGCTCTGCAGGTGAAATTTGTCTTGCTCGGCATTAGCCCTCTATGAATTGGCAGCTAACCTAAACCAGTTGTTTAGCCTCATTTGTAATCACTGGGGAAACACAGGCACTTGTAGAGGCTGTTCATCCATCCGCAGAGAATTATTCAAAGCAGATGGGATGAATTGCACTGGGAAGGTGTCCTTCTCCCTCAGCTGATGATGAGGGGCACAGACTGCTATTTTAGAGCAGATGTCTAGCTTTCAGCTAATGAATTTTGATAAGACATATCCTGCTATTATTTGTATGTGTATAGAAAAGAGACTGAATGTGAAGGGTTCCACCTTCAAGCCTCTATCAAGGGTGGAAGGAACAAACTGAAGACTCAGGTCTGTCATCCACATAAGACTTTTTTTATTATTATTTTATCTTTTATTTCAGTGAATGAATAGCAGCTTTTAAAAGTGAAACAGTCCTTAACTGTGCCAACCAGCAGAGAGACACCTCTATGCAGGAACCACAGAAAGAAATCTGCCAGCCTCCTCCACAGGTGTTCCTTGCCCTGATGAGCAAATGTGGATTATCCTTTGGTCCGTGGTGGAGCTGCTCATCTTTCTACCATGAAAGGGAAACAAAGAAAGGCTTTGCCCTTGTTGTGTTCCCTTAGAAGTACATTGCAACTTCTTTTTTCCTTCTGCTTTTCTTCACATCCTTTGATACACAACAGGAAAGCCACCAATTGTCTTTGGTCTCAGTATTTGATCTGATATACAACGAAGGGCTTACAGCATCATAAATGCGTGTCAGTTGTTGAACCATCAACTTTCCCCATAGCATTTAAAACAGCTAAACTCAAGAGATTACAAGGATTGACTCAGTATGTGATGTATTTACATAAATTAGAAAAATCTGGGGAACAAAAATCAACAATTCTTTATGTTATGTCTAATCCCATGAAACTGCATTTATCACATGTGACAATACACTTTAAATACATGCTATTTCTGATACTTAAATAAAGCTAAGCAGCTGATCCCATTTTTCTTAAGACAGTTTTACTGGGATTCAGAATACAGAAGAGAATACAGAATTCAGAATACAGAATAACATTGTCCATTCAAATTCATATTTCAGTTCGCAAAGTTTTTTGATTCCAGACAACTTGCATAGCTTCTGACATCCAATTTAAATTAAAAAAAAAAAAAGGCAAGCATGAAAGGCTGGAAATATTGTAATACTTTATACCTTGCAAAGTTTCATGAAAACAAAATATTTTACTCTGATATTATCAAGAAAAAACATTGTTCTAGTATTTGCCAGCTTTGTTACAGTTTTCTGTTTTCAATGATGTAACTAATGAACTTGAATTTCTGTGAAAGTAATGAAAGAAAATTTCCCTGGAATATTGTACTAAATTTTCTCTGATGGCTAGTACTTTTTTTGCAGTAGTATTGAGATTGTTGAGCAATCTTTCACTGTTACAGAAAGTGAAGATAGGATAAAAAAATGCTGTCATGGTTCATGGATCTTATTCTTGACAGGCAGTATTTTGCTACGACTTTATAACAATAAAATAAAGTATTAGTAATTGTATTAATATTCATGTTTGTATGCATATTGGTATTATTAGCAGTATTAGTATTATCTGCAGTCTGAGTAGCAGTATTATGGGCATACCTTGAGGATCTAGTTGTAATCAAGGCCATATGAAATAGATCACGCACACACACAAGATGGGATTTACTTCTCCAACTTTTATTATATAAAACTTAGGTTTTAGTCTAAAGTGATTATTTTGGCTGCCACTGCAGATGAGGCACCTCCATAGGATGTCTGCTTCCACCTACATTACGCATTCTGGAGCTTTTCTCTCTTCTTTCAGTGTTCTTTCTCCTCAATTTCTTCTCCAGTGCTGGAGATATACTGACTTATGGCTACTGAGAATCAGAATTCAATCCTAAAGACTAAGTAGTATAGAAAGGTGGCAGAAGCTTCAAAAACATTTCCAGTGTCTATCACCTTGAGAGATAATAAGAGAGGATGTTTTCCTAAGAAACACTATTTCATGTCTTCTACCGACTAAACTACTATTGCTTTTTATTTGGAGTTTATTCTGTTACTGATATTGGGAACAATTTAAGATTTTCATACATGTTCTTATTTGATTAACATCACTAAATTCAATTTATATTTTCCTTTTGAGAATATAAATTATCAAATCAGTATGTTCTTAATTTATTCCAGATGAGTAAATATACGATTACATTCTTAGGAACACTATGTATTTGTCTATAGAAGATTCAATGGTTTAAATTCATTCTCATTATACGAACAAAATACCATGGCTACTTAGATGAATAGATAAAATAAATTTAATTTATTTGTCTGCATCTTCCAGTTGGTATTTTTCTGCTCTGATCTGAATTCTTTCTTCCTTCTTTCTATCCTTGTATTCAATTCCTGTTGAAGGGATGGGCCGTCTTTCAGTAGTGAGAGTTGGATGTAGATCTTGGTGTTCCTAAATAATGACAACTGGTATTGCAAGGAATGGGCAAGAACTTAATTTGGCAGTTTCTCCCTCAACCCCTTTACCTCCTTTTTCCCCTGCTCCGCTTCCTGCAGAGGCTCTTGCTGGGAAACCCACACCCCCATGAAGAATGATTGCACCACCAGCTGTGCCTTGGGTGGACCTTTTTCTGTCATTTTGATCAGTGACTAAAAATGGGCTAGAAGCATGTAAAGAGCTCGAGTATATCTGGATAAAATAATGGCCACATGAGCCAAAGGAAGAAGGAGACAGTAGGTATGTGAAGGGGGAACGTGCACAACAGAAAGGTTTGCAGACTCACGGTTGGGCTACAACTTACTTTTCACATCATTTTGAGAGAAGCTGGCCCTGTAGCAATCTCTTCATTGACTGCTCATTGTAGCCATGTCTGGAAATAAAGGCAATGTTTATTTTTCAATACATAACAATACCATTTAGAACAGGAAATGACAAAATTTATATGGTAATGAAGCAACAATGAGAATTTCTGTATGCTGAGCAGTAAGCTAGAAACATTTTTTACCACTGTAATGATTTTAAGGAACTAACTTTTTTTTTTTTAACATTTGCATTCTTACAAACATTTGTTCCCTGGAAATGTTCAGGGCCGGGCTGGGTGGGGCTTTGAGCAACCTGGTCTAGTGGGAGGTGTCCCTGACCATGGCAGAGGGGTTGGAGCTGGATGATTTTTAAGGTCCCTTCCAACCTAAACCATTCTATGATTCTATATATTCTCAGAGCTCCCAAACAATTTCTCTTCTGCTTTCCTTATCACAGGTGCTGTGGCTAAGGTATAACATTTAAACCTTAACATTTCAGTAAAGGCTTTATTAACAGTCGCTCCATTAATTCTTTTAGTTCCATTAAAAGATAAAATGCTGCTTTGCCTTTGGGCTCAAAAGGAAATATGAAAGTTTTTTTACTGACAGGGTTTTTGCTTTGCTTTGGGTTTCAGGTTTTTTTGGAAGATGGCAACAAACAGATTTCCTCTTCTGTGCCAAATGAATACAAATTGCCTCCAGTGGCAAAAAGAATGCAGAAATTAATTTATAATTATCAAATAATTTTGTTTAGCTAGTTCTGTGAAACACTGTGACATTTACTGATTGCTTAGCTTGTTGCATATACCTCCTTTCTTCCATTTATCAGTGCTTAGTAGACATTTGTTTCCATCATTGATTGGAGTGCTTTTGTAGCCACTTCATTAAATGTAACTCTACAATGAAATGTAACTCACACTATAAAGTAAAAATCTGTTTCCATTTAAGACTTTCTGGGGTTTTTTGTTTTTTTTTTTTCTTCCTCCCCTCCCTCTTTCCTCTTCCCTTTTCTTTCCTTCCCTTCCCTTCCCNCCTTCCCTTCCCTTCCCTTCTCCTTCCCCTTCCCTTCCCCTTCCCTTTCCCTTTCCCCTTCCCCTTCCCCTTTGCCTTCCCCTTTGCCTCTTTTAGTTTCTTCTGTAAGTTTGTCTAGTCTGGAAACCTACAGGTTTAAAAGAAAGTCTTGTACTTAATAAAAAAAAAGGTGAGAAAATACTTGTTTCTTTATAAACTTTCACATTTGATTCATTGAATTTCCTGGAATTGCTCTGCATGCACTGTACTTTTATGAAACAGAAATGAGAATAGATATTGGTGATCTTGGTGTAGCAGTTACTGTAGATATATAAACTCCTTTCCAACAAGTAATTCTTTAAGCCCTGTGAGACAACGTAGCTTTTTTCAGTTATGAGAAAGGTGTTCCCTGGGAGAGAGCAGGGTCTGCCTGTGTCACCATAAGCTTACAAAACTTGCCATGAAGCACAGAAACTTACAGGCAACACAGTCTTTTGTATGATCTGCTGGGTGTACTCAAATAGGCTGAAAAGTCATTATTGTTATGTACAGCTCAAACAAATAGCAACATTCAAGAATCTGTAATTTCTTAAGCCTGAATAGATAAAGCTGATTGATAAACTCCGTTCGTGTCTAAACTAGGTCTTTTTATTGACCCTTGCAGTCCCCTTTGGGAAAGCTGGCAGCATTTCTAAGTTTTGGGAGAACATAAGCAGGGAACAATTATAACATTAGCCTGATTGAAAGCTGTTCTCTAAATTTTCCAGGAAGTCAAAAATAGTAAAAAAAAAATAAAATCCTCATACATGAAACTTCCTAAATGATTTACTGATAGATGAAATTTCTCTGGAGGTTTCTTCGATGAAATGAAGCAGTTGTGAGGGCTTGTTCACACCATCTTAAGTGAGGCAGAGGAGAGATTGCTTACAGCTCTGTGTGAAGGTGAAACTCCAAAGACGTGTAGCCAAATGCTCAAGTACACAAAGGCAAAGCTCAGAGCACAGGAATCCTAAGTTTAGCATATAGCTGTGGATCATGTACTTGTGCCTATTGAAGTACAACTGCAACTGCTTAACACGCAGAACTCTGGTTCTTGGGTTTTGCATCTTTTCTATCGTAGAGTCGTACTCTGATGTCTAAAAAAACCCTTAAAACATCAGGGCAAATCAAAGCCACATCCTATATAGTCCTTCAAGGTTCAGAATATCTTTTCTTTTCTCAGTGTGAATATTTTTTGCTTTCTGTAAAATGGTCTTGTCAGCAGTTCCTCATTCATATGCATCTACTATTTAATTTTTCAATTTTTTCTGTCTCCTTTTGATGAGATACTGACGTCTATACTTAAGAATAGAATACTTAAGTTGTTCCACTCTGACCATTCGAACTTCTATAGTTGGGAGGCAGTTTTCTAGTTTGTGCTGTCTAGCAAGGACACCTTTCAGTCCATATGTAATTATGGTGGTTTTGCTATTATCAACATCATGCAGGCTACTTAGTGAGATATATGTGCCTCTCAGACTAATTACCTAAACATTTCTCAAACATGATCTGCATCAGAGAGATAAGAATAAGGCACAATTCTCAGTCTCTGCCTGTTGTCTTTTTTGAAGAGGTGCTTGCCAGACAGTTCTTTTTCTAGTTTTAGCCTGCAAAATTCTCCAGAGGGGGTAAATATGATTCAACTTTGGAGGAGATTGTTCTTATTGAATATATAGTTAAAGTCAGTGCCTTGCTACAAGGAATTAATTTTTCTCCAAGCTTAATTATGCCAAATGGCACTTTTTTCCCCCCCCCCCCCCCCAAGCACAACTTATAAATAATGTCCATTGTGTTTTCCTACTGTAATCTTGAAGAACAATCTTGAAAATGAAAAAAAAGGACAAGAAAGCCAGACCACAAACAACAATAGACTCAAATTAATCTTCTGTAAATTGCACACAAAAGCCATATGATATATAGGAGCTGCTTGAAGTTTGGCCTTCTGGGAGATGTCGTGAATGTGAAGTTTCACCCATTTAACCCTTTTCACCCATAGCAAGAAACCATAACTCTCTTTTTTTTAATCCTCCAGAATCTTAATAGGTTAGTGACTTTGTTTGATACTGCAGAGAATATCAGTAGAAAAGAGGCAGCAGCTGTGCTTGCAGAAGGAACCACACACTCAAGCGCACATTTGTTTCCAGATGTGAGGTATGGCTACCTGGTGCTCTATCCAGTGAATCTCTAGGTAAAGCAAACACTATTTGCATTTTTTTTTTTTGTGGAGCTATTGAAGTGCCTGTCTGCATTTCCTTAGTTCCTATAGTTGGAGAGAAAGTGGATCTAAGCTTCAACAAGACCAGACATTAGTGAGACTAAGATGCTTTTATCCCATGTGGATTCCTTATCGTAGAATCATAGAATCATAGAATGGTTTAGGTTGGAAAGGACCTTGAAGATCATCGAGTTCCAACCCCCCTGCCATAGGCAGGGACACCTCCCACTAGACCAGGTTGCCCAAGGCCACGTCCAGCCTGGCCTTGAACACCTCCAGGGATGGGGCCTCAACAACCTCTCGGGGCAACCTGTTCCAGTGCCTTAACACCCTCAAAGTGAAAAACTTCTTCCTAATGTTCAATCTAAACCTGCCCTCTTCCAGTTTGAAGCCATTCCCCCTTGTCCTATCACTACATGACCTTGTAAAAAGTCCTTCCCCAGCTCTCCTGTAGGCCCCCTTTAGGTACTGGAAGGCCGCAATAAGATCTCCCCGGAGCCTTCTCTTCTCCAGCCCCAACTCTTTCAGCCTCTCCTGAAAAAACTATTCTATATGCTAAATATGCTAAAAATACTATGTGTATTTTTCAGTGGGAAGAGCAGGTTAAGTACCAACGTAAACTTTAAATCCACAGTTAATTTTTCCTTTCAGCCAAAAAAAATGTGCTGTGACATCAATGGGAAGTTTCAAAAATAACCTGTGACACCTCTGTATCTCTTGCCCTAAAATAAAAAAAAGCATACATTGAGAGAGTCGCTTCTACTCACACTAAATCAGGCTTCTATCTCAGGGTGAAATTAAGCATTAGATAGACTACAATAAACTATAGAAGCACAGAATCATAGAATGGTTTGGGTTGGAAGGGAGCTTTAAAGTTCATCGAGTGCAACTCCCTTGCTGTGGGCAGGAGCATCTTCCACTAGATCAGGTTGCCCAAAGCCCCGTCCAACCTGACCTTGAATTCTTCCAATGATGGGGGACCCACAGCTCCTGTGGGAAGGCTTTCAATCCTGTAAATTGAACAAAGATGCCAGGAGGCCTGTGTGGATGAACAAGGAGGGATATTTCAACTGGATATTTCTCCATTTGCTAAAGATTTAAAGAAAAACTTTCACCTGCTCATTTGGCTTAATCTTCTGTGTTCTTCTTTGTCTGCTGGTCTGTAGCACAGAAAACTTTCCAAAATATGTGTCAGTTTCAAGGAAAGGGAATAAGAGATTTTTAATTCAAGTCTTCATTCAGAGTGCATGGAAGACTAAAAGAAGGTGAACTTCTTCACTACGAACAAGTGTGGTGAAAAAACATGTGTTTCCAGCCTGACAGCGCTGAGTTCTCTAGAAAACTTTGAAATATCGTACTGTAGAATAACCTCCAAAACACTTTGCTTTTTCCTACTTAAGCTTTCCAGTAAGCACATAAAGTAGCGTAAGGGTTAGAGAGTGTTTATAACAGAGAATGTTTGAGAAGATCTATTTGCCGCTATTGCTTCTCCTGGAGATGTGTGGAAATTTTTGCATATCTCATTGCTCAATTTTAAAATTTCCCCAGCCAAATTTAAAGGATCATCTTTTCTAAATAAATATTCTTATCCACATGCTACAAAACCAGATTTTGATCTCCTCATTCCACCATTGTTGCTGAGCTTTGTGTGTCTTTCTGCAGACTGGTGCATCTTCAACATACAGAGTGAAGAGAGGATTTTACTCAGAGCATTTCTCTCTAAACTGCCACTTATGTCCCTGCAGAGGTCTGGAAACACACAGTGTGCTGGGCTGTCTGTAGTTGCCAGCTTGGCAAGATCAGATTTTTTTTTTCAGTTTGTATGTGATGGCTTAGACTGGGCTAAATGCTTCACTTCTGCCAGATCTACGGGTCAACGTACAGAGTCACCATATGGTCAGCATATGGAATCATCTCTACAGGAAGCTCAGGATGGTTTTGAACCACTTGTAGTTCTTCCTGGAGGAGAAAGGGAAAAGGCTTACAATATAATATTATCTTTTAGCGCTCTGTACTTTCCGAAAGGTCATATGATGAATTTGGAACTGCGAGCTCCTAGTCTGAGTGAAAATTCAGAGCAATAATGTTAGGAAAGAAAAACTTAACTTTACTCCAATGTGAACAGAAACATGATCTCCTACTGATTCCCCATTGTCACTGCCATCTGCAAGTTGGGATTTTATGAGGTATTAAATGAGGAAAAAAAAAAAGTTTAAGAAATTTATCTGACACAAACACAGTCTTCCAGAAATGAGGGACAGGCTTTTGATAATGAAAAATAAAGCTGTAATATTGACATTTAAACAAAAGCAGTTTGGAGGAAACATATTCATCACTTTGCTTACTTTGAAAATGACCATTTTCATGTCTTTTGTGCTACGGTTCTCAGAAAAAAGAGGAAGCTTATCAGATTATAACTCTGTTGGCAAAGATCCAGACTTGGCTTGAAGAACAGTGCCATGTTTTCCAACCTTGAAATGATACATTAACTGTCTTTTCAGAAGGTGGTAATACGAGTAAAGTACAATCTGACTCATGAGTTGGATTCTTGTGTAAGCAACAGTGAGTGCAGTTTCCATCAAGGATAACCTTTATGCATCTGCATTTAGGTGAGCTAATAAAGCAATTTCATTTGACTGACCTGGAAAAGTTCCTGACTTCATAAATGTCTGCCGATACTTTTGCAAACACTCGTGGGGATACACTTGACTCTTGACTGGACTGTGCTTTATAGAGGTGTAAAATTGCACGGGAAAAGAAACTCTCCACTGCTTTTACAAGCTACATGGGAGCTAAACATCTTCCTGTCTTCCTTTACCCTTAAATTACAGCGTACAAAACAGTGAGAATGGGTTTACTGGAGGCTGCATGACAGGTCTCCAAATATATCGTGAGAGGGGATTATATTGTGCTGTCTTCAGGAGACTGGGTACTGCTTTGGTGTGCCTGGAAATCCTAGGAAACTGGCTAGCCCTACACACAGGAGTGAAACATGAGCTGGAGGCCATGGCTCATGTACCCATGGTAGTCTCCTGGCTGCTGGCCAGGCTCCAGACCGTGCTGGCAAGAACAGGGCTTACAATATTTGCTAAGGTTCAGGAAGGTGGCATCCTCGCTTTGGCTGCTCCTGTGCCAGATCCATACGCTTTATGCGAATGGCAATCTGAACTCGAGCTTAGGTGCTGAACAGACAAGGCTGTCCCCATCACTGAGGGGCTTTGTTTTGGCTGGAGGTGACTCCTAATGTGGGCTGAGATTATATCGTGTGTGGTGACAAAACCTAGCTTGAGAACAAGAGAGCATCACTGCCTCAACTGTCCTCATGCTGCCTCTGGGACAGCCCGACTTCACATTGATTTTTATTTCAGGTTACAACAAGCTGTTACCTTTACTTCAGGAAAGCATAGGAAAACACATTGCTGTTTTCTGAACTTCTGACTTCAGTGATGTTTTTGATTAAGGAAGGTGTGAATGTGAGTTGCAGGGATTTTTTTAATGAAGAATATCAGCAGATAATCAAATAATGACATAAATCACATTTAGATTGATGTTCATGTATTTCATTGCATTATTGATTCACTCTATTTATCACTTTGATCACTATGTCTTTGTACTCTTTAAATTTCATCCAATCTAATGAAGTCTGTCCAAAGCTCCGGATATTCATTCTGAAGAACTATTCTCAGAGAATCTGATCATTTTAAACTATTACCTGCAGTAAAAGTCTACTTGTTTTAATCTTCTGTTTAACTTATCTGAATAATTCCATATAAAGTTTGGGGTTTTGGTTAGAAATGCGTGTTTTTTCTTGAAGTAAGGAGCAAAGCTTTATCAGATATTATATATATACATTAAGGAGGAGCAGAGAAAGTATATAAGTGGTTAAGTCAAAATTTTCATGTTAAATACCTGCTCAGGTTTAAATAACTAACTGTACACTGTAAAGCAGGACACTTTCCTGTTGGAGCTACTGTATGCTATCTAAATCACTAATGTTCCTCACACTAGAGAAGTAATGTAGAGGGGTTAAAACTTTGAATTAATCTTCCCAGATGTTTGGTGACTGGTCTGGTCGCTGAGATCCTGCCTATTTTAAGGTTGCACTCTAAATGTGTAATCAGTACATTTTGAGGTTCTTGGTTGTTCTGTGATATGGAATGAGATTATGCAAAAACATTGCTGGCCAACCTGGCCAAAACCAAAGCATTTTCTTATTTTGGTGCAAGCGTTCCTCATTTACGCCCATGTAACTAGGACCGGGATCTAGCCTCTAGAATGGAAATACCAGAAGACTAGAAGATCTGATTACCCCCTTCCTGTGGGGAAACCCAGTGGTGATCACATAAGCATGCATAGATTGAGCTGGGTCCAAATTCCTGTGCTTTACATTTTGTGTAAAAAAACCTTTGCTGAAACTACGCAATGTGGAAAATATGCATTATTTAGGTATACCCTGACATATGTGATTGATTATGGTTATTAGCATATGCACATATTTGCAAGGAAAATGGAGCTTGGCTCAAATAGTAGATGTCTTATGCTTTATCTCGTAGGTGTAGTTTGATGTATTTTTTCTCAAATATTTATAAAACAAATGATGAATGCCCAGAGAGGTTGTTGAGGCCCCATCCCTGGAGGTGTTCAAGGCCAGGCTGGGCGTGGCCTTGGGCAACCTGGTCTAGTGGGAGGTGTCCCTGCCCATGGCAGGGGGGTTGGAACTCGATGATCTTCAAGGTCCTTTCCAACCTAAACCATTCTATGATTCTATGATCAGTTAATCAGTTTAAGCATTAATCCCATCATGGCACAGAGAAGCTGATGATTCATTCTTTTAAGAGAGAATTTTTCGTGGGAATTGAATTAGGCTGTGATTCTTCCAGCAATTAAACATGCATATTTATTCATATAGTTAATGGTTTCGCAATCAATATGTGCTTTCACAGGTAGTCCTATCACTAATGTATGGAAGTGAGAGAGACTTTGCCAAGAGCTTTTTTATAGGTTTCAAATTTATCATGAAGTTACACTCAGACTGATACATTTGAAGGTTTATGGCTTAGCTACTCCCTTCAGCCTTTTGTCAGGAGTAACCAGCAGTTACTGGCTAATCATTACCTTTACTATTCATCACTTATGACAGAGAGTGTGGATGAGACTGGCAAAAATCAAATGAGAAATGTCTGTTTAAAAAATACTTCTACTGCCTCTGTTACTGCAGCTATCTGTGTCCAAGGAAATGTTCCAGGTGATTTGTCTGATCTCACTTCATCTTTCCAACTGTTAAAAAGGCGAGTCTAAGCTAATTGTTTTGTCTACTGCCAAATGGAGAAGGACAGACCCCCTCAAGCGCAATTCATCCCAACTATTTTGGACAGCTGAGAGGAGATGTATCACTCTGCTGACTATTGAGAGAGCCCGAAAAATGAGGCTGGACAAGACATCTCAACTTTTGCTAAATAAATGGCGTTAAACTCTACTTTAGAGAGGAAAGGAAATACTTTTATTTAGTCTAGTGTTTCTAAAGCCTTGGTGACGAGGTGGAGTTGCCCAGGTATGGGGCAAAGGCTGGATTTACCAAACTCAGAGTTATTGCACAATAACTTTCTCCAAAAGAAACCTCTTCAGAGTGTAACTAGAGTTACTATTTCTAAGTTAGGTTAGATTTGCATTTATAGAAATGACTGTTTCAGAAGGTGGTGTTTCCGCAGCACTTTTTCCCTACCTTTGGAGCAGAAGGTTTTTTCCTTGCTAACCTGCTTGTGTGTTCATGGTCAAGGACAGTGCACAGGTGTATGCCAAGGTGTGTGGCACTGACATTATGTGTGGTAGCAAGTTATTTGTTGCTGCCATGGACTTTTACTTACCAACATTCACATTTTTTTATTTCAGTGTGGCAGATACTGAAATCATTAGAGGATGCTTTAATCTCTGACTTCTACCTATTTATTTTTTTTTTTCAGAAAAGTTTTGAGGACCCTAGGTTTAAGCAGATCCTGAGTCTATGAAAAAAAGTCCTACCTTTACTTGTTTTATCAAGCCAAACACTTGAGGCCACTTTTCAGAGACTCTGAAACACAGAAGGCAACTCAAGGTGGATATGCCAGTTCACAGAGGGATACGAAACAAGATACTGTTCTGTGTTTCCCCACAGGTCTCTTTGCCTTTTGGTGTCTGTAACTTCCATGTGACAATTTGCTTGCAAAAAGCCTACATGCTTTGAAGGGTAGATTCATGGGAAGAAGAGCAAAGGGATCCTTGAACTTTCTCGTTCTATACTAGCATGAGCAGAGGTGACACAAGAGATGACCCAAGCCTTCTGCATCATTGGACTCAAAGGATGATGGAAATGGCTTAATCCTTCACCCCACACTGTCCCATCGTATGCACACCTCTGCTTGGGACAATTAAATTGTTTTCTGTGCTTATGGCTGGATGTCAGAATGAGGCAATTTCTTAGGTTTTACAACACTTTTCCTCTCTTTGCTGTTCAAAGTGCTCAGTTTTGAGCTATTTTGGCACAATGTTACTCCCAAATCAATGTTTATCGTCTATTGTCTTCTATTTGAAATGTAACTCAAACAACTGCATGTCTGAGAAAAGCATATTTCCTAAACAAAATCTCACCTTGATAAATAGGGGCAAAACAGATATTTTCCTCAGTACCTGAAAAAAAATTATTTTCAAACTGTCAGTTATTAGATGGTGATAATACTGTTTAACAAGAACTAAACCTTGTTCTGTTTTGTGCTCTGTTTTGTTTTTCATGTTTTTGAAGGAAGTTAGTAAGGGTGGTGGAACTTCCCAAGTCTAGCCAGAACACGCTGTTAGGAATAAGTTATTAATGCCATGATTTATAGCTCCTACACTGGCAGGTCTGTGGGGCAGTTCTAAGGGTTCCAAAGGTACAGGTCTGTGAAAAATAGCGAAAAATCAATTGCCTGTGACCTTGTGTGTTCAGTGCACTGGAAGTCATATGTTTCAGAGCTGTTTCCTCTCAGTGTTGGCCTATGCTGCCTGTGTACTGTGTGATGAGACCTGTTGCTCTGCCAGAAGAAAATTCCTATGTCTGAAGGTAGTGCTGGAAGTGGAGGTCCAGCCCTAAGCCAGCTGCTCGTGCAGCAGCTTCTTATACAGCTCCATTGCTGCCTTTCCTCGAGCGTTATACTAAGCATAACGGATGTTAAAAGGTAATTTAGAGAATTGTTTTAATTATGGGTTAATTAAGGTCCTTCCATTGAAACTGCTGCTGCAGTTGCTTGTTGTAGGTGTATCATCTTTATGTTGACTGTAAGGAGTACTGCTGTTTAGTCCCCTCACTGCCTCAATGAGGTAAGAGCTTGAATAAGTTTAAACCCAAGGCAGGCCTGAAAGTGTTGTTGATATGAAAGGAAAGAAGTCTGAAGAACTCCAGTCCTCAGTAATAACCTTGTCTTGTGGAAGAACCTGCCTGCCACTTAGTATGTCAACCACTTGGTCTCATACTGCAGCAAAGGATTGACTTCATAATACTGATTTGGCTGCTACTTTAGACATTGTGATAAAAAGATACTTTATAAAAACTCATGAAGTTTCAAGTAAGTAAACTAACCACCATCAAAAAGTATGGAAAAATGCTGTTGTTTTGCTACATTTTTTTTTTAAATCTGTAGGATCATGTATTAAATAACACATAACAAAAGCATGATAAAATTATTAATTTAATTAAAGTTAATTATAAATTTTAGCTGCAAGATCCATAGTTAGGCCCTGTAAAATGAGGAATTAAGGAAACTGAAACACCACTAGAAATTTATTATTTCCATCCACTGTCGTGACAAATCTAAGTATGCAGATAGTGTGTCCAGTCCCGAAAATCACATTGTCAGTTGGTAAACCAAAAAATATGTCAGGTTTGTTTTTCCTAAAAAGATTTATTTTTCCTTAAAATTTCCTTCTGCCCCAAATTTCTATTATTTTCTTTTTTTCCATGTCTGGGAATAAAGTTTCTCTCAAATTCTCCCACCCTCCTCTACTTGAATTCTACTTTCTATGGTTCTAATTGTAATACAAATGCAAAAGTAACTTTCAGCAGTAAAATGAATCAAGTATCATAATAATTTTTTGTTGTGATTTTTCTAGTGCACCATCCCTATGAAATAGAAAATATGTCTAATGATCAGATTGATGGCTTCCATTTACCAGTAATAATTGCTAATATAAAAAAATTGTGAATGTTTATAGATGTATAAAATTTTTTTGCAGGTGCGTACTTCTACTTTGTTCAGAGAAAATACTCTGACACGAAGAGGAAAGGTACACGCACATGGTTACAATCAGAATCTTGGGAAGAAATTCAATTTCAGGAAGCCTGTTGATTAAATTTTTTTTTATTATTTTGTATGAGAACTATTTCATCTTTTCTCATTACGATGACATGTAAACAACGTTACAGCAATTTCTCTCATTGTTGATTCCTCTTTAGCTGGAATGAAAAAAAGAAACCCACAAAACTTGAAAACAATTTTTAATATAACTTGGCACTCAAGTTTGTACATGAAAGGAGAGATGAAGCAAGATTCACCTATAATAAAAGAAGAATCACTCAAGTTAAGAGAAAATTCCAAGTAAAATTCAAAGGCAGTTCAAACAATTAACATAGAATTTAATGCAAAGATGAAAACTCAATATATTAAGAAAGTCAGAGCAATTAAAATGTTCTGCATGTCATTACTCCTAAAAATATGGCAAACCATGACCAGAACTGTGACAGGTCCTTATAAATGCCTTTTTCTTTCCTTATTATAACCTTTTTTGCTACAGTATTAAGCAAAGTTTGTCGTGCTGTTTCAGAGGGCAATTTAGTAATACATGGTTGGAAAAGAAATAAGCCAACCTTAATTACATTTAATACATCTTTCTTTACTGTTTGAAATAATAGCCTGAGATGCCTTTGTTATGTTGTATACCAGTGTGTCTATATCACACATAATAATAGTTTCCAGTTTCAGTGCATTATGTGGTCATATTTTATGTTTTTATAATTTATTTCTCCCCACTCCCAAAGCACACATCTTTAATTATATCTGCCAATCCACACCCCATAATTGTAAGATTATCAAAATTCCTGAATGATGCAAAAAATTATCATGACAACATATTAACAGATGTCACAGAACAATGCCATGAGGGAAAAAAATGCTTTGGTAGAGCCTCCAGCTATGCAGTTTCACATTTTTTTTTTAAATCAGAGATAATTTAATTGCTGGGTTTTGTTTTTAACTTGATAAATTAATTGTAAGAATGAAAGTTCCAGATTCAGAAATAGTTGAATTTGATGAAAGAGTTTAATGGGCTTAAGATTTGTCCCAGAGACGATCCTAATCCTAAATCTGCAATTTAATTTACAGACTAGTTACTTAAGTCAGAACTAGCCCTAGCTAACCACATTCCCTGCAATGAGCCAGGCATTTGTAGCTTGCCCACATGTCTGGAACTTGTTAGGTCTACATGGGATAAATCCTCTAGTTACTGCCTGAAGCTAGACAGTAGTGATGGTTTATTACTATAAACCAGGGAATACTAAGTAGAACATTGTCATCTACAATGACCCAAAACCTATAGAATAGCAGAATAATGAAATAGTTGAGGTTGGAAGACACCTTTGGAGATTGTCTAGTCTAACTCCCCTTCTCAGAGCAGGTTGAGCTACAGCAGGTTGCTCATGGCTGTGTCCAGTCAGGTTCTGAATATCCCCATGGATGGAGACTCCAAAACATCTGTGGGCAAGCTACTCCAGTATTTGACCATCCTCACACTGAAACATTTTTTCTTCTGTTTAAATGAAATTTCCTGTATTTCAGTTTTTGCCCATTGCCCTCTGTCCTGTCACTGGGCACCCCTGTCAAGAACCATCAGGTATTTATATACATTGTGTATAGGCTCAGGGATGTCCCTCTAAGCCTTCTCTTCTCCAGGCTGGACAGTCCAAGTGCTCTCAGCCTCTCTTCATATGAAAGATGCTCCACCCTTAATCAGCTTAGTTGCCCTTCATTGGTCACACTCTAATGAGGTCATGTGTCTATTTTACTGGGGAGCCCAAACCCATACATAGCACCCCAGATGTGTCTCACCAGTGCTGAAAGGAGAAGGATCATCTCCCTCAGCCTGCCGGCAACAGTTTTTCTAATACAGCCCAGAAGGGTGTTGACCTTCTTGGCAGTGAGAGTACATCTATGGGTCATGATCAGCTTGTTGTGCACCAGGACTCCAGCTGCCAAGCTGTTTTCCACCTGGTTTGTCCCCAGCATGTGTGGACATATGGGTTTGTTCCTCCCCAGATACAGCACTTTCTCTTTGTTGAACTTCATGAGGTTCATGTCCAATCACTTCTCCAGCCTGCTGACGTCCCTCTGAATGGCAACACAACCCCCTGGTTTATCAGCCACTCCTCCTAAGTACATGTCATCTGCAAATTTGCTGAGGGTGCACCCTGTCATCCAGGTCGTTAATGAGAATGTTAAACATGAATGATCCCATATTGATCCCTGAGGTACACTGATTGTGACTTGCCTTCAACTAGACTTTGTGCCACTGATCACAGTCCTTTGAGCCTGGCATTTCATCCAGTTTTAAATACACTTGACTGTCCACTTTCCTAGTTTGTCTATGAGGATATTATGGGACACAGTGTTGAAAGCCTTGCTAAAATTGAGATACAACATCCACTGTTTTCCCCGCAATCCACCAACTTGTTCATTTGATCATGGAAGGTGATCAGGTTGGCTGAGTGTGATATCCCCTTCATTGATCCATGCTGACTACTACCTTCTTGTTCCGCATATAGTCAGAAATGACTTTTAGGTTTATTTGCTCCATCACCTTCCAGCGGATCAAGGTGAAACTGAACAGCCTGTAGCTCTCTGATTCTCCTTCTTTCCTTTCTTGAAGATGAGAGTGACATTTGCAGTCTTCCAGAAGCCCAAATATTGTGAGATAGAAAGATGTGGAGCTGTTAGCACTGCAAGTATGTACCTCTCGTGTTGGTCATATGTGCTGAAACTGACTGAGAAATAGTTTTTTCGCACAAAAAAAAATGACATTTGTTGTAAATATCTTCATTGTTATTCACCATTCCACATACTTTTTCTTGCCTAGTACAGTAAGGTTTACTGGTGCCACTGAAGTGATGGGACTACACACACTTTTTTGGCATTGACGTTTGCCTTTGTGACTTTCAGGGACGAGAAATGCCCCAGCTGAGCAGCCCAGTTCCCATCAGCATTATCTGCTTCAATAATGTGCTGCAACTTGTTTTTTTTTCATGGCTCTCACTTGCAAGCTGGGTTTTCACAAAGAAGACATGAAGCTTTGCCAGCTCTGTGTCTTGTTAAAGCTACAGACTTAAGGACAGGACATGCACAGACGAATGTTCAGGCTGGTGAAATGTGCTCTCCACATCCTGCCAGCAACATACACAGTGGTGGTAGAGCAAAACGGGCAACGTGTTGCACATCCTGGTGCTTGGCGTGAGGGCGCACAGAAATTTCCAAGGGAGAAGAGGCAGCTTGAATAGAACTGAAGGACTGGATAGGGCTGAAGGAATTATGCGTGGTGCATCCAGTCATACTTTCTCTCCGCTGAGAGAACTGTCCTCAGACCCACAGTTGGATTTTATCAGGCACGAGGTGTTTTGCTCCAAGAGTCAGTCCTGGAAGAAACTGGTAGTTATGCAATACGGGTGATGGGGGAAACAGCAGTAAATTAAAGACTTCTGAGAGAGGCGTTCCCAATGCAATCCACATCTTTGGTGTGATTTCCACAGGATTTGTAAGAAATTTGGATGTAAGGCTGTCTAATTTCTGGGTCATAAGTGAGAAGTCAGGAGATCGATTCCTGTGACTGCTCCACATATAATAGCCAAGATTGTGGATTCAGCTTTCGGCAAGCAAAATACTGTTTGTAAAAAATTTTAGGTGCACTTCAGAAACCTATGGAATTGGGCAGGGTTTCTTTGTTGGTTTTTCTTGACTTCATGTAAGAGGCTACAGTTTGCCTAATTTGCACCTGTTGAAGTGCTCATTTGAAGCACAAGTTGAAGTGCTCACCTGGACCTTACCCTTGGGTCTCTGAAATGGTTTGCCAGGGGGATGACATTTCTGTTACAACACATAGAATAACGGAATGTCAGGTACATTTATGACAGGTATGAACTGTGGCAGAAATATTTTGTCTGTGGACTGGATGGATCATATATTTTCCTTGTTGGGGATTTGCCTATTAAAATAGAAATTGTTTGCAAAACACTGTATTTAAATCTACTCTCCAACCATCAACAGAATTAAAAACATTCTTTGTTAAGCCCCTAAGTAATGCAATGGCATGTAAAAAGCAAATTTACAGGGCAGTAAAGTGATTAAAAACTGAAGTGCAGTTAAAATAGCCCTTTAGTTTGATAAATCACCAATGAAAACAATAGCTAATTTGCAACTGGTTATTCTAATTAGATCCAGGCTTTTATAAGTGTGTAAAGAACAAATAATGTGCTAAAACAGGGTAGCACTGTTGTTCAGTTACTAAGGAAAATACATTTCATTAGGATGAAAAATGGGGTATTAATTGTTTTTTTACAGTTACTCTAATTTGCCTTTGGTATGACCTTTTCTATTTATTTTCCCAGCTCCACTGTACTTCTGAGTTATGCAGCCATCAGAATTTATATTGTACTATGCTCTTTAGTGAAATATACCATGAGAGAAAATTTTGCAGGATCATGTAATTTTCAGGTATACTTTTCGATGCTTTCATGTTACCTGCCAAATTTTCAGGTAATGAGTCCCATGCATCTATAGACTTACCAGTGAAAGACATAGGTGACGATAATTTTTGCGCACAGGAACACATATGGACCTGGTTTTGTGCATAAAACAGAGAGATCACATGGCCTTATTTTGAGACCTCAGTCTTAGAAACACTTCTGTACGTGCCAAATATAAGGTGCACGTGTAGCATTGCCTTCATTTCATCTGCCATTTCTTAAATAATTAATCAAAAAAAACTTCAATTTGGAGAAAAATCTAACAATTTGTTCTTCCATAGCACACAGCGATATGAGTCACATTCTTGTGCTGCATTTCAGATATATTAATTTCTTATGGCTTTGCATGGTGCTTTTAGCATCTCCCAGACCATGCCAAAGATGGTTATTTTTAAGTGTCTGATTTTCTTTAGCTTACAACAGCTTTGACGGTGCTGAAGTGATTCAGAGAGTGATTTAGTATTGTCACATGACAATATTCATGTGACACAGGTACACATAAAAGGTGAAGGAACATCTTAGGCTAGCAAAATTAGATCAATGCTGCTATTAAAATGAGGAGTCACGGCTATGGGAAACTCAAACTCAGAAATCTAAGAAATATAAAAGAAAACAAAAAAATGCTGTAGGAAAGACTGTATAGATATTTCAGACTAAAAGTAAGTACTGCAAAGAAAAGTACAAAGAGAGAAAAATTACTCATGAAAACCATAGGATTTAGGTGGACTGCTAACAAAAAAACAGGAATATGTTTAAAATATATTTCAGTGTAAAGCTTCAACACACTAATGCCTCTGCACTGAAAAAACGTGGACAATGCATCTCTTAATAAAAGTGAGAGAATCAATACCTTTGGATTAAAATACCAAGTAATATTTAAATTTAATCATCTGAAATTGGAAGAATATACATGAACGGGTGCAGCAAGCCTGGCTGATAACTTGGTGAGGAGAACAGAGATGCATTCAGATGGGTCATCTTTAATGATCTTTATTTTGAGTAGAATAATGTGTTTGGGGGAAGAAAAAAGTTTCATAGAATTATATAAATTTCAGTGGAGACATGTAGATGGTTCCCTTGAGATCCAAGGAAAAAGAAAGAGGCAAGGAAAGAATCAATCATCTTCTAAATGTATTTTTTATGAAGTTACTTAAAGCATGAATCCTGCAAATTTTTACTTATGTGATAGCTTGGAGAAATAATTAGCTTTTCCAGTAAAAAAGTTGATTCTCCATTCTACTTAGTGGTTGCTAAACCTTGTATGAATTCACTAATAATCCTGATAAGAAAAGTTCTTATAAACAATTCTTTACTGTTTTGTAGAGATTTGAAATAACATTTTGAAAAAATGTGTTTCTGGTGATCTTGCATGGATTTAAAAAAAGATACGACCTTGTCCTCCAAAAAAACTTTGAAACACAGTTTTTTAAAGAAAATAATATTCCAAGAAAAGCTAAAAAAAAAAAAATAAATTAAATTTTGATTTTATATGTTATATAATTTTATTTCTTTTCCAAGTCAAAATATGTTCTATTTCTTTTTCAAATATTTTTTCTGTTTACAACAAAAGATTGAAATGCTTTTGTGTCGTGAAAATGAAAAATTTTGAATTTTGATGTCTCTAGCCATCATAGAAGAGTTTCTAACCATGAGTTTATGGGTAGCTGTTTGTTATTCGTCCCTTAGCTCCCTCAATAGTCAAGGGAGAGAAATAAGTGCTGGCCATTTTACATCTGGTTTCGCACCTATCTCTCAGTGAGTCTCTGCGAGTTACTTCCAACGGAGATAGAGTAAGCTTGCAATACTAACTTAAACTAGTTGTTTACTTTTTAAAAGCTTTTAGTCAGATAACTCACACTGGCAGCCTGTAAGAAGAATTGTGTGTGTTAAAAAACAACAGCAACAACAAATTCCTCATTTTTGTCGACATTAAAAAAACCCCAAAGTTAAATTACTCTGTTAGACCGGAAACCTATATGTAAGGGAACATATATCACATATGTTAGCTAGTATGTCTTCCATGATGGCCAAAGAGAAAACAATGTTTGCTATTTCCTTTGGTAAAACAGCTGAAATGTACAACTCCAAAAGCCACGGATTCTGTACACTGGGGAGAAATTAATTCATACAGGTCAAAGTTTTCTGAACTTCTCATTCTAATGGGAGTCCAGAAAGCAATTAGAGGTTGTTAACCTCTGTGAAGCCAAATTATACCAGTTACATGATTGTACTAATAGGAGCACAAAGCTATCAAGAGATATAACTGGAAATACTGAATAATCAACTGTTTGGAAAGGAATGGAAACCCTCTTGCCTAGTTTTTTTAAGCCAATTCTTGTTGAAAATTGAGACTTCCCTGCAGAGAAATTTCTGACGAGGACTTGCTGCCTCTTGCCTTCCTTTGAGGTAACTAGCACAGACCATTCTGGTCACAAAACTGTGGCCTATACGCTGGCCTGACACCACAGAAGGTCCATTCCCATTCAGTATGTCACAAAATATGTCTCTACATTTAATTTTGACTCTCTCTGAATAACTGGGGGGAAAAAAGCACCATTATGTTGGCATATTTCTTGCTGAATCAAACCACTGAGTTGAGGACATGATGACATTTTCATCTGTATTGTGCTGTCTGGAAAACAGAGTGGAGTAAAAGCTATCAGAAACAATTGCTTATGATAATGTAAGATATTTAAAAAAAAATCATGGTTTTAAATCCTCTGGAAACAAAGTCTAAGTCTTCCTGCAGCTTGGAGTAATTTGAAAACACAAATTCATACACACAAACCTTGGATTATGTTGAATTATTGGAAAAACAAGTTGACAATGTTTGCATAATCACCCCATCCATTACTTAAAGATTTTATGATATTTTATGACTCCAAATTAATGTATGGTATTTATGCAGTCCTAGAGGTGTAAATTTAAAAAAAAAAAAAAAAAA
>VUYV01000119.1:1858280-1908107 GCA_008711295.1 Anarhynchus alexandrinus
AGAAAAATTACTCATGAAAACCATAGGATTTAGGTGGACTGCTAACAAAAAAACAGGAATATGTTTAAAATATATTTCAGTGTAAAGCTTCAACACACTAATGCCTCTGCACTGAAAAAACGTGGACAATGCATCTCTTAATAAAAGTGAGAGAATCAATACCTTTGGATTAAAATACCAAGTAATATTTAAATTTAATCATCTGAAATTGGAAGAATATACATGAACGGGTGCAGCAAGCCTGGCTGATAACTTGGTGAGGAGAACAGAGATGCATTCAGATGGGTCATCTTTAATGATCTTTATTTTGAGTAGAATAATGTGTTTGGGGGAAGAAAAAAGTTTCATAGAATTATATAAATTTCAGTGGAGACATGTAGATGGTTCCCTTGAGATCCAAGGAAAAAGAAAGAGGCAAGGAAAGAATCAATCATCTTCTAAATGTATTTTTTATGAAGTTACTTAAAGCATGAATCCTGCAAATTTTTACTTATGTGATAGCTTGGAGAAATAATTAGCTTTTCCAGTAAAAAAGTTGATTCTCCATTCTACTTAGTGGTTGCTAAACCTTGTATGAATTCACTAATAATCCTGATAAGAAAAGTTCTTATAAACAATTCTTTACTGTTTTGTAGAGATTTGAAATAACATTTTGAAAAAATGTGTTTCTGGTGATCTTGCATGGATTTAAAAAAAGATACGACCTTGTCCTCCAAAAAAACTTTGAAACACAGTTTTTTAAAGAAAATAATATTCCAAGAAAAGCTAAAAAAAAAAAAATAAATTAAATTTTGATTTTATATGGTATATAATTTTATTTCTTTTCCAAGTCAAAATATGTTCTATTTCTTTTTCAAATATTTTTTCTGTTTACAACAAAAGATTGAAATGCTTTTGTGTCGTGAAAATGAAAAATTTTGAATTTTGATGTCTCTAGCCATCATAGAAGAGTTTCTAACCATGAGTTTATGGGTAGCTGTTTGTTATTCGTCCCTTAGCTCCCTCAATAGTCAAGGGAGAGAAATAAGTGCTGGCCATTTTACATCTGGTTTCGCACCTATCTCTCAGTGAGTCTCTGCGAGTTACTTCCAACGGAGATAGAGTAAGCTTGCAATACTAACTTAAACTAGTTGTTTACTTTTAAAAAGCTTTTAGTCAGATAACTCACACTGTCAGCCTGCAAGAAGAATTGTGTGTGTTAAAAAACAACCGCAACAACAAATTCCTCATTTTTGTCAACATCAAAAAACCCCCAAAATTAAATGACTCTGTTAGACCAAAAACCTATATGTAAGGGAACATATATCACATATTTTAGCTAGTATGTCTTCCCTGATGGCCAAAGAGAAAACAATGTTTGTTATTTCCTTTGGTAAAACAGCTGAAATGTACAACTCCAAAAGCCACGGATTCTGTACACTGGGGAGAAATTAATTCATACAGGTCAAAGTTTTCTGAACTTCTCATTCTAATGGGAGTCCAGAAAGCAATTAGAGGTTGTTAACCTCTGTGAAGCCAAATTATACCAGTTACATGATTGTACTAATAGGAGCACAAAGCTATCAAGAGATATAACTGGAAATACTGAATAATCAACTGTTTGGAAAGGAATGGAAACCCTCTTGCCTAGTTTTTTTAAGCCAATTCTTGTTGAAAATTGAGACTTCCCTGCAGAGAAATTTCTGACGAGGACTTGCTGCCTCTTGCCTCCCTTTGAGGTAACTAGCACAGACCATTCTGGTTCCAAAACTGTGGCCTATATGCTGGCCTGACACCACAGAAGGTCCATTCCCCTTCAGTATGTCACAAAATATGTCTCTACGTTTAATTCTGACTTTCTCTGAATAACTGAGGGAAAAAAAGCACCATTATATTGGCATATTTCTTGCTGAATCAAACCACTGAGTTGAGGACATGATGACATTTTCATCTGTATTGTGCTGTCTGGAAAACAGAGTGGAGTAAAAGCTATCAGAAACAATTGCTTATGATAATGTAAGATATTTAAAAAAAAATCATGGTTTTAAATCCTCTGGAAACAAAGTCTAAGTCTTCCTGCACCTTGGAGTAATTTGAAAACACAAATTCATACACACAAAACTTGGATTATGTTGAATTATTGGAAAAACAAGTTGACAATGTTTGCATAATCACCCCATCCATTACTTAAAGATTTTATGATATTTTATGACTCCAAATTAATGTATGGTATTTATGCAGTCCTAGAGGTGTAAATTTAAAAAAAAAAAAAAAAAAGTAGTTTTGTCCCACCACTCCTTGGACTAAGCAGTGATTTTTTAGTTTTGGAGAATATCAAGGCTGAACCCAGACAGATATTTCTGTATGAAAGAACAACTATGACAAAACTGGCAAGTACAACTCTGAAGCTGTTTTCTTCAGGCTAAATGTTACTTTTCTGTTATGATCCAACCTCTGAAAACCTGAGATGTGCTGAAACAAAGAGGTGTCCTTTTCGCTTGAACCGTGGAATACCGAAAAGTCAAAATATTGCACTCCAATGCTCACACTGTCCTCCAGTTAGGCCCTTCAAGAGGTGTTTATTGCAGATATTTATACTGGATACTACGGGGAATGTTCTCTTTTCTTCCATCTGAGGATTGCAGATGTTACTTATTTTGCCATTCAATGTACCATTCTGCTTTTGGGAAATAACAAAACAGAGAGATACAAGCATTTCTGGCTTTATGTGAGGTAGAGCCGAGTTTTCCAGCAAATGAACAGCACGGTGGAAAAAAACAGTATTAGTTTTCAATGGATAAGCAGCAAGCTGTTTCCAAAATTATAGCTTAAGTTCACAGAATGTCTTTAAGTTTGCAGAGTGGCTGCTTGCCCATAGCCATGTTGAGGTAATGCCAAATGCCAGAGCAGTTATACACTTTGAAATAAAGTCCATGTTCAACAGACTGCTTCTCTTTCTTTTCCATATTTACCTCCAGTTTAAGCTAACAGAAAGATGGTCTGGAATTAGTTTGGGATCTTGACAATTTGAACACATCTGAAAAATTGCATTGATCATATGTAATGGATTTGCTTACTTGTACTTACAGCTGTAGAAATGTATTTTGGATGTCACCTCCTGGTTAGGTGGAAAACTTGAGCAGGAATGTTTTATTATGTGAAGAACACACTATAATTGGAGATATCATTTAATGGCATTGTTAAGAGGGCCTGATGCAAATCTTCAGCCAGACTGGCCTTGAAAACCATCAAAAGGTTTGCCCAATGGGTGTGGAAATGAGTGGGAGTAATCTCTTTGATTTCAGTAGGTTTTGCTGGTTGACTTCACCAACGTGGTATTCAGTACATGCTCACTTCTGTTTAAGGCACTTCCTTTTCTTGCCACATGCTTTAACTTTTCTCTGTCACTCCTATACAGCAGGCAAAGAAGAAATGAGCATTAAAACCGAGTGGTGAGCTGGGCACAGAAATGAGTCATTCAGCTGTGGAAATGCGTTGTGATTGAGCAGAGTGGAATATTTTGAGCAAATGACTATGCCTATGGAAAAGCAAAACAGTGGGTCTTTTTTACCACTTTGGAAAGGTTTGTAAAACAAACGACTTTGTTTTTTTGGCAGTTCAATAAGGTTTTGCCATAAACTTTATTTCCAGTTTCCTCTGTAGTGGAAAGCCTGGAAATAGCCTTCCATATTGTCAAAAATAAAATATGTGGATGTTTGTGTGTAGATATAGTAGAGTGAAAAACCTGTCAATGAAAGATTAAGTTTAATTCCTCGTGAAAATCTAGCTGTATTTACCTGTGATCACTTGGCCTTTACTCAGCGAATATTGCTAATGATTTCTCTAATAATCGCGCTTCCAGTGGCCCTGCATAGTAAAAGAGAGGGACTGCACAGTACTGTACCATGAACTTCAGCACAGGCTGTGGAAAACCAGCTGAGATTTTCTGTTCTTGATCAGAGAGTCATGGGAAGGACCTGACTGCAAATGGGGATGGAAATGCTCTGGAGGAGCTGAAGGGACCTGAAGAAAGGCAGTTACTACAGAAAGTGTCCTTGGGAAGCAGTCTGCATATAAGTTTATAAGGCTCTGTGCCTTATAGTAGTAGATTTGGCAGAGGAAGGGAACAAGATAGATCACTACGGTAAAAATTATAATTTCACTAACACCATAAACTGATTAAAAAACTAAAAATATTGTTGACTTACCTAAAATTCAGCTGACAAAAAATCCTTTTCCATATGGATGCTGGAAAGGGGTTTGGCAATGGTCAGCACAAGGGTTCATCCACAAAAGGAAGCGTTGTGTTAATTGCTTTCCTGGTTTTAGGAGGGAAATTGCCTAAAAATCTCAGATTATTAATCTAGCTGTGGAATGTGTATTGTGTAGACCTAAATCCAATCTTTTCCACCCTTAAAGCAGGCCTCAAAGGACACCTTGTGTGGAGATAATCACAATGTTTTAGATTTTGGCATAGAATATAATGGGCAATTTTATTTTGCATAACTATTCTGCTGAAAAAATAGCTGGTTTTGTTTAGAACCCACTGAAATAAAAACCTCTTTGTTAGAAGTAAAAGGGGATGGGCCTGCTTCTTAGCCACTTCTACAGAAATGAGATTTCTTTTCAAGTGTGATTAATTGGCAGTCTTTGACATTATGATTCATTAAACACGTCATCCAGACCCCCTTGAAGGTAAAACTCAGTAGACCTTCAGTTAATGTTAGGATTTTGATGGGGGAGTTCTAACTATGAAACCACTGGGATTATAATTTTCCTCTGTGCATAAACTTTCAGACAGCACTGCAATGCTGAGGTTATTCGCTAACATTTGTTTCCTGTAAAAATAAACAAATCTGTGATGTTTCTATGTAACTTGGTGATATAGCACAAAAGTTCAACCTTACTTGTCTGAATTTTGGTTTTATACTTATGAAATACAATAAATAAAAATTCACTCATATTAAACCAGAAAGAATCACAGTGTTTGTTTCTAAATTCCAGAAATGGCCAATTTTATTTTATAAACTGGATGTTTTAAGCCTTAAACTGCAAGAGTCCAGAACCTGAGGAATGGTGCCTGGTCACTCCAACTGCTTTTTGTGTACCTAAAAACATAAAATATGAATTAGCCAATGATAAAAAGTGGCTATATCTTCTGTGTTAGGGTCAGTTCCACAGGATCCAAAAACAAAAGTGAAAACCTCTATCCTGAAAGACTTATCAGTCAGATATACCTCTCTCATCCCTTCCCCGCATATTTGAATAACAGGATGTGACAGAATCTAGAAATCATCTGTTTCCATCTTTTCCCACATCTGCTTTTCAAACTCAAATCTGATTCAGCAACATAATTCAGATTAGGAAAAACTGCCTACCACTAAATAAGACAAAGTAGAGCCCAAAAGAATTGTGTAAACCAGATAACTGTTATAAGAATTGGAAGAAAAAGGACTGTGAGAAAGTGCTTTGAGTTTTTTACTCAAATGGATCAGAAGACTGAGGTAAAATGGAGCCTTGTCTTCATAAAGAATGAGAATATTTTCTGAATAGGTGGCCCAATTTAAAGAATGCAAAGAGATTTGAAGTAACTTCGGGAATACAATTTGTGGCTCTTTTCCAGTAAATTAGAGGGGTGAGTTATTAAAATATAAGTCTTCATTTTTTTTTTCCCTGGAAGCTTCTCCATCTGTACAGGGACTTGAGGTTCCTTATATAGGTTCCTAATTTATCTGCCTGTGCTTAGACGACATGAATACATCTGAAGTGCCATCCCGCTCAGTGTTACACCTTTGGCCAAGTGAAAAAAAATTCAGTTACTTCACTCATCTCGGCCTCAGGTTCTGAAGGTCCTCTCAAGTCATGGGCACTATGGGAAACTGAAGTTATAACTAAACACAGTTTTGCTTTCCCAGTCTTACTGAGAAACTGTCTTCCAAAAACTTTCATAATTTTCCTTCCAGCACATTACATGCATTATAAATCTACATACGGTTTTCATGTGGCTGACTGTCTTTCTTGTTGCCATTTATGTGTTTCTGCATATCATCTTGTTATCTGGGCTTGCACAGAACTTTAATGAATTTCTCCCTTCCTCCATGACACACAGCCCCAACAGATGTTTTAAGTGAATAAATAACATTAGCATCTTTCCTTAGAAAAAATATAAAGTCCCTCTTACAAAATTTGACATGGCCATTGATTATAATGGATGTTATTTGTATTCCTTCCCAGTCTCATAGGTCCTATTTAATTCTCTGGTTTACTGGAATGTACTTTTGGATGCAATAGTACAAAAGGAGCTGCAGACATAAACTATAGTAGTACGTGGAAAACCCTATGCCTATGACTTTTCTTAAAATGATATATAGTTGATTTGTCTCCGGTTAATGCAATTTGCTACAGAAAACTTGAGTATGTAGAAATATGATCCAGAAGACTAGATTTTTCTGACCTGCTCAAATATCTGATGTATACCTTCCACTGAAAATAAAATAAAAACTCGAAGCCTGTTAATGAAAGTTAAAGAATGTTAATGAGCCGTTTTTATTTGTGTTGTTTATTCCATTCATTTTTCTTATCTGTTTTCTATTATTTCTGGTTTAGGGTGAATGTTACCTCAGCAGCTGATAAGGATAATCATGCTGAAGGTATGTAGAGGTAGGAGCATTTGTTTTCTTAAAGACACAAGGTACATACGTAGGCAGATATCAGGCCTGAGAACAAAGACACAAAATTGCTGCTGAGAAAGCCTGTATCAACTTGCAGTTCTATACTTCTTCTCATATCAATACTTCTGTGCTTCACTAATGATTTTCAATAATCAATTTCTTTGTGATATTAAGAGGAAATGATTTACTGCATAAATCATTGAGAAATCGGGTAGGGAGAGGTAGTTTCTGTCATTAGACATATTGATATGTTTGGTGGAGGGGGACAGATACAATCTCTCCAGCAGAAAAGTCCTTGGTGTCAGGTGTAGAATGGTAAAATAATTTAGGTTGGAAAAGTCTGCCAGAAACCACCTTGTCCAACCACTGCTCAAAGCAAGGTTAACTTTGAAGTTAGACCAGGCTGCTTGGAGACCTCCATGTCCATAAAAGCCAAAGCCCTGACTTCATCGCACAGCCAGGCATTGACCCACAGGATGGATCTGTTCCTACCACAGCCCTTCCCCTTGGGTGATGTATGGAGCGTCTGTGGCAACGTACTGGCAGGGGACGCTGCAGGGTGTCCTCTGGTGAAGACAGGCTGAATCTGCCCCATGCTGGACACAGCCAGTTCCAACTGGCTCCAATGGACGCACCACATGGCACAGCTGAGGCCCTCAGCCAAGATGGTGGAGCCTCTGGGAAAGCATATTTAAGAAAGGACAAATGCAGTAAGGGGTGAGGAAAAAAAAAAGTGTGAGAAAAAACCCTGCAAGTACCAAGGTGAGAGAAGAAGGAGAGGAATGAAGTGCTCCAGGTGCTGCAGCAGAGATTCCCCTGCAGCCTGTGGAAAAGATCATGGTAAAGCATGTAGCTGTAGGCTATGGAGATGACCATGTCAGAGCAGACATGCACACTGCAGCTCATGGAGGACCTCATGCTGGAGTAGGTGAGTATGACCTGAAGGTAGCTGCAGCCCTTGGAGACCCCATGCTGGAGCAGGTTTTCTGGCAGGAACTGCAGCCCATGGGGGACCCATGCTAGAGCAGAAGAAAACTGTGAAGAGCAAGGAGCAGAAGACAGGAGCCATTATGGACAGACCACAACTTCCCATTCCTCTTTTGCCACTCGGGAGGAGGAAGGAGACGAGTCGGGGATGGAATGAAGTTGAGCCAGGAAAAAGGGGCACATGCAGGGAAAGTGTTGTTAGTTTTATATTTGTTCCTCATCGTCCGACTCTATTTTATTGTCAACAAATTAATTTTCCCCAAGTAGATTCTGTTTTGCCTGTGATGGTCATTGGCAAGTGACATCTCTGTCTTTGTCTTGACCTGCAAGCTTTTTCATCTTATTTCCTCCCCCTGGCCTGTTGAGGAGGCAGAGTGAGAGAGCAGCTCAGTGGACGTTTGGCAGCCACCCAAAGTCAACCCACCACACCTGGTAATACCAAGGAGAACCTCACCTTAGCTCCCATGCACCTCTCTTTCCAAGTCAGTGGATACTCTTCATCAGTCTTTGAAGATGAATGCTGGGTAGAACTGCATACTATATATAGAAAAGTCTTTGTCTATATGAGCCACTCTGCTAATGGTTTTGTGAAAGGTATCTGATTTACGAGGGAAGAACTGAGATGTGTACACATAGCAAATGAGACATTTTTATGAAAAAAAAAATAATAATCTGCAGAGAACTTATTTTCAACATGCCAAGAAGTTTGATATCTTCATGCAAAGTAACAAGAAAGAAATGAAATTTAAATTCATACAGAAGAGCTAGCATATTTGTTTGCTCTCCTTTTGGCCCAGAAGTTTGTTTAAGTCATCTTTTCCCCTTCTTTTTCCATTATAAAAGTTCTACGTGTATGGACTCCTCCAAATTTGTTATTGACATTCATGATACTCACATATGGCAATCATTAACTACTGCAAAAATGTACCACAGTTGATTTAATTATTTTCCTAGAACGTTATTCGAGGAATTCAGGTACAAGCACAAGTTCTTAGAGATACACTCTATACTTAGTATCATCTTCTAATGAGGAACATACATACTTCATTTTGGAAATAACTTTATATACCTGTCACAACTACATAACAGACATCTGATTTTTTCTCAATGGAAAATGTAAAGGCATACTCAATATTTTGCAAGCAGACAGATAAAGCTGTAGTCTTGCAAAGAAAAATAGTGAGATATCTCAAGCCCAGAAAACTTCAAGGGTCAGACCTGGAGGAATCTCTGTACTCTGGTCCTGATTTAGAAACCAGTTCAGAAGGTAAGCCATGACATCAAGAAAAGTTCTTCCTTTGTGTCTTTTTGACATCAACCATTATCTAATACAGGTTAAAATATTGATTTACAGATCATCTGTCTTGCTTGTGACCCACAAGATTCTACTGTGCTATCAGCAAATTCAAACTTCTTGTTCCAGCTTTATGGGTCAAGGTCACTTAATTTTACAGTTTTTGAACTGGGCCAGTTTTCATGACCTGTACTTTTCTTCCCTTCCAATGGCATCACCCTTCCTCAGCAAGATCCTCAGGATTGTTCTTGCTCGTCCTCATTTCATTCTTGCCCATGTACTTCCTTTTCTCCCTGCTCTTGATCTGACCCTGGAACTTAGGGACATGCTTAAGCTGATACCACCAGACCCCTGGCTAGGCTCTAAATCCTGTCTAAACAAAGAACTTCTTCCAGGGAAATCACAACTGCGTAAACAGAAATTAACTCTGTGAATAATTCTCCAAGGCCAACGGGAACTGTCAACATGATCAGCCCCTTGGCTGAATAATAGTGTGGTTTTCTGGGTAGAGGTTAACAGAGACAGAGCAGCAGAATCCAGCCTCATATTTTTGGCAAATGAGATTTGGACAAATGTGAAGCCAAATGATGCCTGTACTTAGATGGTGTGTCCTTATTAAGAATTTCCTTGGTGAAAGTTTTGCAAAAGCTGGAGAGTTATAATGTTCATATTAATGAAGTGAGGTAAGTAGACCTTTAGACTGAAATTCAATTCATCTGCCTCTATCAATCTGAAAATTAGCTGTCTAGTGTAGCCTTGCTGTTCGGGCTCTCTGTGTAGCTGTCGGAGAGCAAGAGGTACCTCCAAGGTTACATCCTTCGTTTGATCAGAGGTATCACAATTTTCTTTCCTTTTGTCCTTCCTTGTCATAAAGGAAGAGTCCATACTGACTTGAAAAGAATTGAGCTGCTGTCATAGTGAAGTTTAATGAGAAAGCATTTCTGGATATTCAGCTCCCCTGAATGTCATTGTCATTCTCTCAGAGGGGCAACTTAAACACGACCATTGGCCACATTTATTTATTAAGATTTTTTAAGATTTATTATTTATTTAGATTTTCAAAATGGTACCTTTCACTACTTTTTTCCACGGAAAAACATTTTTTTTCTCTTTTCCAATTAGTTCTAATAATGTATGGAAAAATACAGGCAATTCTAGAAAATAAATAATTGACCTTGCTGTTGGCATCATTAGTATGCCAAAAATATTGCATAAATCTATGTATATCTGTATCTATCCTTGATAATTTTTTAACAAAACTAGTTTTTTAGGATAACCTAAGTGAAAACAAATGTTAATAATCTCACTGAAAGTTCCTGGAAACGTGAAGAATTGTTTTATTCCCTTCAGGGCTGGTGATATAGTTCTATGAGTTTATAAAGTGTTTTGTTAGCCTAGTTTACATTTTGAAACTCTCACTTTGTTGCCAAACGTTGTAAAAATAGTTCCCAACGTAATATCAATGATTTCATTCATAGCAGCGGTGCAAGAGAACACCCACCGTTCAGGAGGGCTGCTGCATGCAAAATGAGGTCTTCGAAGAAAGTACGCAGGCTGACACGGGAGATGTGCTCTCACGGAGAGATGTGCTGGGCTGAGGAAAAGCTGCTCCACCCTGAATGTCAACCACAGTGAACATTTTATTCAGAGCTGCTGCTGCCAGAAAAAAAAAAAAAGTCAACAGTCAATTAGTCTGTTGTGCCTGCTGTCCTTGGGCAAAGAATCTGCACTCCTTATACAACTAAGGAGCAGTGTGCATGTGAAACATTCCTCCAATCATCGACAGTCAGTAGGTAGAGTAGAATATATGTATATATATATATATATTTTTTTTTTTTTACAATGCGGTGTATAATTGGCCAGATATTCCCTTATATAAAAAAAAAAAACTTTTTTTNGTAAAAGCCCCCAGAGTTTAGACAATGAACAGGAAATGCTGAATTCACCCTGAGTTAGGTATAAATTGTGGTTTCACTAGTATATCGCTATTGATCATGTCATGAGACATGTTTATGTGGAAAAGGCAGGACTTGTCTGTGTCTCTTCAGTTGCTTTGTCTATTTACTTGGGGCATTGTAAATGTTGTGACATGAAATATACTTAATGTAGCAGAAATCCCAAATCAGCAACTTTCTAGCTTCCTTTAACAAGCTGTTGCATGTCACCTCACCCTTTCACTGAATGTATGTGCTTTAACTTAACTCAAACAAAAATCATTATGGCTCCTCTGGGTCAGCCAGGAAGCAGAAGTCTGTGTCCAGCTTTCCTGAGGGTACTGCTATTTATTTAGAGTTTCGTAAACGTGTCCAAAAAACCCCTCCTATACAGCACTCCCCAAAACACGCCTGTCCAAACTTTGATTTAGATCTCAATTTAGATGTTAGTCTGAAAGCAAGCTTAATGCTGGCAGAAAAGTGCAACCACAGGCTTTCCACTGTTCATGAAAAACAGAGTTTATTTTCCTTAAAAAGCTGCACATGTACACATGGGAAAGGGTTCAGGACGCTCTTTGGTAATTCATAGGCAACAGGAACACAGCTGACACTACAAAAGAGGCAGGACAGCGCGTGTCCTTGAGAGGTGTTTGGTCTCTGCCAGTAGTGTCACAACTCTTTCTAGAGTGGGACTGCGTGTTTTTTTGAGACCCCAGCATCCATCCTCACAGTGAGCATGGACGCAGTCGTAGTATCTCACAGAGCAATACAGTTTGCTAGAACAGGACTTATGCAGCATTTATATTTTATCCTCGTTATCTCCCAGCGTGTTCAAACTTTAATTTCTTTTTCTGCAAGCATGCAGAGATTGGTCAGTCACACACAGGACAGTAGATCTTTGGCTCTTTAATGTCACGTCTTGCCCTCATCTCCACAACGGCTCATGAAGGAACTTAATCGCATACGTTGCAGGTTTTACCAGCCTAGATTATAAAACCAGATGCTACAGAGATACATAGCAGGGGACATATTTTCTAAATAAGCAGGGCGCCTGATTACCTTACACTTCCTGCCTTAGACAATGGGGCTGATGCAGGTTAACCCACATGCTTTAGAATGAAACAATTTGGTGCTTGTCCCAAAGAAGAGTAGGAATAGCATGAAGCAAACAGAGGTATTAGCTGTAATACTCTTTCTCACGGTATGTGCTCACGGAATAGGGCAACTGAAACAGAAGGAAGAGAGATATTCAAAAATAGGATGTGGTTGACATTAGTCATATTCAGCAGTTCTCTCACACTGTGCAAGTTATTTTGCAGATTGCAGCAGCCACACTCTCGAGTGCCGACGACAGATCAGGAGTAAAGACAGAGAAAGAAGGGGAGACATTACTAATGTAGTAAATACACAGATGAAGTTTTGATGGGTCAAGACAAGCCAAACATATTTGGTGTACCCTTCCGGTTATGAAGAACAGATTTGTGCCTCAGCAGTAACAGGAAAGCAGTAAATTATTAATTCATGGACTGGGACTCTGGGGTCTCCCTCCTCCGCTTGCTTGTTTGCCTTATGTCTTTGAAGTACTTGGAAAATCCCTGAGACACTGCCCCATCTCTGTGTGCCCTAAAGAGTCCGGGTGGTGTAGCTTGTGTATCCTGGATGCTGATTAATGTCTAAGCAATCATTGCTGAAGATGCGCATTAGACCTGTATATGTTAAAGTATAGAAGAATAACCCTTTTGTTCTCATTTATTGGCAAAATACCTACAAGAGCAGGAGTTAAAAGAAGACAGCTGTGAGCATTCCCAGCAGATTCACACTGTGGGAGGACTTGCTTACAAGTTACTCACGGTAGTTTGAAAGGTATTTGCGGAGCTTTGTGTGCTCTAGAGTATTTTCTATGTGTAGTGGTTGTTTTGTTTTGTTTCGTTTTGTTTTGTTTTGTTTTGATTTGGCTTGGTTTGGTTTTTGGTTTTTAATTTATTTTACAGAGGCTGTGTTTCCATGTGAATTTCTTCAGTGACTGTGCCTGACGAAGCAATTTCATCCCCCTCTCCCCCATGCCCCGCACAACCTCAGAATAAGTGTTTGCAGAGCCATTTTCTAAAGTGCATTGGGAAGCTGATCCAGCTGAAGACAAAACAATTTTTCTTCCCAGCTTGATACATTCCTCCGTCCAGTTCAAATTATGGTTCCTTAACCAGCTCTGCTCATGTAGCACTGAGAGATGTGCTAAGGCAGAAACATGCTATGCAGGCAAAAATAGCTCAAGCCAGCCTGCTGCTCAGTCTGAGGCCATAAATGTATAGCACAGCCATAGGACGGATAAGGATGGTGTGATGGGAGGCTGCTGCTTCGCCCTCCTTTCCCCCACTCATAGGCATTTATTCCCTCCTCCTCCCAAGCACTGGCCGTGCAGTCCAGCAGACTGAGCGATAAGTGGACTCAGGAAGCTGGAGACCAGCTGAAAAAGAAATGGACGGTTTTCAACTGGATTAGCATCCCAATTCAGCTTCACTGAGCGGTTACACACACACCAGTGTCATTTCATGGCAGGGCAGATCAGATTTAAGACTTAGGGTTAGACTGTAACTCCTATGGAATTTCATGCTCAAAACCTGTGTGTCTATGTCGCCTTCTCTCTATCTTTCTCGTCTGACTAAGGTTATAAAACGTTATCTCCCAAGTTGCAGGATTTATGCAGTGTTGAACCCAGACTTAATTCTGCATAATATGTTCTGAAAGTCCCTGGAGACAAGGAATTTTTCTTTATTGGACAGATGAAGTAATCTCAGTTTCAGGCAAAAATAAGAGGATGTTAGAGATAATAGAGTTATATAAGTGTTTTCTATGCAAGCCTTTTCCACAGGAATAAGATAAATGTATAGAAATGCAGAAATACAAAGAGAAAGACTTCCTTTCACATGAAGGCTACTCATTAAACCTGGTTTCTACCAGGTAGAAAAGATGACTAGTCTCAGCAACACTTCCTGCCTCATTTTCAAGTATTTTTACATTTTAAGAACTGCCCTCATGATGGTGGCTGTATATCTTGAAGTTTGTACTTTTCTTTCTTTTTCATACTGAACAAATACAAAATCACTGGACTTACACATATTCTTTAGTCAAGGACCCAAGGAGTTGCTGGGTGTTATGACGTCAGAAAAAGGATATTGCTGGTGAAGAACCAAAAATAACCCAGCTCATGGACACGGATAGTTATATTGGTAGTCAAGAAAAAAATGCAGCCTGTGGGGTTTGTTTTTTTAAGGAAAATAAATTCCCTGCACCTCCAGCTGCTGCAAAGATGAAGTCACATGCATTACGCTGACGCTGCCATTTTAGATTTAGTTTATATTGGTCTCATACCTGGCTGCAATATCTAGCTACTCAGTCAGCTAATAAGGAGACAGGAGAGGAGAATAAAAGGGCGTCTCTGGGAAGACATAAAACTGTCTCCTGAATTTATGCTATAGCACTACTTAAAAGAAAAACCAACAAAACCAAAAAAGGAGGAGTGACTAAGCTGTATGTGTGATAATAGGAGTAATTTCTGCTACCATTTACACTGTTGCAAAAGACACCTTTAAACAGCTAAAGTAACTCTTCCAAAACATCGCTTAGTTCAGAGGAGCATGAAGTGGGTAAAGGTACAACTAAGTCCCATATGTCTATTTAAACTGTCAGTATAGTAAAATTCATGTGTTGACTATAAATGAAAAGCAAGGGTTCTTTCCTTTGCTTCACTTCTGTTTTCCTGGCTGTCATTTCACTTATTTAAGTTTCAGGTTCCCCATGTTTTCAATGGAGAAACCTTAGTAAACCTTTCTCTGACCTTCTTCTGTATGTTTTGAACTCTATCAATGAAAAGCCATATGCAAGAGAACAAAGGTATTATAATTTACAGTGGCATGTGGATCTATACTCAATATGTAGCAAATCTTGTTGAAAAACAAAATGCTGTATAGCTGTCTAATTTTTNACAGGTTGCCCAGAGAGGTTGTTGAGGCCCCATCCCTGGAGGTGTTCAAGGCCAGGCTGGACGTGGCCTTGGGCAGCCTGGTCTAGTGGGAGGTGTCCCTGCCTATGTCAGGGGGGTTGGAACTCAATGATCTTTAAGGTCCTTTCCACCCTAAACCACTCTGTGATTCTGTGATTCATACCTGGCTGCAATATCTAGCTACTCAGTCAGCTAATAAGGAGACAGGAGAGGAGAATAAAAGGGCGTCTCTGGGAAGACATAAAACTGTCTCCTGAATTTATGCTATAGCACTACTTAAAAGAAAAACCAACAAAACCAAAAAAGGAGGAGTGACTAAGCTGTATGTGTGATAATAGGAGTAATTTCTGCGAGCATTTACACTGTTGCAAAAGACACCTTTAAACAGCTAAAGTAACTCTTCCAAAACATCGCTTAGTTCAGAGGAGCATGAAGTGGGTAAAGGTACAACTAAGTCCCATATGTCTATTTAAACTGTCAGTATAGTAAAATTCATGTGTTGACTATAAATGAAAAGCAAGGGTTCTTTCCTTTGCTTCACTTCTGTTTTCCTGGCTGTCATTTCACTTATTTAAGTTTCAGGTTCCCCATGTTTTCAATGGAGAAACCTTAGTAAACCTTTCTCTGACCTTCTTCTGTATGTTTTGAACTCTATCAATGAAAAGCCATATGCAAGAGAACAAAGGTATTATTATTAACAGTGGCATGTGGATCTATACTCAATATGTAGCAAATCTTGTTGAAAAACAAAATGCTGTATAGCTGTCTAATTTTTTCCCCTAATAAGTATTTTTTTCTTCTATTTTGCCACACAGTAGGCTCAACATTTTTCTGACTTTCTTGCACATCCTTTGAGAGATCTTCTTGGAGTCTTGTATGCACTCTTCAGAGTCTGGTGCTTTTCATTTTCTGCTTGAAAGGTGTGCCTTTGTACCACTGCCTGAGAGACTCAAAATGAGGAGGAAGAAAGATTCAGGGTTTGGCCTTCTTTCACATGCTAGATTTGTGTACGTTTTCCATGTGCTGGTTATTCATGGAGATTTCCAGCTGACATCTGGAGTATTGTTCCATAGCAAACGGACCATGGCTGTGAGCTCACATAGGTGCAGGCAACTCCACGTGTCCAGCGGTACCTGCATCATTTACACTGATTTAGCAGCTTTTATGGTCCTAAAGGTACCAACAAATAGTACAAAGACAAAGTTGGGGCCAGAATCTACTACTCTAACTCACTGGCAGACATCACTAGCTATGACCAAGCCTGCCATGCTATAGATCTGAAGCAAACTCTCTAACTATTTGAAGAATATGCTTTCAATAATGACAGTGTCTCTGACTGCAGTGGACTGAAGCAAATGTCATCACAAACAGAAATGCAGTGTAATATACAAGCGCTTCTTACCAACCATGGTGTTTACTGGCTTGCATAGCTCTTATGTGCTCACTACAACCACATACAGTAATGTGGAAAACATTTGCTAACAAGTATATACTTGTTTTTTTCCTCATTTTTCAATTTCTGAAGTCTATTCAAAACAGACTATTTATTTTTGCAGTATGTCACCATGTTGCAATCAACCTGCAGAACCTTATCTAAGCAGTACTCCATAAATATAATTTTAGAGATGAACACAAAATAAATATATCATTGATTAAGTTAGAACTACCACAGGTAATGTGGTAACGCATTATATGTGCACATTTACATGAGGACACTCATTTGCATATTTAAATTCAGAATAAAATTCAGTGGGAATACACATTTTCAAAAGGTGCCTATGGGAATTGGAAGGTCATGACCCATATGCTGCCTTCTCTCCCTTCCTCCTCTCCTCCTTTTCTCCCTCCCTCCCTTTCTTCCCAGTGCTTTGCAGTAGAATGAATCTGAGAATTTGCAAATGAATCTGAGAAATGTGTGCTTTGTAAAATTTTGACCAATGTGGAAACCGATTGCAACAGATTCCAGTATTGGCTATCGCTATTCTCCCTGAGAAATGATCAAAGGATTTTTAAAAATACAAAGGCAAATCCTTGTCTAAAGGTGTTCTTATGTTTCTTGTGATGCATATGAAAAATTGAAACTCATATGATTCTTTCATGCACTTAAAGGCATATTTTTAAAAAAGTGTTTGTTCTTACCAGATTTGAAAGGAAACCTGATTTTTATCAGATTTTTATCAAAAGATTAGTTGTAAGTAAATTGGCATTAAAGAGAAACTACCATTGCATTTGCAATATTTGCAGCTTTAGAATCTAATTTCAGATACTTTTCTTGCTCTTTTTTAGGAATCTTCTTTTTTGACTATGTCTAGGAATCTAAATAATACAGAAATTATTTGAATGACAAGCTGAGAGTAACCTCTGATTGATAAATTACTTTAATGCCTTGCATCTGGAAAGAGTCACAGAGCAAATATGTAGCTCTTGTTCCATTTCTGTTAATATATTTGATTTTACGGTCTCCCAGGCAAGTCATAGCAGAAATAAGGTCACTGTATGTCATCTCTCCTTTGGGGACAAGAAACGCATTATGTAGTCTGACAATGCAGTAAACAAAAATAAAACAGAAATGGCCGGAAACAGCACTCTCTGATCCCCTTTCTCAGTGATCTCAGCCTTGTGCCAATGACTCATTTCCAGAGAGAAATTAGAATTAGAGGTACTACCAGAAAATAAAGACCAGCCTGAGAGAAGGGGCCTTAAGGGGGTTCTTTTGTATGTGCTGTAGCTCTGGATCAACTCTTGAGTATCATTCATGACAACTGTTTTCCTAACTTTTTTTCTGAAATATGTCCCATGATGGAAAGCTGCTACCACAGTCTATTTCAGTACCTGATACTCATATGATTACAGATTATTACTCATATAAGTAAATTTTTCCTAATGTTCAGTCTCAGTCTCATGATTTAAACCTATTAATTGTTGTATTTGTCACAGTAATGTAAAAAAAAAATTATTCTTTCTCTCTTCAAATCAACCATGTATGTATTTCAGCAGTATTTCCCTGTCTCCTCTCACTTTCCTCCAGTTTAAACAATCATAGTTCTTCAGTCTTTTCTCACAGGCCATTTTTTTCAGATCAGTTTCTCTGCTCTCTACTGAACTTTCTGAAATTATTGTTTGTAATCAATTTACGTGTTTTCTGCAATCTGCCACTCCCAACTGTGCTTTATCTCAAGTCTAACATCCTTTCTGCCTTGAATACACATCTTTTTCAGATTGTACCTCTGTCTATACAATATGACATGATGTCTTTCTGTAGCAACGTGGGTGCTGACTCATTTTCAGCTTTGATAGTCGAATAAACTCTCTTCTTATCCTTTTCAGAAGAATCCATATGAATAAATTGTTCCCCAATATATAATTCATGTGTCTGAGTCTTCTTTCCCAAAGTGCATTTGCCCCTGTTGGATTTCAGTTTATTTTTTCTGACAAAGTTGCCAATTTGCGAACACAATTTCAAACTCTCAGCCTGTTCTCTGGAATACTGGTAGTATTGCCTATGTTTAGTTAGTTTTATGTTTTTAGGTTCAGTAAGCGCTTTCCCTATTTCACAATCCTTGCCAATAACAAAAAAAATATGAATCGTGCCTCTGCAAGACATAATGTTGGTCTGCATTTAATGAGTTTCTGCCTAGACAGTGTTGAGTCATTAATTCACTCAGTGGCTGTTGTGAACCCAGAAAAGTGACTCCGGCGCACAGTTCTGTGGCCGGCCAGCAGTGACAAGGGGATATCTCTCCAATACAGGTCTTGATATCCCATAGATTTCCCTCACCCCATTCCTAACTTTATGCAAATCTAATTCTTATCTTGTCTCAGGTCCCAATCCTGTCTCTTTTTTGCCTTCAGTTTTGTTCCTGCTCCCAACAAAATCTAGTACCCTCCTGCTCCACATGGCAGTCCCTGTTTTGCTGTGCTGTTTCTTTGGTTTCCTCATTTTCATCTTGCGTTCTGCCCATGCTTTTGTCTCAGGCTATGAAGTTGTGCAAAATGACTCCATGTATTGACCGTGACTCTGATTCTCAAAATGCTCCTTTGGGCAGAGGAATGTTTTCATATCTTTGTTTCTGGGTCCTAACAAAGCTTTGTTGTAGAGCACACCTCCTGATCAGAGCATACCTCCTGACTATAATATCTCCTATTACTGTTCAAGGTCTCACTATCAGGCCTGACTGCTCACCCCCCACATGGCAATACAGGTACGGTAGAAACCTAACCCTATGCTTGTGAGATCATATCAGTGTGATACATACTGGTTTCTTAAATGACCAGTTTCTCCAGCTTGCTTTCAGATCGATGTTTTAAAATATGTTATGTTCCGGAGAGCAAATTATTTATCAGTATATTGTAGCACAAAGAACTCTCATTTTTGGGACATGTATATGGTTATATGCACACAGAGACACATAAATGTGCATGCACATATGGAAATCTATGAAGAATCATTATTCCACTTATAAAAAATAATTGATTAGTCTGGAGACTTGTGTTTTCATGAGGACTGATACATAAATGGAAAACATAAGCGCATACTTCCCATGTAGTATCTAAATGCTGGCTTGGAAGAACTCTCTCTAGGGCCTGGTGTAACTACAAATCAGTCTTCTGGTCCATGACATGTGCAGTGAATTTTCAGCAGTGATCTCCCACGTACAGTAAGAGCGGGTTTTAGCCATACATTTATTTGCTTGCTTTAATGATTAAAGAGAACATCTGCACATCAAAGACACTTTATCACTATTTGAATTTTCCAAACTGTGATGTGTGGGTGGATATTTAGAGCCAAACCAACAGTGCTCCTGCTTTTAAAGCCTTTAAAATACAAAATCTACTCCAGTAAATTATTCTTTCGAATAATGTGTTTTTAAGTTGTGTTTGCTTTTGAGAATCCAATCTTCAGGAACGTGGTCTTCTTGTGTATCTCATGACAGTTTAACTTTGTTTAACACATGACAGGATGTTAATCTCTGTAAAAATATAGGCCCAAAGCTCTTAATCAGTCAGTGAAGTGACAGAAACCATGTGCCATGGTTGTACAAGCACAGCAACAAGTACAAGCTAAAGTACTTTCATGTTGTCAGGAGAAAACATAATCACTGAGTTAAGGATGAATGTAAATCATAAAGACTGACAACTTGACGGGAAGAAGCTGCTTCCCTGCATGAGTTACAGGTGGTTGCATGATGCCACAGAAATGGGTGCCCGGACTTGCCTGGATTCTCCGTGACTTCCCCAAAAGACAGTGAATCTGATCCTCAGGTCCAGAGTCTGCTCTCTCTCTTTGTCCCTTTCGTTATTGCACTGGTATTTTCAGAAGCAGCAAAGAAACATGCATGATTTCCAGCGGGGTTTCAAACCGTCAACCGTAACTTCACATTATAGAGACCTTTCTTACAGCTAAAATATCAGCTATTGCTGGCAGTAGGGTCCCGTCTCACTCTTGCTGAGCTGTATCTACTGCAAGACCCGTGTAACAGCTTCTTGCTGTTGTCCTACAAGCATAGGCAGACACCAGTCTTCTCAGACTTCACAAGGTCTGATCCGTATTCTGGCAGACTTTCGGTCCCAAGTCTTACTCTAATAAATCCAGGAAATTAATTTAAATAATTCTAAACATATTACTTTTTTGTTATTAAGTGAAAAAAATGACATTGTTTCACCAAAACGGGTTTTAGAGAAGAAAGTTGAAGTGGGAAAAAGCAAACCTTTTTTTCAGCAATAAAATCTTTTCTCAGGTGTGTCGCTCAAGCAACAGTGCAGAAAACCATCACGTGGGCAAAAATTATAGTAGTCATGTGTCTTGAATTTTTTTAAACCTCAAAATTCCCCTTGAAGAAAATACAGGCATAGCTGGTAGTAGGCATCCTATAAGAATGAAATGCTGTTGCCAAAAAAATAAGTTATTGTTTTAAAATAAAAAGTTAATGGTTGCATTTTTCTGCTTTTCAGTTCTTTCAGTGGAAGCCAATTTTTACCATGACCTTGTTATTTGTCCAAAGTAGAAAGAAAGGTCTGTATCATGTCTGAAATGTCCTTAAAGTTTCTTATGTGTCTGAAAAGCTTTTCCTCTTAAGCTGCTATAAATATATATTTCTGAAAGACAGAAAAGGAAATCCATTAACTGAAGACATATTTCACTAATATTGTATTTAATATGAAATCCAGCTTATAAATTAATAAAGGAAATACTTTTTCCTCTACTATTCAAGCTTTACCCTGAAGCTATAGCCCGTTAACCAATATTTGCTGTCTTTTAAGAGTAAGGATTGTCAATTCAGCTGAAACCTTCTTAAACTATATGCTGCTGAGTTAGATCAAATGTAGAGCATCAATCAGATCACAGCTGAAAGCAAGAATCTAATCTCATCAATGAATACTTACCCGCACCTTCTGACGAACAAGAATTCAGGTTATAGCTGAACACGGGAAATCCTCAGTGATTTAGGGTTTATCATAATGGAAATAACATGGCTGACTTTGGAAAGCTCCAGATTTCAAAGTTTGAATTTATTTGTCATCAGTTTTAGTTTACTAATGCCATTGTTCCTTGACAAACCAGCTGAGTGCAAAAGTAAGATATGTAACTATGGTACTGATTTGATTTGGGTTATACAAGGTGTTGAAGGAAAAAAAGAGTTGGATGAGGAAGTTATGAATTTAGCCAACTTCAGTTAAATGTAAGGGTTAATTAAGCTAAGGCCTGAGATGAAGGCTCTGGATTTCAAAACAGCGGACCAGGAAGAATGAGTTAATGGTGCCACCTGGACTGATAAAACTAATGTGCTTTATTTTAGAGGAGGACTGAGCAAGGAGGAAATCTGGCAAGAAAACCTAACTGGGCAGCTAATCTTGGCAAGAAGCGTATCAGGAAAAAGCAGAGAATGTACAAGAAATAAAGGTATGAGTCTGACAACTTTGAGGTCAGGATGGAGAATATAAATTGAGACGTGCAAAAAGAGAATTGCCGATTAGACTTTACAAAACTGTTAAAACAGAGTTCATGAAGTCGCCTTACCATAAAAGCGATTGGCCACCTCGCCTCACACAGTTAAGGTAATAGGTACTTAAGTAACTTAGTCATGACCTCCAGATTAGCTCAATATTTGACTCAGTTTTCAATAGGGAGGATAACGCAGACCGGGGGTTGAGGAGATCAGGAGGAAACTGTGACAGGTATGGTAACGGATGGGAATAAGGGCATGGAAGCAGACAGTCCTGAAACCCACCACATTCAGCTCTCTGGGGAATATCAGCTCTGGGATTCCCAGTGAAGGCGTGCATAAAATGTCAGTCTGGATGCAGATTTAGGGAGAGACTGTATCATATTAGATTTAAAAGAAGTAGTAAAGCTTATACATAAAAAAAGGTAAGGAAATGATCCGGGCAATTCCGTTTGCTCTCAGAAGCTATGCATTCTGAGCAGTGTGGAAGGATTTGGGAGATATTTTGAAAAGCAGAATAATTAAAACATAAATGTTAAAGGAAAGTGTTGTAAAAAGCAATGCAAATCTACCAGAGTTGTACGTGCCAGACTAATCCAACGACTTTCCCTGGTATGAGAGCTTATTTTCTAAGCAAGAAAATATAATAGATCTTATGTGTCTGGATTTCTTCAACACATTTGATAGGGTGTTACTTGAAAAATTATTAGTTAGATGGAGATGATGGGGATAAGCACAAGAATTTTGAGGTAGGTGAGGAGCTGGCTGAAGAGAAGATAACGACACATCATTTTGACTGGGAGGAGATTTCAAGTCCAGTTTCTTATGGATAGCCTTTGAAACCATTTCAATATTTCCATTATAAAACAAATGTTAGAACACACTGATACGCAGGAGACATATCCGTGATACAATAATTCATTGGGAGGATGTTGAAACTGCATCGTCTGGAAATAAACTATGGCTAAAATGAAAGTTCACATGTACACGTACATAATAACAAGAATTTCTCACGTGGGAGCTTGTCAATTATCAGAGTACAGTAATGGGCTCAAATGTTCTATGATCCAACAGTAACATACACTTTGTGACTTAGTCATGTATCGCATGAAATGCACGGAGCAGAACATTAACTTCCTGCACTGTGAAGCTCTGAAGTCATGTTTCCACCCTGTGCTCAGTTCTGGTTAAGGGCTTTCAAAGCAAAGGTTGTCAAATTATAATGGTTCAGCAAAGGGCTGCTAGTGTTACTGGAGGCGTGGACAGCCTGTGCAGGGACCGTACAGAACAAGCTCGGCCTACAGCATGGGAGAATGAAGGCAGGAATGGGACAGGATTACTCTTCATATAAACTAAGATGGGGAACGACTATTGGAGATGAATGAACCATGTCAGTGTAAGAACCACTGGGGACAATCTGGCTGTGAGTAAAGACAGGCTGGAAGGGTTTTTTTTTGCCTCCAGAAGAAGATGGTTCTGTGACAGCTTTCTAACAGAAAGAGAAAGGGGCAAGAACTGCTTAGTTGCAAGGTGATGCTTTACAGCTTACTGAAAGGCACTGAACACTACAGCTGTGCCAATGACCCACAAGGCTGACTTCAGCCTCACTTCGTGTTTCCCCTCACCTATTGGTTACACCCCTGTTGGGTTCCACCCTTCCCTAAGCAGATAAACCCTTTCACAGAAATAATTAATAGCTTTCTGAATTCAAAACTTCCTCAGATTTCAGTACAGGTTTACTTTGCTCTGCTGTATCCAAATTCAAATACCATTTTTGTAAACTGGAGTCATCCACGAGTGAGAACATGGATTTTTTAGAAACCTTTCCAGCGATTGTAAACTTTTTGCAAAATATTGCATATTTCCATTCTTTTCCGGAATAATTTTTTGTTCGTCTTGCTGTCTTAAAAGAGCCAGGTGCTGGAACATTTCTAATAACAATTAGGGAGTTATCAGAGCTCTATCCGAGGAACTGCAGGCTTGAACAAAGCTATGAAAATATCTATAAAAATGATGTTGGTTTTGGGGAGACACATTTTTTAATTTTGTAATAAAATAAAATTAACAAAGAATGAAATGCCTTGCTGAAACAAACTGAGATTTGATCCATGAACACTCCTTTGTACTCTTATGAGGAATGTCACTCATATTTGAGTGACATCAGAATTGAGTTTTCACACACACATACACACACACACAAAAGGATATGAAAGACAGGAAAAGAAAGGTATTTAAGTATTGCCCTCTTTTTGGGGGGGTCAGAATTTTACATTTGTCCTTTTTAAGCAACATTTATAAAGAAGGTTTTGAGCCATTTCCCAGTGGGAAAATCTATTTGAACTTCCTTGGGAGCTATGACAATATCGTCTCAACTGTTTTCCAGGGGCTCTGTGCTAAAATATCTGTCATCTGGTGTTTTGCCATTTGCTTCAATGGGCCCAGAATCAACTTTCAGCTTCCAGTTCACAGAACAGAGATCTGAAGTCCTCATATGACAAGCAAGATGATAGAAAACTTAATTTAAATCAATACAAACATCTTTCAATTCCTTTAAATTACAGCAAAAAAGCACAAAGCTATCTCTTTCCTTTTTTTTCCCATGTCTTGATATGCTTTTCAGTTTAGTACTAAGTTGGGCATAAATGTGCCATGTGTTTTTTGGTCCAGGAAGTTCATAAGGTGGGTACTGCCTTCCCTTTGCGCTCTTTCTCTCAGGAAATCAGATCAGTTGCTTGAAGACTTTATGAGGCAATTACAGGTCAAACAAATGAATGTTTTTGAAAGCTTAATCAAGAGATGCAAGTGACAGAAAAAATGCTGACAGTCATGGCACTGTCTGTGAGAAGGAAGAGGATAAATCAGATTCAAGATGATATTAGCTGACAGTAATTTACTAAAGGAACAACATCTTGCGTAAGATGAAAACTGCTAGGGACTGTGTCCACGGTGTGGGATTGGAGTCCAGTTCTCATCGTCTGTACAACCCAGGAGGCTGGATTAAGAATAATCTGACCAAAAAAAAACCCAAACCAAAACAATTTGTTATTTTTAACCTGGGTCAGTTTCCCAGTCTGAGTCACTGAGCAGCTGCACAGACAGTTGCAGCAGTACGGGAGCAGCTAGGGGGCAGACATGAAGGCCAGGGGAGGAAAGGGAGAAGCTGGGGGTGATAAAGCAGGCATTGTTGCCAAAAGGAGTTGTTCCTTCGGTTCTGGCGCTTAGGAGGTGAAAGGAATGGCTGTCTGAAGGTGCCTGGTGGGATACACTGCCATCTGACGTGGCCTGGGCACCTGTGTTTCAACAACAGAATGAAGCCAGTCAATGGTCTCCATTGACTACAATGAGAGCTTGTACACCTTCTCACCTTCTCACAGATAGACACCATCAACAAAACAACCACATTTAAATGAACTGGGGGCTGAATCTCATACCTAACTTGCTTCTTGCTTTAGAGACCCACACTTGCTTCTATAACCTGAATCTAAAGGTGCAATTTCTTTTGACTTGCAGCCCTTCAGTCTTGCTAGTATTAGTGGGCTGGAGCTGTATCCCTTTAAATGTGATGTGACAGGGATAAGTATAAGACCAAAGGAGGCTTGCTGTATATATAGATTTGCTCCTCCTGGCCCCAGTTTCTTTATGTATTGTGTGGGCACTAGAAGGCTGGCCATGGTATGTACTTTGCTGTCGTGAAAAAGCAAAATCTCAAACCCTCTAACAGGAAGCAGATGGACATTCACAGGCAGAGCTATCTCTATATTTCAACATTCATCTTCAGCTCTCATCTTCAGAGGTTTTGAGCTCCTCCAGTGAGACATTGAGTATCTGCCAGTAGAAATGCAATTTCAAGAAAACATGATGCTTTGCCATATTGCAATTAGCACTCGGAGAGTGAAGGAAGTTTGCTCCATAAGCAGATAGGAGGCTGTGAAGCTTGATTTGTGGTAATGACAATGACTTTATTTAATATCTTGAATAAGAGATGGTGGTGACAAGTTGTAGCTCATGAAGTTCAGAACTTTTCATTCCAGGAGGGATGTAGCATCCCTATTCTTGGGGATTTCCAAGAATTTATTAAAAACCCTGACTGAGCTGGCCTGGTATGGGCTATAATCCCACTTTGAGCAGGAGGCTGGATTTTGTCATGTCTAGAGATCTCTTCCAGGCAACATTTCTATGGTCCTGTGCTATGTTACTTCACTTCTGATTATCTGATTTCTCGGGCAATATCTGAGCATCTTTTTCAGTACCTGACTTAATGGGGTCTTCGTCATTTTGGAGATCTCGGTGTTACTATAGTCCATATGAATAAATACGAGATTAAAAAATATGTCTGTAAATTTTAGTACATCAAATGCTTCACTGTGTGTTTTTATCTATCTATGAACTTTTGAAATACTATTTGCACATTAAAATATGTCTCCTGCTTTATTACTGATGTACTCTGCATTTGAAATCTATGAGGTCGTCATCATCTTGAAGATCTTGGTGTTACTGTAGTCCGCACGACTAAATATGAGATTTAAATAAAATCTGTCTGTAAATTCTAGCACATTGAACACATCACTGGGTATTTTTATCTACTCATGAGCTTTTGAAATACTATTTGCACATTAAAATATTTATCCTGCTTTATTACTGATGTACTGTGTATTTGAAATTGACTATGCAAATAGTTCCTTTCATTAAATCAAGAAAATAGAATGTTAAATATGTACAGGAATAGTTGCCAGATGGCCAGAGAAATAGTCTGGAGCTACTAAATGGAACACATTCTTCTTTATTAGTCCAAGGCAAATACACATCTGTTAGTCACAGCCCTAAGTCAGGTATTTAGCCATAAAACATCTCCAAGCTCCCCAAGAGACAGACAGGAAAGAATCCATTTAATCCTTATGAGCTGAGACCTGTCTGTGGTTAGGTTGAGAGAAGGATGTTCCTTCCTCTCTTTCCCATTTCTGTATTCCGAGGTACAGCATAGTTGCATTGGGCGGGGAAGTAATATCCCTGAGAATTTGGTCTCAAATTCTCTGGCTTCTTCTTCTAATTTATGACAGTCTTACATAAGGACAAGTTAGTAAGATTTTTCATTCATCTCTTTTTTTCTCCTTCTGTCTTGTTTATTTACTGGGCTTGATTATTTTATCCTGAACTTTCAACTGGCTACCTTGGAGCAGTATCAGCAACCTTTGAGAAAACAATACCATAGAAATAATGTCTTCATGTCATTATTGACTCAATGCACATTTCATTTACATTAATGTACATTTGATTTACATTAATGACTTAATGTAAATCAAACAAAGCCAAGTCCTTATTAAAATGTTCAGAACAGGTCATGTGCATTGGTAAAAACTGGCTTTTTCAGATATGTTTTTCAAATCCATAAGAAACAGTTACTTTAAGATATTTTGCAAGACCACAGATTTTTTATTATACACCATCTATTAACACAGATTTATTTTAGCATGAATCACTAAAGAAAAATAATCAAAGACTGCACTGACCCACTTGTGAACTACTGAGGGGCTGTTCACCCACTGTGTAATGCTTCATTGAGGAGAATGTCATGAGTAACTGAGGCAGCACAGGTTTATGCCAGTTTAATGATGTAGCTGATTATTTATGTATGGTTACTTTTCAGTGAGATGGTACAGTAAAAATATTACCGTACAAATTAATTTTAAGTTATAATTCTCCTTAGAGCAAATCAATATCACAGATGATTCAGTTGTCTTTTGAAATCAGCACTTCATAAACCCCCAACAAACTCTGTCTGTTTAGAAATGTAGAATAGCCTGCCTTCTCTGAAGGTTCATATAATTTATTTTTCTCTCTTAAGAAGAGGGTTTTTTATTTTTTTCCCCTCTCTTTTCTTCAGAGCTGCCTTCCAGCCAGCTGGACCTTGCACTGTTGCCTGATGTTATTCTGTCTCAAAGACAGATTCTGCCTTTGCTGAACTTTAGGAGGTTTTATCATCTAGAAAGTTAATACCAGACATCTACTTATTTTACAGTAGGTATCTATTTATTAGAGGGCCAAAATTAGACCATACGAATCTGTCCTGAAGGCCATGTCTACACAGCACATGAAGGTGTGGTTGCAATTTGTACTAGTTTTAATCCAATAAGCCCAGGCAAAATATGACAACACAGGTTTCAGCATAGCCTAGCATCCCAGTGGGCTTGGACTGACTGTGCAAAAATCCCTGGCAACAGGTTACATTCATGCATGCCACATTGTCATCTTCACACACAGTGCAAGGACATCCTTAGCCTTAGGGTAATACTGCTCATATAAACTAAAAGTAATACTGCTTGTGGGGAGATGATCATAGAATCATAGAAGCATAGAATCATAGAATTAGTGAGGTTGGAAGGGACCTTTAAGATCATCAAGTCCAACCGTTAACCTACCCTGAAGAGAGAAAAAAGAAAAAAAAAAAAAAAAAAACACCAAACCACAAAACAAAAAAAAACCCCAAAAACAACCAAAAAACACCCCAAAACAAACCACCACCCACCATTGGCATATGTGTATCATTTCTGCCAGCTCGGGTCCACAGAAGCTTCTCACAGTCTCTTAGTACTGGATGAGCCCAGTAATTGAAGCACATGTTAAAGAGAAAAAGAAATCATTTCTATAAATGTCTTTATCAATACTCGTCACTACTTAGTGATAGGCTGCTTAAAGAAACTGATGAATATGAGTTGGTACATGAAAATTTCTTTATCGATAATCGTTGATAAGCACTTTACCTGCTTATTGCTATTTTATGTGATTATTTTACTGATTCACCTTCCTCCTTTTGAGCTTACAGCCATTTGTCCCTTTTTCCTGCACCTCAGGTGGAGTTTCTACCCCAACACTCAGAAGACAGAGACATATATAAGACAAATGACAGCCCATGTCATTTACAGGCATGGGCTGGAGAAGGTAGGCAGGAACGGATGTAAATTTAAACTTCATTCAGGCACTTCTAAAAAGGGAATTTTCTTCAGCAGGGGAAGGAAATCTCTCTTCCTTCTTGGCAGTTCATTTCCACTCTCCTCTCCAGATGTTTATGTCCCTTGGGCTGAATATTTAATCTACAGTTTGTGAAACTTCACTCAGAGTGAGCAGGAAAAAAACAGGTTGAGAGAAAGAAAAATCAGTCTTTGGTTGGTCTTACAATGAAAAATAAATAGCCTTGCTCTGAAATGTGGGGATTGAGTGTTCTTTCCTTTGGTTCTTTTCCAGAGTTTAATACCTTTGCATCTTTGTGTAATTACAGTATTGAATCCCGCCAATTTCTGATCTTGGATGAAATGCAGCTTTTAATTATCAGCTTGGAAATCAAAGGAGATTTGCATCTTCCAAGGTTGACTATTGTCTTGGTTTGAGGCAGTAGTAGAAGAAAAAAACACTTCTAAATTTAACATTCAATTAAATCAATGCCTCATTATTTATTTTTTTGTATAAAGCTACTAAGTAAATAGCACTAGGGGCATGCATTTAGAGCACGTATATCTAATTAATGTCATATACATTACTGTCACAATACAAAATAGAAATGAAGTAATTCAGTATTTTCCTCACTGGGATTAATAATTCATTAGGCTACAAATGGAAAATTCTCATAAAGTTTCAACATAGGCAGTGATCAACACTGACACTGAAAAAGATTTTCTGTTGGCCGTGTTTAAAATTCAAATGAGAGGAAAAGCCATTGAGGACAATTAAATGAAATGAGACAAATTAGAAAACTAGTGCCATGATGAAGTCCATCAGCAGCCACACACGGTGCGGGGAGGTGAACGGGGCTGGCGTAGAATTGTGACATCCCTTCCATAAAAACTCGGTCCTGGTGCTGAATGCTCTGCTCTGTGGTTACACTGAAAAGGAATGGAAAGTCAGAAGGTAGTTTCACAACCCGGCTTAAACTACATTCCCTGACACTGACTTCATCTTGTACGACAGGCTGTTGCGGTCCCTGTGGCATAACTCGGAGCCCTCAGCTACTTTGTCTTTTCTCTGATGCTTTTGTCATCAGAAAGTCTTGACATCAGGATGCACCAAGCAAAAAGGTGTCGAAGAGGAATAGTGAGGGGAAGAGTACGAGAAACAGAAGCTTATATGCTACTGGTATGGCTGAGATAGTAGCATAGTCCCCATTCTTTGGCAGGTGGTCATGGACATTAAGTCTGATGTTACAATAATGATATATGTTTCAGGGGGTTTAGAACAATGACAAATTCAAATACATTAAAGAATCCTCCTGGCATATCCAAAGCATATGTTTTTCTAAAGTGTGTTATTAGCATATTTATCTCATACCTTTTGCTTTTAGGGTACAAGGTTCAAAAATAAGGAGAAAACAAATCTGTAAATAGATTTGTCTCAGGTCTGCCTGCCATGTGCTAAGGAAGGTCCAGGTGGGTCTTTGCTACCTCCTGGAGTGAAACGGATTCTATGATCTCTGCAGATAGGCTGTTACAGGGCTTTACATCCCTAAGGATTAAAAAGTGATTCCCTAAATCCAGCCTATGGCCTTGATTGCCAGTAGAACTGGTTGTCATCTTTACAGTACCATTATTGTGTCTTCCCTTTCTCCTTCCCCTTCCAGCTGCCCCCTAGTTTGTCCTCTTCTCTACAGAGAACAAATCTAATTCCTTCTCAGTTTTCTCATACCTTGCATTTTTTTTCTTGTCATTCTTGCTGTTTTCCCTTAGATTTTCCAGTTTGCCTATATATTTCTTAAAAATCTCCTGCCTAAAATAGGGCACAGTATTTCAGCTGAGGCTTTTCCCATGCCAGTTAAACCAGAAAAATCATCCTGCATGTCTTATTACTCCATACTTTTTAACGAATCACAGAATTACATAATTACATCTGCCTTTTTTTTTTTTCCCCCACCCTTATATTAGAATCATATTTGTTATTCATTTGATTTTTTAAACCTCAGTGACCTGCATCCTAATCTGCCACTGCTGTACCCGGCCATGTATCTAATTCCTTCAGTGTGTTTGCCAGCCTCCCAGCCTGGTGTAACCCACCAACTTCATAGAGATATATTCTATTCTCTTCCTCGTATTTCAGGAAGGTATTAACCAAAGCCAGCACAGTTATTTATGGGATCTTAATAGAAATATCCTGAATACTTCAGGAACAAATCATGTCTAATGGCTTTGAGAGTCACTTTTCAAATACATGTGCACCTTGTGATGAATTCCTCTATCCCACGTTTCCTTGGCTTGCCTACGGGAATTTTACCGCAACAGTGTCAAAAGCCTTAAAGCCAAACAATACCATATGTGTTGGTTTTCCTTTACCATCAGCCATGAGAGAGAGAAGAATTATTTCAGAGTGGTTGAAAAGCATAATGGCAAATATGGTAACACCGTGTAATAATTTACATGGCGCTCTTCATGTTTTGTTTCGCCTTGTCATTAGAGGTCGGGGGAGGGAGATTGTCCACATTTCTCAGGCATATGGTTTTATTTAAATGTGGTAAACCAGCAATTTCAACTGGAGGAAATATCTTCCTAATGGAATATATTTACAGATATTACCCAGCATGGAGTAGTCTAATGGTATTGCCTAGCATGCAGGAGAAACCTTTATTCAGCTAATTCTTGTTGTGAATGGGGGACTGCGTATGGTACTATGTAATTTTATCTAAAAAACCTTCTGCAAATGAAATCAGAAAAGGGTTTCCATGCCATGATTGCAGAGCTAAGCAAAACTTCATCATGCAGATTACAGTATGAAAAACTGAGTAATGACTGAGGGCTGTATGAGAGGATGGGAAGGCAGCATTGTTTCACGGTTACAAATGACAGCTAAGAAGATGTGAGCCTCTGAAATGTTTTTAGCTGCAGTAACTTGTTTACCTAAAAGTAAATAAAAACAAACTCATTTCCAGCTTCTAGGATAGATAGCTTTTGTACCGAGATGCCTCCAATCTGATCATGCCTTCCTTCTGTTTTCTCAGTGTCTACATTTCAACAGTATCCTCTTTTGGCAGTAACCAGTATTTGCTGAAGGTGCTCACCAAAAATATATGGGGACTTCTGGACACCGATTTTTATTACCTTTTACATAAAGCTATCACTGAAATAATAGTGCTGTCCAAATTTCTATTGTTGCATTGTTAATGAGACCAACATTTTTCATTTTAGGATGTGTTCTCACTTGCTTATTTCTTTTCCAAAATGTTACAGCATCAGCCATACTTTTGAGTTCAGATATCTGCCTAACAATTTCTTAAGTTTTTTAATGTAAAGGAAAAAGTTTGTGTTAATACTAAATTTGGCATTTTGTAATATGGCACTGCTTCTTTTATCTTTTTTAATGTGCAACTCATATGCACAGTATCATCATTTAAAATAATGACCACATACCAAGTGTTCAGACTTCTTCAGCATTCGAAAGGAAGGTTGCTCTGGCAACAAAGATTTGAAGTCAAGGCCCATAGTCCAGAGTTTTGGTAAAACCTTAAGTACGTTAGATAGGCCTGAATTAGTTTATCCTGCTGTCTAAAAGTTATGCATCTAGTTCAAGCAAACCAAGTTGGTTACCAATATGGTTTATGAAGAGAAATAGATTGCTTTTTGATGACAATGTATCTTATTTCTCTTACATGTTTCTTCTGGATTTTGATGTGTTGCATTATGAGAGTAACTGATGATTGAGGGAGCTAACATGACAAGCATAGCTCAGATAACTTTCAGGTGCTTTAAAGTAGCTGTGTCCTTCCCAATACCATTTAGTTCCAAACCACATTCAGTTTATGTCAGGTCCCACTCAGGGGAGAGAGGGGGAAATGACTCAGACTCGCAAATCCCCAGCGGTGTGGACTAAGGTGAGACAACTCTTAAGGTCCATACAAAAACATTTATTAGATTCTGGGAAGCCCCACGCTTGGTCACTGCCCCTGGAGAAGACCACAAGCCAAACCCACTGTTCTGCCCCTGGCTTCAGGTAGGAAGAAATTTGGCGTATAGAAAAAAATGGGTATAGGAAGAAATTAAGCATCCAATAGTTTTTGAATCCTTGATTCAATGTGTGAGATGTCATTATGCTGGTATTTTCACTGTTTCCAGACAAGCTAGATTTTTCTTAGTAATTTAGTGTTAATATGAACTTATACTTCTATTCTTTCTATCAGTTTCAAAGCTTGTCAGTACAGTTTTATGTCCAAGCCTGACTGGAAAAAACACACTTTCGTTAAAAAAAAAAGTGCTTGCTTCAACAGCAATTGCTGCTCTTGATGTCTCTGAATACCTTTAAACTCAGTTTTCCTTTCTAATATCCATTCTGTTTGCACATTTTCTTAGCTCTAATCTCACCATTCTCTTCAACTGAGAAACATGAAAAACTACAAATGCAAAAGTGCTTCAGCAACCTCACAAGCTGGGGACCACCATTTGGTTAAATAGTTCACAGTTGAGTATTTGTTAGTTTACCCATCAAGTATAGATCTCTTCTGTTTTGATCCAAAATAAACATCTGCTGAAAATTCTGTTCTTTGTAAATTTTATGTGTGCATAGCCAGTGCAGTGGTGTATTCATTTTAAAACTAAATTATGGAGAAGACAATAGGTAGTCTAAATTATTTTGACTTGTCCCATTACAAACATGACATCTTAAACTGAACCTGCATCCTTCCTCTCAAAAAGACAACCTTAAATTTTACAGACCAGTGCTCTCTCATTTATGGTGGCTTTTATCTACTGAGGCTTTTTTGAAATGCATTTTACTTGAGTTCTGTCTGTAAATTGCTGCTAATTATGGGAAATACATATTTTTTTTTCCTATACTGTGAAGGAAAATTTTTCTTTCTGCTGTCAAATATACAGAGTATATGTTTGTGCTAAACTTACTTGTTCTTTCTCTCTTGGAATGTGCTGTTAATGTCACTGTTTTCCAAGGCTTTTATGATTATATGCTCTCAGGGTGTATCTGCTATCCTCCCCAGGGAAAAAAAGTGCCCACTGCTGACAGGGCCATTGCTGGATATGTTATATATCGAAGGGAGCTGTTGGTTTTTTCCCATTCATTTAGTTATTCATACAAAACAGGAAAGAAGAATTCCAAGGCTTTTAGTAACATCTCTGAACATAAGTTCATGTTTTCCCATAGGGCTGAAATTAAATCAAGGGATAATCTATCTTCCTGAGATAACAACAGCAAATGAAAGATGTCTACAGATGTGGTTTTATTTTGTGGTGATGGAATGACGTGTATCAGCACAAAAACTTATATCATTTACTGAGAGTTAATTAATCATGGTGTTGTGAGGCTAAAATGTTTATCTCTCTCATAAACTCTTATTAGGGCTGGCTGTCTTGTTTTTATGTTGACGTCAGTAATATTCCCAGACTTAGAAAGGACCACTTATGTGATGAAGGGTTAGCAGGACCCTTGCTGACAAGCCAAACCCTATGATTTTACGGTTTTTCTTAGGTTGGCAAATATTTCTATTGTTGAAGGCCAATTTTAACTTTGCTTAACCACAAATGAGATATTTTATCCCTTCCTGACTGTAAATGACAAAGGTGAAATTTCAGAATTTTTCAAGATATAATGAAAGGAGCTGAAAAACTTCTACACCAGAAGTCCATGTGTATCCTGCACAATAATCTCTAGCAGGTAGCAAGGCAGAACACTATTTATACTGCTTTAAAGAGATAAAGTGTGGTGGGCCTTGGAAACAACATAAAAATAGAATATAATGTCACCAGCTAGTACATAGCCACCCCTAAAAATAGCAGGACGCTCCTCTTTCTGAAGATTTTCTCAGATTTACGATGCACTGTGTAAGCAACTCCAGAAAAAAATGTTCTCACAGTTTCTGAATGAGCACCCACAGGAGCTCATAAACTATCCTCAGCACAACATTGGCTAAGACAGCTAATAGCACAAAGCCTGCACAAAGGAAGTCAGGAACCTCAAAGTATTTAAAAATAATAGGATCATACACATGTATGAATATCTGCTACTAGTTCCAATTATACTTGTACAAAATGGTGTACAACAAGATACATATTTTGGAGGGAAATTTCAGTCTATAAATGATAATAATTCAGGAAAACAATGCTATTTGATGACTATGACTCCAAAGATGATGCAGATAGAATGGCAGATATCATTATTGTTATGGAAAGTAAAATCATGCTATACGGGAGTTTGGGGTGGAGTATGAAATGGAAACCAGGTCCAGAGAAAGTGCTCCAGGCATTTGATCCTCTTCTCCTGCTGCATCCCTTGTCCGAGAACAGGGAGACAGACTCCCCACAGGGATGTCTTGGAGTGAGAGCCTCTCTTACCCATTCACCATGACTTTCTGAAGGGTGACAAAGTCAGACCCTCTGAAAACACTCCAAAGACCCACACTGCTAGGATTCTTAGACACTTGAACCTGAAGGTAAGCATGTGATGGCATTTTCCAGAGTGACTTTCACCTAATCTCTATCCATCAGCAGCAGGGTGTCTCAGCGCTCTCCAAATCCCTGCACTGCATCTCTGGGTGCTTAGCGCACACCTGCAGATGCAAGTAAAGGCGGGATACTCTGAACTGGCAAAATGAAATCCAGCCCTGCTCTGAAACCTGTGTGACATGCAGAGCAAACCTACCGTACCTCTGATTGGAGAGGTGTCTCAACCTGGCACGTCAGCTGGGGTGCAGCAAGACACTGGCGCGGTTCAGATTCATCCACACCAAATCTGCCTTGTATCCAAATAGCCCCAACTGTGGATCCCACAGGACATTTTTTAATCCCAGTAGACATAGTTTGAAATAATTCTATATAAAGGATTTGGGAAGCAAACTCACTGCTGTTAGACATAAACCCAATCAAAAAGTAACAGTTGAATATGATTCAGTATCCAAGGCCATGAGCCTTTCCGTGCTTCTGCTTAATATAATCTGTCTCTTTTGATAGTCCTGCTGGTTTCAGCTATTTGCTGTAGTCACAGTGAAATCATTCTTCACGATTTCTTCATTTACTCTTAATAAACTTATGAAGAATATTCCTCTGGAATGTAATTCCTTCCAGAAACATGCATCTCTTCTATAAATTCTATCTTTCATAAGGTGGTTTGGTGTTTATTTTAAAAATTTTACTGCTATAAGGCTACTAGGAATGCTTTTCTAGTAAAAATTAAGTTGAACATTTCTTAGCCTGACTTCATTATGTATAACTTTAAATCCCAGACTCCCTGTGATTTCCCACTGCTACATTGTCCCCAAAGCAATGCAAGTCTTCCAATAGAAAACAAAAAAAATCCACAACTTAACCCAAGTACAGCCTGCAGTCGGGTTTTGCTTTGCACAGCAAATATCATATTTCATTGCATTTTTCTGTCCTTGATATATTCCAGTAGTTTAGTTGCTTTTAACTGTAACCACACATTACACTGATGTTTCGTATCATTTTTTACAAAAATAGCTATCAGCAAACACACCATTAAATCTTCAGGGTTTCTTTGTTTTTTCTTTCTGTAACTGTTTTTCACTTTTCAGAATCAACTTCTCCAACACCCATTAAAAATGTTCCCCAGTATTTCATTACCGTGCTTTTTCTTAAGTGCTACGCAATTACCATGTCACTGCTTTCTGCTGCTGTTGTTGTTTTTACTAGGCACTGTTTCAGATGCACTCACCTTTCTTCTCCAGGAGGCCTATGATGTTGATCTTTCTGAGTCTGAAAACAGCTGTATGCAGAGATGGAACTTCTTTAGATGCACTCTTAATAATTTCAAACCTCTAAATGTTCAGGTACTGCATCAACAGATCAGGCTGCTGGCAGAAGGGAATTGTCATTCTATGTCATGTTCAGCTCAAGCTGAATTTTGTATCAGGGTTCTGCTTATCTCCCATTCTGCTGTTGTGTTGCCGCAGTTAAGCAATGTCAGCGCAGTCTGTTTTCTTGTTTGTGACACCTAATTATCTAATTTTGTTATCTATTAAATATTGTTAAGGATATTCATAGACCAGATTACCCTATGAATACATCTAAAGTGCAACATATTTCCTTTTATTTTCTGGAAATCACAGAATCACAGAATGGTGGGGGTTGGAAGGGACCTTCAAAGATTATCTAGTCTAACCCCCCTGCCAAAGCAGGTTCACCTAGAGCAGGTTGGACAGGAACGTATGCAGGCAGGCTTTGAAAATCTCCAGAGAAGGAGACTCCACCACTTCTCTGGGCAGCCAGTTCCAGTGCTCTGTCACCCTCAAAGTAAATAAGTTTTTCCTTATTTTCAGATGGAAATCATCAAAGCTTCCATAGATTTGTAAAACCAGTAACCTTCTGGGGTGTTGTGAGGTGACCTGACATCTCCTAGAGGCTGGATAACATAGTAAAAGAAGCAAGATAAAATGTTGGCAGGGAAACTGATGATGCTTGTCCCTGGCACCTCTGCCTTACAAAGTGCTGAACATCATCAGTCGGAATGCTGAGGAAAATTACCTACACTGAGTACAGCAACTACTTTTAGGGGCACGGGGCAGCGGGGGAAGACAACATTCCTCTCTGCTTTGATGTACATGGAAGAGGTGCTGCTTAGCTTCTCGGCAATCTAAGCAGGTCTGTTGCAGTGGAGCCAGGTAGGCTGCTGAAGAATGGGAAAGCAGCAAGGGCACATTCCTACCACTGAATTCAACACCAGTAAAAAGGAAATCCCTGTGGCTGCATATAAGAAAACCACATGGGATTAATGAAATTATCGTGTTATCTGAATTTTGTATATGAAAGAAACTGGTTTTCATGTACTTAATTTTTAAAGTTCATTGTGTGTATAACTTTTACATATGCATATTCTACTAATAGCCTGGGATTTATGCAGCGGATTCCCAGACCCTTTTCAGTTCATAAATTAACACACTGGACTGAGTCCAAGCAAGGACTTTTTCTGAGTTCAGGCCCAGTGCCTTAGAGAGCACTCGTTAGCTTTCTGGCAGGCGTACGTCTGGCCTTGCGCTACGGTACTTCCAGGGGTCACTGCTGCAGGGCAGATCGTACAAACACACAAACCCATGCTTACTTTTCTAAACAGAGGTGTTAAGCACCAGGGTACAGATTATCCTGTGTAACGATTCATGATTCACCCCATTTTTCAAAACTTAATATTTGGCAGGAGAGGATTGAGCAGCTGCTGAGGTAGATGATGAGTTTAAGGAGGAGCAAGTACCAGCATCAGCTTCATCTGGGAAGGGAAGACCTTCTAGAATCACTCCTTTATTTCACCTAAGATTTGCTGAATATGAAGGAAGTATGTATAAAATGGTCTTGATAACAGGACTCTCCTCTCCCAATGTACAGGACTTGTACAGGACTCTCCTCTCCCAATGGGGTGTTCCTCCCATTGACTCACCCAGTTTATTTTCTCTTGCTTGCTCTCCTTCCAGTAACCTGTGTGCTTTACTCTGCGGTGGTAAAGCTTCAACAGGGGAGGTGCTGCGTACCTCACTTACATAGCAAGTCTCATAGTAGGCAGACACTGATATAAAGCTCTTCAGACTGAGGCAAAACCCAGGTCTTTTCTTTTCTTGATGAGGGCAGGTTGCTAGGTAAGAGGCAGCTGCTACTGTCATAGACTGCCTTACCTCCTTTTTCAAAAGAAAAAATGTGACTATTCCACCTTAACACATTCTAGCCAAAACACATTCATACTTGTCAGACCTAACAGATCAGATCTGTCAGGCAGCTTAGGCAGATGAACATATGGATTTCAAATGAATGGTGAGGTACTTGTCAGTTTACTCAGCTCTGAAGTGTTTCTGGGAATATGAACCCAGATACCTGGAGTACTTCAAAGTAAAAGAGTAAATTACACACAGAACCGGCGTGCTTTTAGCTTTAGGTGACCTGAACGTTGAAACAGGGTTTTCAGAATCACAGCTTAGTATTTATGAAGCTGAATTCCATTTAAGTGTCATGTCAGATGCGTAAGCCTTTTCCTGGATTTCAGCCAGCCTCCGGGCTAGGAAGCTATTTGGCCTAGCGGTTTAATGGGTATCTTACTGTGTGAAAGTTATCAGCACCCTGTAAAGCAGAATAAGTAAGCCAAGTTTTCTCAGTTCCACAGAAAAATTCCCTTAACCTCCTGAAGCCCTTTAACATTTACACTGATGTATCTAGGATCAGATTTTTCCCTCCCCAGTTGAGCAATTTCCTTTGACAAGCTTATTTATAACATTTCTTTGGTAAATGGCAAGAGAAGAGCTAATTACTATCTGCTAATGATGTACATTCATGTTTAAAGAAAATGTTAATAGATTATATTTTGAAATTATAAGAAAGCTATAATGCGATGGAAAAAAATAGCTTGTTAATCTCTAAAGCCAGTCCCAGCATTCTGTGTTTGCGTGGCTCTGATGCGTGTATATGTCAGTGATCTGCCAGATACAAACTGTTGCCTCTCTGAGTAAGCTTTCAGTGATGCACTCTAAGAAACGGTAGCTCTGCTTACAGTTTTGTAAAGAAACTATATTTAAGTTATTCGATTTCTGAGAAAGAACAGAGCTCCCTTCTATGCAATGGGCCGTCTGGAGGTTGTTTTAAAAAGAGTGTCCGCATAAAAGGCTTCTGACCTCATTCTCATGAGGAGTTATAATTAGTACATTTGAACCTTACTTTAACATTGGTGAACGAGACCAAAAATGAAGGGAGAAATTCCCAATTGGTGAACTTTTCAAAAGTGACTGAGAGAATTATGGGCGATAGTCAGGAAAAAATCATAGAATGGTTTAGGTTGGAAGGGACCTTAAAGACCATCTAGCTCCAACCCCCCTGTCATAGGCAAGGACACCTTCCAATAGGCCAGGTCACTCAAAGCCCCATCTGACCTGACCTTGAACACTTCCGGGGATGGGGCATCTACAAGTTCCCTGGGTAAGTAAAGGTAAAAGACTTACTGTTTCGCTGTACTTGATGAAGACTAGCAGTGCCTTTGTCTGACGCAAAGACTAAATGAATGCTTTTATCATCCATAAAGTTATGCAGCAGTTTGCAGTGGACTGGCAAACCTGGTAAAATCACACAGAACAATGTGTGACACCTTGAGATATCTGAACTCTCTCTAAATGTACATGTCTTTATTTTTCTGAAGTTGTCAGTGTAAGACACCCAGAGTAAACGGCAGCAAACTTCCTTCTGAGTAGGAAGCCTTCTCTTCTGCAGGCTGAACAGTCCCAGCTCTCTCAGCCTTTCCTCATATGCCATATGCTCCAATCTCTTAATTGTCTTCATGACCCTTCACTGGACTATCTCCAGTATGTCCATGACTCTTTTACTGGGAAGCCCAGGACTACACGCAGCACTTCAGATGTGTCTTGCCAGTGCTGAGTAAAGAAGAATCACCTCCCTTGACCTGCTGGTGATGCTTATTGCTAAGTAAAAGCTGCAGTTGCCAGGGTATTTTGGGAGGAATTCAGTTTGATATGTCACATCGTCTCAGATGTGAATGGCCTTTTGGGGTTTAAAAGGAACATGACATTCCTGTATCGCAGGCAGAGTCAGCTGTGGGACAGTTACCTTGCCAAGACTGAGGCATCTTTTGACCTACTCAGGATTTCCCATGCTGGAGAAATTATCATTTTTTAAAGTAAAAAGTTACTGTGCAGTCTAGCAGCCTTCAATACTTGGCAGGAACTTAGGATGGGTGTAGAATGATAACTCTAGATATAGGGGCCTAAATTCTGCTCAAGTACTGTTTTCTATAAGTGAACACTTATTAAAACCTGGTTGTTGATCACGAGTTCAGTGATACTGGCAAACTTTAGCTAGCACAGAGATTTCTGAGTTACATTTCTAATGCTTTAGAAAAGGCTAGCAGACAATGCCAGTAATGCAAATGTGCATTACAGTGTCATTAGCTCATTCTCTTTCGTTGGTGTTTGGAAAAGGGTAAATACTATTTTTACCTCTTTAAATGGGAAAGAAATTGATTTCCTTTCTACTAAGTCATGGGGAATGTGATACTGTTTGTAAAAATATTATCTTATGAAAGGTTAGGATATTTATCTACCGTTGTCACTTTGAATTTTTCAATTTAGGCATACATTTTGAATTACAAGTCTTGATTATTAAGGCTTCTGGGAAATTCACCCATGTGATTTTATTAATCATTAGTTAAACATTTTTTGCAGATCATTTCAAATGAAAAAGTATTGTGTCCTTCTTTAATGAAATGACAATGAAATATCATTATCTTTTCCAAATTTGTAAACTTTGCAAACTTTGCAAGATTTCTAAAGGAACTCTGAAACCTCTGGGGCTGAGCTGAGGCCAATGTACTTAAAATGTGTTTACACAGCCCTATGTCCAGAAATTTGCTCATTCTGTAGGTGAAGTATGTAATTAGACTATGATGGGACCACCAATGAATTCTGTGGTCGAGTGATTGAGTGACTAAAATACATAAAACTGTACTTGCAATCGTATTATAACATAATTGGATTTTTTTCCCCAATAGATATTTGATAAAGAATCCTTATAACATATTATTATAGAAGTCAGGTCCTCTATCAGTTTGTGTAACCGTATGTCTTTTTCACATGCTATTATGCAAATACATTGAAGGCTTTGCTAATGATTAGGTTCTGGCTAATAAGCTGTGCTGAAAAATTATTAGGGAATGAATCAGTATAAAATGGAGCTCTTTTTGTTGTCTTTTTCAAATGAAATATTAAAATTATCATGTCCAGGGTCATCAATAATTATAAGAAAACCCTTCATAATTTTCAGCTGTTATTTAACCAAATTTTGTCACTTTTTGTTCTGAAAGGTCGTTTTAAAACACAAACTGAAAGATCTGAAGATGCTGAAATAAACATTTCCTCTATTGTTAGTCAAAATTATTGTGTGAGCTTGATATGGATTTATATACAAGATTAATCAAAGTAAAATAACAGGTTTTGGTTTACTGTATTCATTATTCATCTGAATACATTTCCCCCTTCCATTAAACACCATTTAAGCTTCATTAGTTTTGTTCCTTTGAAGTTTTAAGATCAAATCAATAACGTACAGATTAGCTGATGTGACTACAAGTACACAGCCACAAGAGAACACAAGGTGCGTGAAGAATCTGCAGCAGTAGGACAAATGACTCATGAAGCTTTTTATATCTCAGCACACTCTTGTATGGAATTAATGAGACAGAGCTATTGGTCTGACCATTAAAATGGATCACCTGAGACTTCTGTTTCTTTTTTTAGAAGACAACCAGCTTTGTCTCAAATATTTTTTGCATCCTTACTGCACTCTCTGCTTTCTTTATAACCACTACAGTTTCAGTTAAGAAAGTTTAGCTTGATGGACCCCACATGAACTAGAAAATGTCCAAATTAGTAGCAAAGAAATTCAAGTTACATATTTATTTCTTTGCTTTCCTGCTTTCATTTTCTGCAACAACACAAGCTGGGAGCGTATATATTAAGCTTTATTCTATAAGCTGGACACTGGCTTTCAAAAGATTTCCCTCCTGTTCATCCAATGAATCATCAAGTGATTTGAGAAATACATTGGCAGCCAAAACTGGACAAATTGCTTTTATACTCAGTGCTGCAATGCCTAAAATTCTGGCTCCTGGCTCTGGGATGAGAAGTTACGATGCTGGCCCCTACAGGGGATGGATGACCCTGTCTGGACCAGGAGGTCCTGTTTACCCTGTGAGAGACATAACCTGTGTGTTGAGCTGGACACAGGGTTGCTGGGTGCTGAGCCAGCAAGACACGCACTCTGGAAGACGTTGCTAGTCCAGCCTTTAGGTTGGTACCTCCAAGGTTATATGGCCCAGTGGGAGAAGGCAGCTGACTACTGGAGGCTGGAGGAAGGACTCTGCTGAAGTATTCACCTGCTGCTTTATTTGCTTGGTCTCTTCTGGCTCTGCAAGTGCCACAGATGAAATCTCTTCCTTGTATTTGAGAAACTCCAGACTCTTGATATGATTTATGGGATTATGTGAAGCTATAAATCTTCTGCTGCAGCTAAATGCAACAATACTGTTTGTATAATAATTTGCGTCATCTTTTCTTGACCACATCCGTGTCAACGCTGAATTGCTGAACGACTGAGTAACGGCTGTACAGAGAACATGACTGACATAACACCAGGGTCCCTGCCCACGGAGGGGGGGCTGTCCCAGCTTCAGCTTGTTCTCGAGGAATTACCAGAATTTATATAAACAGAGCCACCAGAGCTTTATTTAACCTCGAACAAAGTGACCTCCTTTGAAAAAGCTAAAATAAAAAAACTGAGGCTTACCTGGCTTCCACTAGCAACGTCCAGCTGACCTCTCCATATGGAAGAACAATTCCCTTCACAGTGTGGAAGACATTTCCCTGCTGTCCACTGCCATCAGCGTCTAGGCTAGAATGCCAGAAAAACAAGTGCTCATTCTCCTTTTTTAGTGGCAAACTTCACCAAAAATTCTGCAGCTTTTTTGAAATCTGAATTTTTCTTCTTCACCTCTGAATTTTGGAGTGGTTCCAAAAAAGGAAGTACTTGACTACCACGAGGTGCTCTATTTAGCTTTTTCCCAGCTGAGAATAGAAGTAAAAGTGCCAGAAAACGCGTAAGAAATATTGTACTTGGTGAAATTTACGACCCACTCCTGTAAACTAATAGACACTTGGATAAATATAACATTTGGATGAGCTTTTGTTTTAGAATAAAGTATTTGGCCTGTACTAGGGACGTGTATGATCTAACGGGTGCGTGCTAAGACTAGCCTTCGACAAAACGAACGTATTTTCAAGTAGTCCCTAAGCTGCCCATATAATACCTAATTTTGGAAGTTTGAGACTGAATCACTGCAGATTATTCCAAAGGCTTGTCAATAAAAACTTTTCCTATGTAACACACCATCTTCCTTTTTTTTTTTGTATGCTATATATGTAACATAGTCAGATCATTTTAGGAACATTTGGAGAGCTTACAAGAGAGTTGTGGCAATACTACTTTTAATGTGTCCCTCTCTTTGTATGCAGAAAGACTGTTACTTAGAAGAAAAACACATTTTTTAAACATGAGTTGTAATTGACCATGCTCTCAGTTAATGTTCTTTTTTTTAATTTATTTATTTATTATGTGCTAAAGGATTGTTTCCTCCAGAACTTTTCCAGGATTAAAGTCCTTTTCCAGAATCAGACTGAGTTCTATCCAATCAATAGGACTGAAAATTCCTATTTTCTGTTTTCTCCCTTTTTAGAAACACTTCCCCCAGTGTTCTGGTACTTCACTCTTCTCCAAAAATTCTTTAAGATAATCTCTTTTTCTTCTGAGGTTATGTCAGTTCCTTTTATCTCCTAGAATGAAATTCATCAGGTCCAACTTATTTGAAGACATTCAATTCTCGAAGTAATTTTTCATTGTACTCTAGAGAAAGACCTTTGCTTTTCATGACTCAAGTTAATTTTGATAGCAATTAGTCTGACCTACCCAGGGAGCACTGTTGCAAAGGATTACAAAAAGGGTGAGGCTGGCTGGCAGTTTTCCCTTTCAGTGTGACTGGAGACCGACACTTCCACCACTCTGTTTGCTGCTTAGGAGCTCAGGAATTACATCCTGGTACTCTCACGGTGTTACAGGCATTTAGTTTTTTGCCTTGCCCTTTCTGATATTATATTCTGCACAAGCACAAAATATGTTGGCTGAGTAACTCCTGTGGTGATCTCTCCTGGAAACGGAGTTTAGGTACCTCACACGACTGTCCTCCTGAGCCAAAGTCAGGAACACAGGCTCATACCAGCCATGATGCCTCGCAACAAAACCCAAGTTTCCATCAGCAGTTTTTGACCACTGCTTGGTGACTCCTTTACTGCACAGTTCACTGCTATGACGGTACTGTGCACAGTCATCTATAATTAATGATTCTGCCTGCTGTAGGGTTTACTGCCTGCTGTAGGGTTTACTGCCTTCTGCAGTGACAAGTAAAAATAGCCCTGGAGGACCACTGGTTTTTTTTCACATCTTAGGGACAAGATAATGGACAGTTTTGGGAAAGTACAGAAACAAGACACTCCAAGCTACTCAATAGCCCCATGAAGCTCCTGGGATCCCAGCTGGCTCTCATATTGTCTGAGAGTTTTTGTTGTCGTTGTTTATTATTATTATTATTATTATTATTATTAATTATTCAGTTTTTTCTAGTGATTTTGGGAAGAAATATTATATTTTTTTGCTAAATATTTATATTTTATGAAGGAAAAAAATGTAATTCAAAAGAACTTATCTCTTCATCATAAAAAAATTGTTTAAAGAATATGAACTGATAAAGGAGGAAAAAACAGCTTATTTTTTATATAAACACGTTAAGAACTTTCTTAGATGAGGGTAAATACAAGTTCTTTTCCATTACCAAACACTATTTGTGCATTGCAAAATATCAGAGAGGCCAATTAAGTTTGAAAATGTGTTTTCTCAGGAGAGACAGGATGGGTGGCTATAAATGAGAACTATAAAAGTTATATGAAAAATAAAGGCTAAAAAGCAGACTATTAATATTAAAATATAGAAAGACCACTTGTTCAACATGGTTGTCCTGTGTCTTGGAGAAATGGCTTCAATATCATGCAGGAAATTAATTCAGTTTGCAACAAAGGATGCACTTCAAAAAATAAGATTACAGCAGATTATCTGATGCACTATGTTCAAGTTAATTCTTGCTGTTTACCTTTGCTGACCAGAGATTCTTTTGTCCTGCCCTGGTCAGTCCTGTAGGTGGATCAGCTCCTTTAACCTTACATGAAGGTTTAACAAATTTCCGTAGCGTACAAGAGAAGCTTTACATGTGCTAGCTAGGTATGGTCTAGCACATATAATTTATACAGAAAATCTGGCTGAAGGTGGAAGTATAAGAAATGATCAAATTTTATTTAAATGAATAAAACACTCAGTAATAGTAGAATTTAAAATGACCGCCTTTATACTGGAACTGAAACTTTCAGCCTTGTTCTATGAACATATCAGTTCTGACTTCTTTATGCCCAGTGAAAAGTACCAATATGGCATGTTTCCTAAACTGGTCCATTATGATATCTGCTTTAGACTAAAGTTTCTATATACAGTCTTGGAGTTTTGAATTTTCTCAGTGTTTTTTGGGGTTTTTTTACATCTTTGTAGAAACTCATGTTCCTTATGTTACGGTTGCCAATTAAAAAAAAACATAGTAGAAACTTCCTGACCTCTCTTTCCAGAGCAACAGAGATTATTCTTTTTCTTCCTTTTTGCATGTGGCATATACTCTCTTGCTCAATATGAAGACTACATATGTAGAGAATGGTTCAGAATTTCCTTTGAATAAGAAGGCAAGCAGTATCTTTTATAGTTTTTCTCTAACAAGATCAAATGATGCATGAACCAGACATGGTCATAACTTTTGCACATGTAATGTGTATATAAAGTAGTTGTATCAGTGACCTCTAAGTAGTTTTTGAGACTGTGAGGATTTATTATTGTTATTACACTGATGATAATACTCCTTACCAGAAACAACAGAAAAAATGCTTTTTTATTGTTATTAATTATATGTATAGGATTTGCTGGCTACCTTTATTCATGCGATTTCAAATTACAAATACTCCTTCAAACATTTTTACATTTTTACAGCTAGTTAAAAATTGAGACTGCCTAAATGTTTTGGCAATGAAGTCTAAATACTAAAGATTAATTCTGACACTAGATACCTTAAAAGACTTTAACGAAGATAGCCGAGTACTGTGCACTCTGTGCATCAGACTTACGTTCATTAAAATGTCTCTTCCTTTTTTGGGTGAAGAACACTGACTCAGGCCAAGTGAGACAAAGCAAATTCCCAATTTAGAAACATGAAATATGCCCGGGATAACTCAAGTGTGTTTGTTACTTACTGAAAAGGAGATTGAATTCACTGCAGAGAGCTTCACTCTTGCGCAGATTTACGCACAGCAGAAAGCCTTATTACCAAAGGTTATTGTGCCAAAGGCTTTCTTATGGTCCAGGCTGTCTGGACCTGCAGGCAGAGTACACACAGGGTGATCACAGCAGCAACTGCACTTCCAATGTTTTTTGGACATAGTCAGCAAGTGTAGGAGAATGCAAATCACTCAAAACTGCCATTTCAGCCAGCGCCACATGTGGTACATTTTCAGCTGAGACCAACTTGTGCTTTGAGTCTAACCTAACCACCAACAAAAAAGAGCGATCTAACAGTTTTGAGTATGGGCTGGATTGGAGGGAACAGAAAATCTTTCCCAAAGGAAGCTCGGGGAAGGAGATATGACTTTAGCAAGGGAGACATGCATCACACAATATAACTGCCATGAGGGATGGGATCAGGGCCGTGGGTCCTGCCTCCTTCTCTTTTGCTGCAGTATTAGAAATCTATCCCGGCAGAATAAAACCTAGGGTAAAATATTATCCCAGAGTTTTCTGTCAATATGTTGTAACTATCCCTGCATATGAAGACTGTACTGGATGATCTGGGAAGTTCAGTCTTGTTACTATGTGTCTGGTTGACAATGTTATGGTGTGCCTGAAAGCACGCCTGTAATCAAACGAACGAAGCAGACTTGTAGGATTCACCTATCCTTAGATCAGGCCCTGGTCACCTAACTTTCTCATGGATTTTGCCCCTGAGACCCTTCTTTCCCCACTTTTGTGGGTAGGGATGGATTTTGACTGTGTGGGTGAGATCTGTGGTCTTCTCAGAGTCCTGGGTCCCCTGCTTGTCCACACCAGATTACCTGATACAGCACATCACTGTTCTTGTGCACATGTACCTGGGTTTCCTTCTATTGGAAAACCTGGGCTTGTGAGATGATGGTATATATTCAGTTTTTGTCCCAATTTCTGTAACAGTGTCACAAATGTGCTGCAGGGTCTCCCAGGTTCCCCAGTTCATATATATGTATGATGTTCTCCAAATCAAAGCGTTGCTTAATATTGACAGCAGAAGGAAGGTCTGGTGTAAGAGAAAAGTGTTAAAAAATATCTGGACAGAGCTGTAGCAGACAGTAATGTTGAACCAGACAGGCCTCCACAGGAAGCTCTCTGTGGCCCTGTGTGATTGCCTGCACAGCCTTGTGCTGCTTTCCTAGCAAGTCTGAGCACCTGTGTTTTCTCAGCCTGGAGGCATTCTGACTATGCTGTTAGCTAGCAGCTATACACAATGAATGAATCTGCTTCAGGGACGCCATGCTACTTGAGGACAGTGGTTGTACCCGTGCTGTTCAGAGACAGCTTCTTTTACAGTAGATTGGCTCATCCATGCACCTATGAGTCCATGCTTTTTCTTCGCCTTGCAATTATTTGGTCTGTGCCTTTCAGTCCAGAGTGTCAAAAACCAACGTGAAGTCTGTGTTGTAACCCAGCAGAACAACGTGTCATGAAACTGAGGGCAGGTGCTGAATGTCGTGGAGCATGGTATGAAATCAGGTCAGAAGGTCTGAGGATGGAAAGCCCACTGGATGTCTGTACACAGGACAGAGAGAGCACACCTTGTACACCAGCTCAGTAGTGCCCATGGGCTGAGGACCCAGAGTGGACTATCAGCTGGTGATAGCCAATCTTATTTTTTAGAGACAGTTCCAAAGAAGCTGTAGGAGTAGACTAACACTTCTATGCAATAGACAATTAGGGAACTCAGAGATGTTGAGATAAGTTTTTGATTGCATAGACATACAAAAGAAGCAGTCCACAGTCTCCTTACCAGTGGCTCTCCAGCTGTCCTGTAATGATCCTTGTATGTTTGGTCGAGGATGCCTTATCTTGAAGTATTGTTTGCTTTTTTTTTTCAGTAACACCATTCATTCAACCTACATAACCCCACCATAAAAATTCCCATAACAAGGTTGCATCCAGTAGTCATAAATTGTTACAATTCTATGTCTGTCACCTGACCAAAATCTGATAGGTTCACCTTAACCTCTTACAAGTATTTTTGAAAACATAGAAGTGACATACTACCAGGCTGCTAAGGATATCTGATGTGATGAAAAGGATGATTGGGTTAGGAGGAAAAAAACACCTAAGAGTGAATTAGCTGGACCTGTTTCAGGGAACTTTGGAACACTGTTATCCAAAACAAAGACTCTTTTTTCATTAGAAGCAATATTAGTAAATCAGATTCCCCAGTTACACTGCTCTTTCAGTAAGTCATTCCCTGGAAAAAAACCCCATGAAGATGAGTAATTTACATCAAGTTGTGTTTTGACTAACCACATCTTAAACAATAAGCCAAATGTTCTACTTCTCACACTGGTATTTGAACGCCAGTCACTTCCGCAGCTTTTTGTAGGTGATAGTCATAACTGCAGATCTTTCTTTTTCCTGGATACTGTAAAGACCAAGAGCCCTAACCTGTCTATTTACTGTAGAGCAGATTACAGGCTTAGGCATCTACCTCAGTTTCTAAGTCCAAGAGGAGAGTGATATAGATCCAAACCACTCATCCTTCAGGACCTCCCACCCACAGCTCCCTTTGTTGTAGTTACGAAGTGCTGAGAGCACGACTATCTGATATTTCAACCCACGGACACCATGTGTTTAAAAGTTTTATTCAGATTCAGTCACAGATAATAAGGCTTTTCTTCTCTTTAGGTAACGTAGTAATTAAAGATTTGAGACATGGTACAAAAAGAAAGGAAAAGGATTATTACCCTGGACTTTGGGAGAGCGGACTTTGGCTTCTTGAAGAATCTGCTTGGTATTGTGCCATGGGATGAAGCACTGGAGGGAAGAGGGGCCCAAGAAAGTTGGTTAGTATTCAAGGACCACCTCCTCCAAGCCCAGAACCAGTGCATCCCTACAAAGAGGAAGGCAGGCAGAAAAGCCAGGAGGCCTGCATGGATGAATAAGGAGCTCCTGGACATGACCAAAAGGAAAAAGGAGGCCTATAGGGAGTGGAAACAGGAGCGGGTAGCCTGGGAGGAATACAGGGGAATGGTCCGAGCAGCCAGGGATCGGGTTAGACAAGCTAAAGCCCAGATAGAACTGGATCTGGCAAGGGATATTAAGACAAACAAGAAATCCTTCTTTAAGTATGTCAG
>VUYV01000119.1:1909335-2101333 GCA_008711295.1 Anarhynchus alexandrinus
GAGAGGTTGTTGAGGCCCCATCCCTGGAGGTGTTCAAGGCCAGGCTGGACGTGGGAGGTAGTGGGAGGTGTCCCTGCCTATGTCAGGGCGGGTGGAACTCCATGATCCTCAAGGTTCTTTCCAACCTAAACCATTCTATGATTCTATGATTATGACGTAATCCTGCCTCTAGTAAAATGAATGACAAAAATCCCACTGTTATCTGCAGGGATAGGACGTATCCTCCCAGATAATATCCATCTACTATCTCTAATCAAACAGCTGGTAAAATCTTTGTTTCAACCATACCTTTTGTATCTCCCAAATTAAGTTTATGAAGTGACCTGTCCTTCTGGGACTGTGTGGCTCAGCTAATGAATGCTTCAACTTCAGCCCTGATGAAGGCCTGCTGTACTCGTAAGCTTGTCTCTTACTTGCAACTGTAGTGATTGCCCCCCCAAAAATCCCTTGTCTTCCTGCAGATTGTTGAAAGTGACAAAGAGAATATAGAAGCAGTAATAGTATCAAAGAGGGAAACCCAAAGAATTAAACTCCAGAAGTAAAGGTTTACCACATTGAATAGTGAACAGGAATGATTAGAGGGGAATCTCTGTCACGTATTAAGGAGGAGGCTATTTAACCTCATCACGATGTTCTTCCATGATCTGAGAGTACTTCTAAGGTGTTGGGGTTGTGTATGTCATGCTATCATCCCCCTGTTGGGGTGAGCCTTGATCATATAGGGCTTTTCTCCCCCCACTTTAGTTTCCCTGGGGGGGATGTAGTGACCAAAGGGGAGAGAAGAGCTAGATCAGCTTCTGATAGTGCCTCATCACCCATGAATGAATAAAAGAACATCCAGGAATAGAAGACATACAAAAATTCTGGATTGTATCTTCAACATTTATTGCTCCTTACGTGGTAATTTTCCACTGCAAAAATATTTCTAATAGCATTCACACAGAAACCACAAAGAGTCAGATCATAACCTCACAATCTGATTAGACGGCAGTGTGTCAGCAATACTAGGAGGTGAGTCATAAATGTCACCAACTAAACTCTGTCACAATGTTTGTTGACCAGGAATTTTGGATAGGGAGAAAATGAAAGATCCAGAAGATCTGTTTAGTACTGGGTCTATGATCTTAGTGCTGAAGGTGTCATCATTTTCAGCATAGTGTATTTTAACTATTAAAACAGAATCTACCATTGAACAGAGGAAGACAGAGCAGAAGGAGGACAGTCCATGATTAATGGCTTGGTTGGTTTTTTTGGCATTTCTAAGCCACAGGCACATAGGTAGCATCTCATTCTGGTTGCTTCTATAAAATTTAGAGGAGTTTTTTTTTCAGTTAGCAACTCAGAGTTGCTGGTTGCTGTCCTAAACTCATTTGAATCATACTACAGAGCTGGGCTGCAAATTTTGACATTTGCAGTGGAGTGCACAGTTACAATGCACAAAGCTATTCACATGGTAAATTCATGGTGACTGTGTACATGGTCTGTATGGACAGATGAAGCAGACAAAGATTCCCAGTGAACAAACTGCAGATGTGTATTCTTCGCATATATGGCTTATTGTCTCTCTATGATCAGCTAAACCAGCCTGATTTTCTCTTGTTATTTCAGTCAGCTGTGCTTCTACTCACGGGCAATTCTGGCTGTGAAACCAGAAGCCTTAGGGCTTTCTGAACTTTGAATCTCAGGGTCTAGATGCTAAGAGCCAAATGACTTGAAATGGTTTTCTGCTGCCTGATTCCTGGGGGCAGCCGTGGTATCCTGGCTGTCAGGGGATGAAGACTTTCATACCAGTAAGATTTTCAGTGATGAAATTGAAAAGAATACTGAATTTTATAGTCATCCACTGCCATACTTCTACTAACATAACTACTTGATTCATGAGTAGTGCAAATGATTACACGAAATAGTTTCTCATTGCACTGCATTTGATTTCAGGACAAGGAGGGAAATACATATGGGCATTTCCAGCTCATAAGAAATTTTTTCACAAATGCAACGGAGCTTTTAAGTATTTTTTAGAACTCTAATTGACCCTGCTGGAGTAGGGTATTTGGATCAGATGACCTCCAGAGGTCCCTTGCAACCTTAAACATTCTATGACTCTGTGGTTACATAAACCACATATCCTGAAATATTATGGTGTCATTAAGAAGGCAAAAAAAAAGTGGCAGACCTATGAGGCCATCCACAGACATAGTCATAGTCAATAGTTCACTCTACACCAAAATAGATCTCCAATTGTACAGATGTTTCAGGAAAGTATGAGAAAGTTCATTACTGTCACATTACCAGGGATGTTCATCCTTGTTATGGCTAAAACAGCTGTCTTTTCTGCTGAAGGAGAACTTGATGGAATATGTCTGCCTAGTCTGATGGCAGTTAAGCCAGAAAGGGGAGCAAAATATGGGAAAGCGGCTCTAAAGAGGGTGTGAAAGAATGACTGTGGGAAGGTACCACTCACCTGGGCAATGCATTATGGACTGTAACAGCAGGGAACAATCCATCCTTGGCAAGGAGATTGATAATATGGTCTAATAAGACTTTCCCATCTGTAATGTCTCTGATCTGCAGCTGGAGAAATAATAAATACACATTTGATGTACAGCTGTTTTGTTCCGGATTCGCTTCTGTTTGGATTGTAGCATGACATCCCCCTGGCTCATGTTTTCAGAGTCCTTTATGAGGACTGGAGATGGAGGAAAGTACACATTCAAGTGTTGTTCCAAGAGAATTAGGGCATATTTGGGACACAGATCTGCTATCTTGGAAATGCTCCTGGGGTTTCTGCAGACTTGTACAGGAGGTGTGTGCCGTGGAGCGGTCACATGCAATCTTTCCAAGGTCTTGGCACTACAGAATAAGCCTTTCCAAAGACAACCTCATCCACACACAATTACATATGAAAATGAAAAAGAAAAAAGTACAGCAATATACATCTTATTTTAAAAAGCTCATTGCCAGGATTCCTCTTTAAAAATTGTAATTACTGTATTTCATGTCTCTGACCAGCTGGGATCCAGAAATGAGTTATCCTTCTGCCCTCCCTGGAAAGAACAGTCTTTCCCAATTAAATCATAGCTGCTTTTTTGTAGAGATGGAACACGGGGGCTCAGAAGTCTCACTCACCACTCCAGCTATATCTTCCACTGCTGTATGGGCACTTTGTAATGAAGGTCCTCATAAAAGACAGAAACAAGTCCTTCTAAATCCTCCAGACAAATGGAAGTGTCTTTAGACAGATGGGTCTGTAGTTGCTGTTGAGAACAGCAGAGTTTGGGTTTGCTATAGATCATGGTGACAGACTGACAGTGACAGGCAGGCACCTGAGCTCTGAGGGACTGCAGAGACACTGATGACCTTAAGAGTTTTCTTAGACCTCATTTGCAGTACAATCAACAGCCTGAAGAACCTGGAGCAGACTTCTGCAAATCATACATCAAGTTACCCCTGTGTATGCCCCTGAAAATGTCCCTGTCTCTTGCCAGTAGTTTTTGCATTGATATTTTTTCTTCAGTTAACAGACATACTGTTTTAATTCTGTTTAACATCACAGTCACTTCACATGGATTCAGTGTGGCCCTAACTCAGGCCACATGTTCCATTGTGGGAAATTACAGCTGTTGAAAAAACTGTAAAATATTTTTCTGAGGAAAAAAAAATATAATTGGACTAGCAATTAGAGGGATAAATGCCTGTGATTCAACCCAGACATGATTAAAACAACCCTGAAAAGTATCAGCAAGACTTATAATGAAATGAATGATTATAAAGCAAGCAGCGCTTCTCATAGATTAAACATCCAACACACCATGACCAGCAGCATCTTTCATTTCATAGTGGTACATCCCAGGGGTTAGCACTGGGCCTAATGTTGTTGAACATCTACATTAATGGCTTGGACAATGGGACAGAGTATACCCGCAGCAAGTTTGCAGAGACTACAAAATGAGGAGGAGTGATAGATATACCAGATAGGTGTTCTGCCATTCAGAAGACAGGCTGGAGCAATTGGCTCCAATTGGGAATCTCATGAAGTTCAACAAAGGCAAAAGCCAAGTTGTGCCCCGGGGACGAATAACCCCAGGCACCAGTACAGGCTGTGGGCTAACTGGCTGTAAGGCAGCTCTGCAGAGGAGGACGTCTGATGTGTGGATAACGCATCAACCATGGGTCAGCAATGTGCCCTCATGGACATGCAGACCAACAGCCTCCTGGGCTGAATTAGGAAAAGTGCTGTCAGCATATCAAGGGAGCTGATCCTTCCCCTCTACTCTACCTGGAGTATTGTGTCCAGTTTTGGGCTCCCCAGTACAAGAGAGAAAAGGAGCTACTGGAGTGAGTACAGCAAATGGCCACTAAGATGATGAAGAAGATGGGGCGTCTGACAGATTAGGATAGGCTGAGAGAGCTAGGACTGTTCAACCTGGAGAAGAGAAGGCTCAGAGGGATCTCAACAAAGCTCATAAATAGCTGAAGGGAAGGTGTGACAAAGCCGGTGCCAGGCTCTGCTCAGAAGTTAACAATGACAGGACAAGAGGCAATGGGCAAAAACAAATACAAGAAACACCATTTAAACATAAGAAAAGACTTTTTTTTTTTTTTTATTGTGAAGGTGGTCAATCACTGGCAGAGGTTATCCAGAGAGATTGTGGAGAGTCCATCCTTGAAGATACTCAACACCTGACTGGACACAGGCCAAGCAACTTGCTCTAGCTGCACTTGCTTAGGCAGGGGCGTTGAACCAGGTGACCTCCAGAGATGCCTCCCAGCATAAACCATTCTGTGATTCTTTGATGTCCAGGGGAAGAGTAAAGTTTATATTTTTTTCTACAAATAACCTTAACGATGTGGTTTGTAGATAAAAGTGGTCACCTTTCACAGAGGTGAATCTCACACATTCGTTACCAGAGATGAGTTAATTATTGGAAATTAAAAAGAAAGAGGGCAGGGCAGTTGATAAAAGGATGTCTGAAACCAGTAATTTTTTTCTTTTTTGTTTTTCTTCCTCCCCCCCCCATTTGAGTATACCAGACCTATACAAATATTACAGCACCTAATTTAAACCAGCTCGGATGAAGTTAAACATGAGGTACAGTATATAAAAAGAGGGAATTCCAACTATCCTAGTCCATAGCTGCATCTTTCCTATAAATAGTATATGGCAATGAGACAAAGCACTGGGCACAGTACTCTGCTGATAGAGCACTCCATAGCATGGTTTTGGCCCACACCAACTTGCACTTTTTGAGCCAATCCCATGCATTAATCTGTGAATAACAGATTCCAGGAAATGTTCCAACAGACAGCATAGACAAGGCTGCACAGATTTGGCTTTCTCCCTTCCTCCAGTCTTGCCTCAGCAGGCTTTGCACTCTGAGTTAACTCCTGTACACTGTACCACAGCGCATACAATGTAAAACTTCTGTGTCTTGTTAAAACAGCATCCTCAAAAGCACCATGTTATTTCACACACTGTAGAACAGGGAGAGGAAAAAAAAAAAAAGCACTCCTCCCCAGCCCCTGCCAAGAAAAGTAAGCCACAGGGGCACCAGCTGGTAAAAGAAGCTGAGGACAAAACACTGTGTAGTGTGGATGCTGACTGTGTGTGTGACTGGATGAGCAAAGTCTCTAGTTCTGTTTTTATTTAGCAGTATAGATATGGAAAGTAAAAACAAAATTCAAGAAATCTTAGTAGACAAGACATGCATCAGATCAGAAAGTGAAGGAGGAATACAAAACTCAGCGCATGAGGATGGGTGAACTTCATGATCCAAAGTGCGTTGATGCCATTCCTTTGAGTTGCATGTTCCATCACACAGCTAACTTCTGTTTAACAAGGAAGAAATCTGTAAAAGAAAGCTTGAGCTCTGTGGCGTTTAAAAGATGCCAGTTAAAGCAACAAGAAAAACTTTTTCTTCGAGTAGGACATTTGGAATAAATTAATGCGGCTGTAAAGGAGTCTGCAAAGTCTCCTGAATAAAAAGAACTGCTAGCTTTCAATCAATAATGTGCTGGGCTCCTAATGAGATAGTGACATCCTGATGATCTTTTACTAATTATTTGTACCACAAGGAATTATCGTCCTCCACATGTGGAATCTGTAGCTAATATTTCCTCTTCTGTGCTAGCAGTTAAACACAAAACTCATATGTCACTCAATTTTTAATTAGTACTGATCAAAAAAAAATGTAATATACTGATGTGAACATTTTTGTGTTTGTCAAAAATAAATTATTGCTACACTGAAAAAACAACCTTTGGCAAATGTTGGTAAGCTTTTATACTTTCATACTTGCATTTTCTTGAAATGCTATGAAAACACATTTGGAGAAAGGTGACACAAAGGAGAAAATGAGCTTTTGAGATCTTCAAACTTGTGGCTTATACAGAAGAGAAGCAGTCCTTTGATAATTGAAAATCATTAATTTCAAAAAGGCTTTCTACATTACACGTGGTCCAATTACAAAGAGGAGGCCCTGTGCATCTCGTGCTATCACCGGAATTTCTGCAGCTCAGTGCTCAAAGGAATCAGGTCTTCTTTTATTTGAGCTGTGCCTAGACTTTGGTGTCCTTACTCAGACCCTCCATCTGGGACTGCCATTTAGCAATTCTGAGCTTCGGACAGTAAAATAACAAATCACAATACACATTTATCTCTCAGGACTGCTGCCTCCATCAATTATCTTACTAAGTTATTTTGTGGCCAAAAAGTGGAATTCATTAATTCAGTGTTGCTTATTCTAGGTCTTTTGTCAGATGAATGACATGAAAAAAGATACTGGGCTTGTCAAAATGGAAACGGTAAAAAAATCCTTTCTGATGATACATAAGATTTCACATCATTGTCTTTATAAAGGAATCAAACTATCAATTTGATTTTACTTGGTAGCTTTTTATAGTTATTTCTGCAAAAAAAAAATCTTGCATGTAAGAAACTTGATTTGCAGACTTAAAACTCATTGGACATTATTCATCTAACAGAGACCTGCTATGATGTAGGGGTAGTCCATGTCTGAGCTTGCCACCTTAGCATCCCTTTTTTATGCAATGAATGTTCAGACAGTCTAGGTGGCAATCCCTCTGCCCTGGCGCAGATGCTTACTTTCACTCATATGAACCTAAATTGCTAAATCCTATTGACTGTCCTGTGGCTGACACTGGAGGGAAACGGTGGTGATAATCTCAGAAGTAGAAATACACCTTGTAGACACTCCATGTTAGGTGAGAGGAACGTGATCTCCATTTGTAGTCAGCACAGGTGATGCATTTTATTTTTAAAATGTACTACTACTCCTTTCCCACAAAGCAGACACGCGCCTTGGCCTTCCTAAAGCAGCGATTCTGCTCAGCTCCTCCACTTGGCTGGGCACCTATGGTTGTGGGAAAAGAAGTACAAACAAAGTCTTATCCAGTCTCTACCTTTTTTAAGGCAAAAAGACTTTCCATATGGTTTCCATATGGTTAAAACACTGGAAATAGGGAATTCATAGAATCATAGAATGTTTTAGGTTGGAAGGGACCTTAAAGATCATCTAGACCCAACCTCCCCTGCCATGGGCAGGGACACCTCCCACTAGACCAGGTTGCTCAAAGCCCCATCCAGCCTAGCCTTGAACACTTCCAGGGATGGGGCCTCCACAAATTCCCTAGACAATTTGTTCCAGCGCCTCACCATCCTCAGAGTGAAAAATTTCTTCCTAATGTCTATTCTAAATTTCCCGTCTTCCAGTTTGAAGCCATTCCCCCTCATCCTATCACTACATGACCTTGTAAAAAGTCCTTCCCCAGCTCTCCTGTAGACCCCTTTCAGGTACTGGAAGGCTGCTATAAGGTCTCCCCGGAGTCTTCTCTTCTCCAGGCTGAACAGCCCCAACTCTTTCAGCCTCTCCTCATAGGAGAGGTGCTCCAGCCCTCGTATCATCTTCATGGCCCTCCTCTGGACCCGCTCCAGCAGGTCCATGTCCTTCTTATGTTGAGGACTCCAGAGCTGGACACAATATTCCAGGTGGGGTCTGACAAGAGTAGAGTACAGGGGCAGAATCACCTCCTTTGACCTGCTGGCCACACTTCGTTTGATGTGGCCCAGGACATGGTTTGGCCTTCTGGGTTGCGATTGCACATTGCCAGCTCCTGTTGAGCTTCTCATCAACCAACACCCCCAGGTCCTTCTCCTCAGGGATGCTCTCCATCCATTCTCCTCCCAGCCTGTATTTGTGCATGGGATTGCCCCGACCCACGTACATGACCTTGCACTTGGCCTTTTGAAATTCATGAGGTTTGCACAGGCCCACCTCTCAAGCATGTCCAGGTCCCTCTGGATGGCATCCCTCCCCTTCAGTGTGTCGACCACTCCACACAGCTTGGTGTCGTCAGCAAACTCCATCCCAACTTTCATGTCACCAACAAAGATGTTAAACAGCACCAGTCCCAGTACCAACCCCTGAGGAACACCACTTGTCACTGCTCGCCACTTGGACATGGAACCGATGCCAGCAACTCATTGCGTGGGACCTTCCAGCCAGTTCCTTATCCACCAAGTGGTCCATTGATCAAATCCATATGTCTCTAATTTAGAGGCCAGGATGTCATGCAGAACGGTGTCAAATGTTTTGCACAAGTCCAGGCAGATAACATCTGTTGTTCTCAATTAAGGAGAGGAATAGAGACAGAAGGCCAGCTGGCCCAGAATAGGTCACAAGACTGGTATTACATACACCATTTATACTAGCCAATAAAAAAGATGAAGGCCTGTTTCCCAACTGTGGGTGGAAATGGCACTTTGTGGCTCTCCATGGGGCCCAGTACTCCTCCCCTTAAACCAAGGTGGCCTTGTCTATGCTTCCTACCTAAAGTTTGTCTGACCTCCATTGGCAAAGAACATGAGGAAATGGATATTTCTGGCTGTATTTACTTGAGTGGATGGGAGTCTGCTTAGGACCACCCTCAAGGCTACTTAGAAGACCAAAATGAACAGCTTCTGGGTGTCCAAATGCAACCCACATCAGGAGCATACCCCCTTGAGTACTTTGCACATATAGGGCTATATGATAGGATGCACTCTGTTGCCAAGCACAGCAGGACAGGCAGTCTGCATATTGTCCACGGAGCACCCAGGTGGATCAGAGACAGAAGATCAGGAGGCATGTCACCTCTACCAAGTGTCCTATTAGTATAACTTCTCTCATAAAACCATACCAAGTACAACCATCAGAGTAACAAGATGTCAATTTTTTTATGACATTTTGATGTCAAATGTTAGCTAGTGATGAGGAAACCAGACAAATGTGATTTGGAAAACAGTGAAATGAACTGGAACTCAGAAGAGAGGATTTAATTTCTTCTGTGACTAAGTGTCTCCATCTGTAAAACTGAGATGACATTGATTTTCTTTGTAAGATGCTTGGGGATCTGTTGACTAAAAAAAGTAACTTTTTTTTTTGTATTTTCCAAACACGAGAATGGGTATTTAACCTTTTATTTAATACTCCTCTTACTAGAAATTAATCTCAAAACACGTATACTAAGGTGGAAAGAATGTTTTTAAATTTTTATTATTTGTTTCCAGTTTTATTAAATTATTAGACAAATGGATTTTGGAGTGTTTGAACTAATTTTACAGCTAGTCATAAACACTGTCTGGCAAATAACAGTATTAATAAAAGTGTAATTTTTTGTCAGTTTGACCAATAGTAGTTATTAACCACTCTGAGAAAATTTGCTAGAATGCAACAGTTATAAGAAGTATTTTATTTTGTTCCTTCTTACAGTTAATGTATAACCTGAAAACATTCTGTTTAGCATTCTCTTAGAATCTACTGCAATGTTTTCAAATATAGCTAATTTCAAAACCCTCCACTTTACACAAATGGCACGAAGTCCATGAGGTAATGCAAACCATATTTCCTTATAAAATGTCAGTTTCGTCTTTTTAAGAGTAATATCTTCAAAAATTGCTCCTGTTAAAAATATTGTGGAATTAGTGGGAGATAGCTTTAAAAAAAAAAAGAAGGAATACTGACGCTAAATGTGCATGGCTGAAGTAGACTTCTAAAATGCACTAATGAATACAGCTACTCAATTTTTCTTTTAGAATAATATCACAGATGACATTTTTCCCACTCACTTTTTAAAAACTTTCAACACGTTTGAGATTTGAGATTTTCCAATTTTACAACATTTTTTGATGTATTTCTTGGGCACTGAATTAAAGTAATGGGTAGTTTTGTTCTGTTTAGCTTTTTACAAATATCCCATGTGCCTTTACTGTGAGAGCTCCTACAGTTGTGACAAGGGGCTGCTGTGTGATTGCTCCATGGTGAGAGCACTGAGGTGTCACCAGAGGTAATTTTAAGGATCTTTGAAAAAACAACAAAAGGGTAAGAAAGGCAGACATAACCAAAAGCCTGGTGCCTATAGAGACAGCAAAATTTACTCTCCCCAGACAGTACCAAGGTTAGCAGGACATTATTTAAGCTTAAATACGTGAACCCTGACAGGAAAAGGTAGTATATGCAGTTTGAGTCTGACACCCATGTGATGCAGAAATCAGGGTCTACAGTACAGTGGTCTTGTTCAAACTAGAGAGGGAGAAATAGCGCTGGGTGAAACTTTCTGCTGAATCATGTAAAGAAAGAATCAGGCACTATTAAGAATATTTTTATTTCGCCTTTTTTAGGTCTTGCATGATCAGTCTTGTGGTCATGGTCTGAATGGGTGAGGATACACAGATTGGAATGTGTATGAGAGTATGGAAAGATTTGTACATGGATGTCAGTTGTCTATTAAATTTTGGACCTCTTAGCCAATTTCAGATCAATTTCACAAAAGGGTGTTAAACACAGAAGACAGAAATCTCTATGAAACAGTTTATCACTTGTTGTGTTGCTTTTAAGGGTAGTTTCTTTTAAGTCTTTGAGCCATTTACTTTTCACCTTTAAGGGAAAGAATAAAGAAAGTTTTGTTTTGAAGAAGTTGGATTTTAGTTCTTTTGTGATCACATAGATCCATGCCAAAGAAGCATTCAGGTATCCTGGCTGGTCACTTCACAGGGGAGATGAGACACAGAGGAAGAGAGGACAGAAGTGAGCATTTTATATTAAGATGAAGAAAGTATATGGTGATATTTAAAAGCTAAGCATTTTTAACTCCAGAGCAGTTTTTTTATGCACCTGTAATGTTTCTGCCTTGTAGCTTCCACTTTTTTTCATCTTATCTAATATATGAAAAATATTCACCATGGTGTCCTCTATTCAATATTTGTCATATTATGAATCTTTATAAATATTCTCCTTCCTACAGCACAAAAAAAAGCATGTAGATACAAATCCTAGTTTCTATAAAATCAGAAGGTAACACAAGATAAGATGAGGCGCAATGGTTTCAAACTGGAAGAGGAGAGATTTAGATTAGATATTAGGAAGAAATTTTTCACTCTAAGGGTGGTGAGGCACTGGAACAGGTTGCCCAGAGAAGCTGTGGATGCCCCATCCCTGGAGGTGTTCAAGGCCAGGCTGGATGGGGCTTTGAGCAACCTGGTCTAGTGGGAGGTGTCCCTGGCCTTGGCAGGGGGGTTGGAACTCGATGATCTTTAAGGTCCCTTCCAACATAAACCATTCTATGATAATTAAATGTGCAGATCTCAAATTTCATTATTTATAAAGCAAACATGAATATTTAGTGATCTTGTAGATCACTTATGTTCACCTACTGGTGGCAAAACTGATAGGTTTGGGATAGATTTGGGACCACCCCCAGTTACTAATTCTTTGGCATCAGTTTTTCATGCAGGATACCAAAGGAAGCAGATAAATCGCTTTGAGAATTCCATCACCAACTCAACTGCTTATGAGATTATTATGAAACACCGAACAAAAGAATGAGTTCTCTATTATTAGTAAGAATTATGACTTGGTAGTATGTTAATCCCTTGTTTAATTGCATTACATTAGTTTAAATTAATATCTGGTGAGGGGAAATAGATAACGGGGCAGGAGGAGTCACATTCACAAAACTCCAAATCTGTGCTTTGGTAAAAGACCCTCCATTCTGAGACAGAAATAGCTAACTATATGAAAAGCAATTAAAAGAATATGTTGATTTTCTTTCTGCATTTTGTTGTGGAAGGATTCTTGTTCAGATAAATAGAAAAAGCCACTTCATCAAAAGAGATGTCAGTGTAAAGTTCAGATGGGCAGTCACCTTCTATTGTCAAGGAAGGACTCGGAGGGATGGAGTGGATCAGACAAACAAGTGTTCACAAAGGAGTGCCCTTTATATACTGTTGTATTTCACCTGGATTATATTAATGAAAGGTGAAGTACAGAAGGGGGTTTTAGTGACTACCAGATGCTTTAAAATGTTATCAAAGCAGAAAATATACCAAAATTAGTGTTACGTATATATTTCCACTTGAAAAGTTAAAAACACCCTACCACACAATAGGTTTTAATCCATTTTCTTGCTTTCTTCTGCTTTCTCCCCAGTTTGTATACATACTTTATCTGCCAGTTCCATTCCATTTTCTTCCCCATCTTATCTTTTTTGGGGAGAGGAGAGCACAGACACATTCCTCCCCTAACATAATTGCTGTCCTTTAAAATCTTACTTGATTGACAGCTCACGGTGGCATAGCAGTGAAGAAAGCAGGTTAAAGTTAATGGTTTAATGATGGTCAAAGGCCCCGGGGAAAGGTGACAGCTTCAGTTCACCCTCTAGGCAGTCCTAAGAGCTCTCATTCTCACCTAAAAGCAATCTAGCTCTCAGTGGGGTTAAAAGCTGTCCTGCCACCAAAGTGCTATGATAGGAGATGCTGAGGTCACCTTACTGAGAGAGTCTGACGGCCCAGTAAGGCTACAGAAGGTATTAATCCATTGCTCAGATAGCTTTACCATCCAGGCACTGGTGCCCGTGGTAAGTGATTACGGAATTAAGGAAGGTTTTTAATAGTGTTTAAGAGAGCGATGCAGTTTAAGTGCATTAGTGTGTGCTAAGAGAGAAAGGGAAGCATCAGTTTGCTTCTCTAAAAGCATTTTTTTTAACTAAAAACTGCACTAAAAGCTTAAGAAAACTTAGAATTTGCTCTACTATTAAAGAAATATTCACAAATAAAAGCAAGCACAGTCCAGCCAAATTCTTTATTTAGTATTTGTTTCAAAACAGAAGTATAAAAGCACATAACTCCTCTGAAACTTTGGTCTGCAGAATTAAGGCACTTTGAACGTGTTTCTTCTTACTCCATGAGTAATTGATTTCCAAGTTTTGTTAATACAGGCAAACAACTTTTATGATTATAAAACTAGAGTTATAAAATTGGCATAATTTACAGACAACTCCATATTAGTTCCAGACATTAGCAAAGCATGATTTGATATAAAAGCTTTCAGATCTAGCCTCGTTTTTGTAAAACTGTTTTCCATGCTGAGTTAACTGTTTGCATGCATTTTTATTTATCCCTTTTGTAATCCACTTTAATAATCAAAAGATGCATTTAGGGAAAAGTGGGAAAACACTTAAGAATCTCAGTATACGTATTGGTATAGGATTCCTTTAATGGGAATGATTTTTCTTACAAATAAAGAAGTCAACATGATCTTAAATACATTTCAAGAAGCTCATAATGTTTGCTTTTTTTCTTTTTAAGAGCTTCCATTACCCACGTTACTAGAAGGCATTTGGATACGCAATGTAGAACAAAAAAAAAAAGGATACATTTAATATAAGGCATATTTGTTTGTTTAAAAAGGGTAATGTTACTGGTGTCATTATGACATTAAACACGTGATGAATTTTAACTTAAAAAAAGCATACGATACTACTGAACCAAAAGTGCTATGTTAACATCTCATATTTCCTTAGATTACTCTAAAAGTCACTTGAAGTGATTTTTTTTCTAGAAATGATCTAATTTCATTTATATTTCTTATTTAGTGGAAATAATAATAATAAAAAAATACACTCTGTATTGTTCCCTGCTCTTTTTGAATCCAGTCCTGCAAACACTTACTAGCCAGCGTAAGAAGGAATCCTGGTTCTACAGAAGTTGATGGCCATCAGCAGTTCCTGGATCCCACCCTGAATAGTGCTCACTATCAAGAGCAGTTAAAGCACCCTCAATGGACTACTCCTAGTGAGCACCGTGCTAGCAGTGAGTATCTGCAGCTTCACATCGTTTTGTGGATTCATGGTTCAGTTTACATTGTGTTATCAAAACAACACCGTTTTCTAATGTTCTCTTCTTTTTAAAACCAGTTTCTCTTCCTCTCAAAGACCATGCCATTAATTTGTAATTCTGCGGATTCTATCTTGTAAAGCTTTTAGGAATAAGCTAGTCTTGTCCTCCTCCTTGCTGCTCCCCCTGCAAAAAATGGAAAAACCCCCATAGTAATTACTCATATATAATATAGTTACACTGTATACTGTATTCAGTTGTGAAACAGACATGAGAAGAGGAAAGATGAAGCCTGATGTTGAATCTTTCACTTTTGTGCTGGCAGCTAGGAAATTACAATGATCTCTCAGTTTCTTAATTGATCAAAATAATGTAGAATCAGTGAGTTACAAATCCCATGGTGGGGAATCCCACAGTGCCATTTTCACAGTGTTAGGCTCCAGTCAGATCTCACTTTGATGGCTTTTTTCTAATCTGAAACACTGTTTGACCAAAGCACATAATTTAAGTTGTTTTCAGATATAAATACATACAATACATAAATACATCTAGAAACCCAGTAATTAACAATACCAAGCTTTGTTAAAATTTCTTTTTCTAAAAGCATAAATGCAAGTCTTTCCTTTTGAGCTCTGTTTTCTTAAGGGTATTTTTTCCCTTCTGACTTTTAATATAACAGAATAATATTTGATGCATGTTAAAATCTTTAAATATATGTTTTACTTTTACCTTGTGTTCTCCTGGTTGGTTGTACTTTCCGTACAGGTGCTTCTAGAAAATAGAAATGTTGCAGTCAGAAGTTATTTGTAAGAGCCTTTGAATTAAAAATCATTAGAAATGTTGGAAGCCCATTGCTGACTTGTGAAGTTTGTCCTTTAAGGTTTTCAGTAATTAAGAATTTTTTCCCATTAACGTGTTGGCTTGATCACCTGAAACATGAATGCTTATAATACAAGTCACACATTTCTGTCATGTGCAGTATTCCATCAAATCTTACCGTTTCAAAAGTATTTTTACATTTCAACAGTATAAATTAATCCATTATAAAGACTGATCTCCTACAGACAGTTACATGATGTAAGCAGGTGCCAGGATGTTCTGCCCATGCTCTTCATTCAATAAACACCATCTGACACTGTCAGTGACATACAAGCTCAGGTTAATGTACAGCCCAGGACTCAGTCTCAGCTTTTGGCAGAAGATGTCCAGTTCTGTTGTATAGACATTACTCTGGGAAATATTTATAAGTGATATATATGAAACTCAACCATCACAATGTGTAACTGCATTGTAAGTCCACAGTACAATTCCACATTTAGAGTTCAGTAAATTTTCTCAGAGACTTCTGTTTTAAAGGGCTATTGAGTAGGTACCACCCTCATTAGCAGATACATCTGTTTTCCAAAATATTGACTTAGTGAAACTGTCGACACTTTTTCTTCTTTCTCATCAAACCTTGAGACATCTTTTAAACCAGATGTCTCCTCACTGAGAGGAAAAATGTTGCACAAGAATAAGAGATGATTCTTCCATTAGTGTCACAGAAATGTTACTGCAGTATTTTTCCTTCTTTACAAGCACGTACTTGCATCTTCGCTTCAGCAGCTGCAATCAGTTGTCTTTTCATCCTGAGGTACAGGATATATAAAGGCATAGCCCTGAGATACAGGCTTCATCTCATTACAGCCGAGGCTAAACAATGGGTATCTGCACCAACGTGATAGAAAATTTCTAGCTCTGCACTGCCCTGACAAGGACAGAACATGGTCCATCCGAAGTGTGGTCTCCATGCTTATATGCTGTCCATACAATTATGTTTTCCGGTAAACCTCATGGTTAAAGATTATACCTGCCTGTCATTTTCAGGCAATAGTTGACTTCCCTGCATGCCTTGTACTACTCCACATTGAAGTTATACAAACACTATGGTTTACCTTCAGTATTTTGCATAGACTTCAAAGTTTAAAAAGTAGAAACATATTTATTTAACTTCATTCTCCACAAGCCATAATATTTCTTCCTCCTAAACTAATTCATTTAGTTCAAAGGTTGACAGAACAACTTAATCGTCATTACTAGAATTAGAATTGGAAAAGGACATACATACAAATACAAAAGAAACCCTAAAGAAGCTATCTTTTAACTCTGAATGAGGATCATTAAAAAATGGTCGTTAAACTTGAAGAACAAAGTCCTGGTATAAAGCCAGGCTGAATTGTATTTGGCTCCTTTAAGACATTCATTTTGAATCTTGACACCATTCAGCTTTTTCGAACCCTAGACCTTCCCTCGTTTAACAACAAGATAAGGGTAGAGAAATTCCAAGACCCTGTGAGATATTTACTCAATCCCAAAGGTTATATTCCCTCCACCCTAACTCCCCCCCCCCTTCACCAAGTTGAGAACCCCTCACATCAACTGATCACATTAACACTGACAAGAAATAACTCAAGTTAAGAACAACTCACGTGGTCTTCTGGACGTGGTGCTTAGAGAAAAGGCAGTTCTTATGGTGCATGTTCCTTCAAATGTTTTACCTAAGCTTTGTGGTTAGACATTTCCTCTTGTCTACAATGCTTGCCAAATCTTTTAATTACTTTCAGCCACAAGATAAGCCTCAACATTTTTCTTTGCAATGTCAGTGAAAGACTTCTTTTCCAAAACAATTATAAAACTCTTCTTACTAAAATACTGGCTTCAGACCTAAGTAATTTTTGTGAATAGATACTATAAAACCCCACCTGGAATGATCACTTCAGACAAAGCAGGTCTTAGTGATACTGGTTTTTTAGACAAACTAACCTTCCAGATGGACTTTCTTGATTTCTCTCTCGATAATCTGTGGCTCGCCCTCAATTACTTTAGTAACCTTGGTGTACTCAGTTCCAGCTATGATAAGCATCAAAAACAAATGAGTTAAATCTGGCATAGCATTTTCCCATATGCAAGGAGCCTTCAGTGGAAACAATGTCATTTTGGGGGTGTAGATGTATGCAGGCCACCATGTTATTCATGCCGTAAGGTTCCACTGATTTCCTTGGCCCTGCCACAGGTGATTCCTTCTCTAGGGCTGAGAGTCATTCATTGCAATCTTGTTGGCTTGAAGTTTTGATTCAGCCAAGACTGCCACTTGTAATAAGCAATGCTGGATGTTGTATGAGTAGAATTACAGCCCATACTTTTCATTCTTTTACTTTAGACAGTGGTAATACATTTGTTTGTGACTGGACTCAGATTTAAATGCTTAGGAAATTTTCAGTAAAACAGAAGGAATTTGATGTAGACAAGAGGGCCATAAAGAATTATCACCAACAGCCAAAAAGCAGCATGTGTATCTGCTTTTATTGGCTCAACATATGATAAGGTATTACCATGGCAGTCAAGGGTAGCTGACTGGGTAAATCATGGAAAAGATAGAGAAAAATCAAATTAAAACAAGAGACAAATCTGCCTATTGGGTCCATTCTGTAAAGCAGGATGCTTATGCAAACTAACATATAATAGCAAGGAAAAATAGCAAGAATTCAAGAGAAAATACTGTCTTTTCCAAATTTACTAGGGCAAAACTGTTTTTCACACGCCTATAAGATCACTGTTAGATATAGTGCTACAGATTATGTCTATTTAATTATATACCTCTGTAACCGAAGATGATTACAATTACAATTGTTAGATTCTGACATCAGACCTGTCACCAGATTTTTGAACAGTTCTATAGATAAAGTTTGATCCTGCTCTTCATTGCCTGGTTGACACCAATAGATCATAGTCCATTATATGGAGGGATTTTCTTGCTATAATTTCTTTAATTTTCCACTTTCGTTTTAAATATTCAACGCTGAAATGGCATCTCCAGAGAGCAACACTTTTTAAATAGCTAGAATGCTTAAGATGGGATAAGATTAAAAACCCTCTGGGAAGTTCCCATTTCTCTCTAATTATTATAGGCAAATCCTTGCTTGGACCTGTAAAACTAAGATTTATATGTTTTAAAACAAGAAAGTAATACAGTCAATGGTATTCATAGCTGCATCTTGGCTTTTCTCTAAGACTAGCTGTATTATCAACTAGCATGGTTTTATTTGGTGGAAAGCTGTTCGGCCATTCAGCAATCATTAAATTTTTTTACTTAACTGAAGTTTAAGTCACATCCACAGAATAGTGTTTTTGAAGATTAGTTCAGTGAACACGCAGCTGGCTGTGAGCTACTTCACTGGTATTCAAATTTGTAACTGACTAAAAAATGAACATAAAATGAAGTGGATTCAGTTAATTTGTGCCAAGAGAAATATCCACATGTATTTTTGAGTTTCTGACTCATGTTTACCCTAGCATTTACTAAAAACACAACACTTGAATTCTCTTTTTTTATTCCCCATTGCTATTATAGGTAGTTTTTCTAATCTACATTAAGCAGAGAACATTCCAAATTCATAGATAAAGATTAATTTCATAAGCACAAGTTCTTTTACCCGTTTTCTACAGCTACTGGTTATATATTGCCAAAACTGTTAGAATTAAGAGAGCAAGAAGGAAAGAAAACCATTCCTTGGAATGCTATATTTGAAGAGAATTAAAGTTAATGCCTTGATATCCATCACCTGTAAGCATTGAAGGTAGGATGCTAAACATGCCTTTAATTATTAACTTGAGGGCAATGAATATTCATTTCTGAAAAACTGATAAGTAGGATGAATTTGGCCTATTAAAATACTTTCCACTTCATAAGTGGTTTTCACAGATTTAAATTTGGTGAAAAAAAGAGTTCACAGCTAGTGGAATAAATTTTCATTGCTCCCCCGAGTTTTAATTAGATAACTTTTTAAAGACTGAAAAAACCCAAATAATTTTTTTCATTATCATTATAATAAAAAAATTGATTAATCAAACTTTGGTACTTATTTCTATTTCACAGACATCTGGCAATTTATATATGGCATTCTATTTTTTCTCCCATTAAAATTACTCTTCTGCTATGTCAGTCTTTAAAATGTTGAGATCAACATATCTGAGAGGAGTTTCAGTTATCATAACCTGTTGCAGAAATGTTAGTTATAATACACTGAATTACCTCCCTGCAGAAGTCTTTTGATTTCTTCATCTTCAAGTAAATGACCATCACCTTCAATAAATTTGGTCACCTTGGTAACCTCTGATAGGACACAGGTTATGGCAAATAATTGATTTACAGAAAACATTTGACAACCGTATAACAGCGTATTACTGAATTAATCCTGTCAGTTTTCTGAATTACAAAATTTGTCTGTTACAATATTAAATTCCATGTAAACACTGAAAACACCATATTTTATGACAAACATAGCATACTATATATTAGATCCAGGAAGCCTCAACTCTGGAGCTGACTGAAATGTGAAGATCAGAGACAAACCAAAATGTTAGGTTTGGACATTTCTCAAGTTCTGAGGTTTAATCTCGGGGTATGATTTTGTAGTATGAACACCTTTGCTGAAAATGTGGAGTATCCATTCAGTAATGACTTAAGTAATATAATTTTTAATTATTCTTTTAAAGGAAGGAAAGAAAATCAGGTTACTAACCTTCTTCAAGCAATTTCTTTAACTTTTCTTCATTGTCTGAACCACCAGCAGTAATTCTGGTATATTTTATTTCAGGACCTGGAAAAAAGATATGTAAAACAGGGAATTACTTTAATCAGATATGACAGGATTGTTATTTTTTCCTACTTAACACTTAGGATGGTTCTATGGTTAACACGGTTTAATGTGCTTTTATGATCATTTTATCTTTCATTGCTCCCCAAATTAAACTGAAAGAGGGTTACAAATAGTATGTAAAGCTATTCAGGAAAGTGCTTAGACAAATTTAACATACTTATAGCAAATATCTTCTCACATTATCTTAAAGTAAGACACAGTTTTAAACCCTTTTTTGTATTGCACCATAGATCAGGTATTTCTGAAGTGCAAAAAGAGCCTGGATCCACTGTTCTAGACAGATATTTTTGCTTTTATTACTGCTATGAATCATTTGAGAGCTTAAGAGTTGAGATATCAGTTTCTACTACAGAGGGAAGAGAAGGAAATATCAGGTCTGGAACACCAGCATTTTAAATTATATCAACCATTTTATGTGTGATATTAGTGAAACTTCAATTTGAGAAATAAGAAAATGGTATTTTATTTTCTCCTCGAGAAATTTGGTGGTGAAAAATAGTCCCAGATTTATTCAGAAACCACCTATGTTTTTCATTCAATTATTTTAATTCTAGTGAAATGAGAATATCTTAAGTCTGGTTCTTTGTTTCTCTCTTGCCTGAATGAATTCTTAAATTGAATTTTGAGATTTTCTAAATAAACTGAATATTAAGACTTTCTGGTAAGTCAATATGTTCCTATAATGCTTTCTTTTTCTTAAAACTGCTCTGGCAGACAGAATTTTAATGGCAGCATTCAAGCTGATATTTAACCAAGGGGATCAAAATGTGCTAGCGGAGAATTTGTCACTGCTTAAATACACCTCGCTCCACTTTTAAATTCCTGTGAAGTTTCTAGGATTCTTGAAGAAATATCCCTGTAGTAGGTCAAATATAATCGAAATTGGCCAAAGAGTTTGAAAGTTACTGTGTGAGAAGGTCAAGGGACATAGATGCCCATTAATTTTATCTTACATTAGCTGAATACAAATGTCAGATGTCAGATCGATCAAGGCCCATCCTTACAGAGAAATGGAGAAGTTATTTTTTCTGAAATGGCTGTCAAGGGAGCCTGGGATGACATGCAAATGTAGGTATCTACACATTGAAGGTCTACCTTTGATCAAATGAGACCTACCTGGAAATATGCAACCCAAAAGTTCACACACATACACACAGACAAAAAGTCTTTCTAAAGCAAACCAGACTAAAAAAAAATGCAATAAACCCAGTCTCATACTGAAATGGTAGCAAGAAGCTTTGCAAAAGCAGACACTTTGTAAATATGTAATAAAACTGAAAAAGACAAGTTTTCATTGTTTTATGTGCTGTTAAAATATTGTTGCCATATCTGGATATATGTGTGTAGCACACACAGCCAGAATTTGAGTCATACATGTTAGTGGGAAGTATTATGGAAAATTCATCTCTCCAGGAAATGCACTTTAGGCATTAGGATACAACTTAAGATGTTTTACTTTTGTATTTAATGGTGAACTTTACTAAGTATGGATAGCTCAGCATAATTTACCTTGAATAATTCTTTCTTCTGTCACTTTTTTCTCTGTCACTTCCACAGGTCGTCCATCAATGATTTTGGTGTATGTTTTAATAATTGGTTCTACAAGGATTTTTAAATGGAAGACATTGATCAAGTGATGAACAGCGTTACAAGTGCTGGTATTGAGATGCTGAAACTTACTGAAGTACACAAGGAAATACCATATTTTAAGAAAAATAAAAATGCTCAGAAGAGACCAGGACCTAAGTTTCCTCCAAATTTAGGATAGCCACATGCTGTTTTTCCTTTAAAAGCACCCTAGATGTGAACTTCTTAACACCCCTAGCAAAGCAGAAGGCAAAGTTTACCTCTGTCTGATAAAATTGGCTTTCTATCACAGAATCACGTACTGCATTTTTGATTACAGGACAACCAACAAATAGTTCTTAAGAGACAGATGTTACGTCAGCATGCAGAGCATTTCTAATGCTGTCTTGACTGTAGCTATGGAACACAGCTAGGCAAAAAAACCCAATACTTTTTTAAATGCATGAGAAGTGGGAATGAAATGATGCAATAAAATTACAACACTTCCAGAAGATCTTGTTAAAAATGGAACAGTTGTCTAACGTATCACCTGAATCACCTACATAAAGTAGAAACTGACTGGGAATAGTAAATGTTTCAAACTTTAACTAGTACAAATTGAGTTGTTGAAAGCATACCAACCTCCGTGAATCACTTTAGTTATTGTCTCCCCTTCCCTGACTATTTTGAACTCAGGTTCCCCTTCAATTAATTTAGTGAGCTGTGTGATAGATGGGTCTGTGACATAGGAAAAAAACAACATGTTACAAATAGTCATAAAAATATCTATGGTACTCCATGGGGCTGAGATGAAGTTAGTTTTATCCCCCCTACCCTAAATAAACCAGATGATTGTAATGGGGCTTTTAAATTTGAGAAGCCATTTGCAGCAATGTTGTACAATCTTGCAAATGCTACCTTAAATTTAGGTATTATTGCACACTCACTATTTAATTATCCTTTTTTTTTTTTTTTTAACTTGGTGTATGTGATTTTTTTAACATCTGTTGACAAGTCTCGGGCAAAAACCAGATCCTCAGCAGCTGAAAGGAAGTCTTCCTCTATGTATATTGGTAAGAAGCCTACTCTGCGGCATTGCTGGAACCTTATAGCTTTTTTTTTTAAGCTACCAAGAATTGGCCAGTGGTCACCCAGCTCAAAGAAAATAAATAAATAAACTTCAGACATCAGCTGGAACAGCTATACGGATATTTGTCAGCATTAATGGCTATCGTGCTTTGAGTTGCATGGGAGAGGTCATCTTGATTTCAATGGCCAAAAAAAACCTTTTAATTTTGTGCAATCCCTATAGACCACACTGGTCCAAATGCATTTCTGTCTGACAGGCTGGAGCAGCGTATACTAAATAAATTAGGAACATACCATCGATGCTGTCAATTAACAGGAATAACATGGTTCATCTGTAGCAAGTGTTACAGCAACATTGTCTACTTAAGAAGTTCCTGTAACACACACTTCCCTTACTCACTATTCAGAGTTAGAACTTAACACAGTCCATTTCTCCTGCTTTCATTAAAAATACCTTAAAAATCTTTCTTTATAAGAATTTATGTAGAAGTCAATACTTCATAGATTTATTATTTTTTTTTTAATTACTGATCAGGATTTAACAGTAGCTTTTTAATATGTGTGTCTGGTCTTAATTGCTGAAAATCATTCAATTCAGGCTCACTAGTGTCTTTCAATAATAACAAATCCAAGCATACATTTTTGTTTGCTTTTGAAGCAGAAGGTGATTGTATAAGTTAGACTTTAGAGCAAAATAATTAATTTATTTGCTGCAGATGAGATGATATGATAGGATGATAGCAAAGCCCAGTTATTATAGATCTCTCTGATCTATGGTGATTTGCCATTCCCTACTGTTACTACTAGTAAGCTCAGAATGGCCAGAACTGGCTTTATTTGGTCTATTTCTGAATCATTAGCAGAAAGGTTGTATTGGCCAGAGATCATTCCCTGGGAGCGTGTCCCAAAGCAGAAACACTGTACTGGCAGTGGAAAGGAGTAACTCTTCAATACTCACTAGCTTATAAAGTTATTTGTTCTTTCTCCTGTGAATAAGACTTAGTTGTGCATTTGACTATAGAAGTGCTCAGAGGTTTCTTTTTTTTTTTTTCAGTTTTGTTTCAGTTAACTTTCAACTTCTAAACATCATGTAAATCACCCAAGCTATATGCCCAGTCTCTGCCTTTAACATAAAAGAACAGGGACTTTCAGAGAGTGATTCACCTTCATCATAGCAATATTTCTAAAATATCTTAGATTAATTACAATATGGAATCATCTATCCATTTATATTGCTCTGTGGATCTGATTTAATGATGGAGACTAGGCAACACAGGTCGGCATAAATGCTAGATGGTGTCTAATCCTAAATGGGATGAAGCACAGAAAAGCTGCCCGAAAAAGCAAGCTCATGTCATTTCCACTGGGAGAAAGTCCTCCCAGAAACAATGATTAAACAGTCTGGATAACATTTTTGCAAGATATTTTTAACTGGCTTTCTCCTCAGTTGAGATCAACCAGATTCCCTTTGAGCATTTTTGTTTCAATGGGAAACTGGAGCTCGTTAGCAATGTACCTGGTCTAGTGGAACCAACAGGTGTTTTAGTTAAGTTGTGAATTACAAATGATTTTGACAGTCCCAGCCCCACTTTTTGTTTTCTTCAGTTCCACCACTAATCTTTAAGTCATGCTTTTTCCATGAGAAATTGAAAAGGAAAGACTAGCTAACTGTCCTTTCCAGGCATCTGACAGATATTGGTATTTAGAACTGAATGAAAATTATGGAAAAATGAACTGTTTTTTTTTTTCTTCAAAGTATAAGAAAAAAATCTACCTCATTTTTTAAAATAACTATTTTAATTAAAAAAAGGAAATGTTTTTATTGAATGTATAGTATTTGGGATGCTTAAATAGTTTGAAAAAATATTATTTAAAAAAATATTTTTAAAATGCCCATAGAAAAAGGAAAAATTCCATTTGGTGAGAAAAATGGTGGGAAATCTTTTTATACAAAATATTTCAGACAGTTCTAATTGCAATATTTGTATCTTTGCGTTTCGAGCAAAGTGCTGAACATCCTGGAGTTATGTACAAAATGCATCCTCTTAAAGAAACATACACGATATATATTCTGTATATGCATATGAACATATACAAAAATATATATACTAGGGGCCTCATTTACCTTCCTTTCTGATGATGGGCTGGACGTTGCTTTCAATTATGTTAATTTCTGAAAGTATAGAAAATGGAATATAAAGAACACTCCATTCTTACAGTTTCTTTATGGTAAGAATCAGTTAGATGTGGTCTAGTCATAAAGATGTGGATAAAATCATAGATATTAATGGTTGGAAAACTAACTCAAAAGGATCTTGAATATGGATCTTGGTTCTAGTTACTAAATGGTTGTGTATAGAAGTCACCTGCAGACGGAGTCCACTGGCATTGTATTTGCCTTTGTGCCTTATGAAACCCACTGGTCATAAAACCCATGATAATGTAAGGTACACAATAATAGCGGCCCATAGAATTCCCTGCATAAAGCTTTGCAAAATCCCCTGATGTATCTTAACTTTGAATCTTGCCCTTTTTCTTTTCATTAGGGAGCTGACCTGGTAATCAGAGGAAACCCTTTGACATTCAGAAGTATTCTTACACTTGATAGAACGTGACAAAGAACACAACTGTGGTGCCACTGGGAGATCAAGTTTTATACACGCTCAGAGTAGTGTAGACACCCAAGACACACTGAAGTATTCATTAAACATCTCTGATAGATTGTTATTTCACTCCTATCCGTTCACTGGTAGAGAAGCCTTCATCGATAGACATCCCAGCCTTCCCGTTCCTGCATTTAACTAAGTCAACAGTTACAACTTTCTTGATGTCTGACATTGACCTCCCTTGCTTCAGTTTACAGGCATTGTTCCTAGTGCTACTCTCACTGGCTGTGGGAGATAGAATCATAGAATATGTCGAGTTGGAAGGGACCCATAAGGCTCATCAAGTCCAACACCCTTCTCCTCACAGGACTACTTAAATCTAAATGATATGACTAAGGGCGTCATCTAGGTGCTCCTTGAACTCTGACAGGCTTGGTGCAGTGACCACTTCCCTGGGCAGCCTGTTCCAGTGACCGACCACCCTCCCAGTAAAGAACCATTTCCTAATGTCCAATCTGAACTTCCACTGATGCAGCTTCATTCCCTTTCCTTGTGTCCTGTCACTGGTCAGCAGAGAGAGGAGATCAGCACCTCCCCCTCCGCTGTTCCCTTGAGGAAGTTGTAGACTGTGATGAGGTCACTCCTCAGCCTTCTCTTCTCTAATCTGAACAAACCAAGTGCCCTCAACCATTCCTTGTAAGTCTTGCCCTCGAGACCTTTCACCATCCTGGTTTCCCTCTTCTGGACACACTCTAAGAGTCTGATGTCCTTCTTCTATTGAGGTGTCCAAAACTGCACACAGTATTCCAGGTGGGGCCACATCAGTGCAGTGTAGAGTGGGAAAATCATCTGCATCGACCAGCTAGCTATGCTGTGCTTGATGCACCCAAGGACATGGTTGGCTCTTTTGACTGCCAGAGCACACTGTTGACTCATATTCAACTTGCCATCAAGATACATTATTCTATTTTTTTGTTCCAATAATCTTTTAACTTCAGTGTGTCCAGTCTCAATTTTCAAAAGCCTAATGTGATTGTCTCCATTTCTACTGAGAAATGTGGGTAAAATCCCATAGAAATTTAATCATCTGCCTAAATTCATATTCCCTCACAAGCCAAGGCTTCAGCAGGATCTTTGTCTTCTAACAGTTTGCTTCAACAGGTTCTCCTTTATATGCAGAAACTAAATGCAAACCCTGAAAAGGCTGCAAGAGAGAGAAGAAAAAAAAAGTTCCTTTTCTGCATTTAATCCCAAAATTGAAAATGGTGAGAAAAACTGCCTCTCATACAAGCTTCATATTTGCATGTATGGGAAACAGGTGGAATGGGTATACTCTCTCCCTCTGGAAGCATTTCTCAGTGCAGAGTTTGGTCAGTGCTACATCTATGAGAGTCAGTACAGTAAAATGCTGTCTTGGAGAGGCAGGCAGTAGAACTCCGCTATGCACCAAGCACTGAAACTTGGCTAAAACCTGAAAAACAATCTTTTCCATATGTATCTTGCCCACCCCAAAGAGTTTGAACAGCTTACTTCAGGGTTACTTTCCTGTCACACATCTGGAAAGCGAAAAAAATACATACAGTAGCACAACAGCCAGAAACATTCTACTTTGAGTCTTTCTCTTCCTGTGCTTCATTGGCAGATCTTATTTTCCCAGGAATTACTTTCTTTTTGATTGAAAAAGAGATCTACAATTCAGGACTGGAATTGGCAACATTTAAAAAGCAATCTCAAACCCATCTGGAAGTATTTAAAATGAACTTACTGTAAAACGTCAGTGGAATCTCTTTGAAGGTACTGTCACGAACAAACTATAAATACAGAAAAGTGATTTTAAAATTTAAAAGAAAGAGTGTTTGCCTTCTAGTTTCCTAATGAGTGTGAGTAAGATTCACTGCTTCATTGATCTAAAAGTTAGGCTATCATATTTGCCTAGGTACTCTCATTCACTGATGAGGGAGAATGAGATAGATAAGGATGCCTATTTTTCTCCACAGGCTATTGAGGCTGGTGGGTCCAATGATATAGAAGTTCATCCACTCAATCCACTTCCTTTCAAAGAAGGATTGCCTCAGTGATTTAGAAGTGATTTATTTTGCTGGAGTGATAAACTGTCCCTGAACCAAGGAGCAGGTTTGGGCCAGTTCACATTTGAGTTATCCAAATGCAAATATTCTACAATTATTTGGTGTTGAAAAATATAAATTCTAAGCAATGAGTGTAGTGTATCATTCATTATTATATTCATTCGTTATTATATTTGGGTAACTGGGAGCTATTGAATGTGTTGTCTGCTGAAGAAACAGAGGGACCAGAGAATCACTGATGAATTATAACATACACAGTTTCACAGATCCTACTGAAAAGATGAAGGGATCATTATTTAAAGAGTACCTTTATTTGAATGTACTTAATCAATTTCTTCAGGATTGTGAGCAACTGATCATTTCCAACAGGCAGATCTGTCAAAAGAAATAGGCATGTAAAAGGAAACATACATCTGTGTTCATTTTACTTTCACTTAAAGGGATCGGCAGACGTAATCACTCTCAAACACTCACACAAGCGTGTACTTGTACATATACATTCTTCCATATTAGTGGAAAAGATAGCCTATGACATCTGGTCTTCCATATAGTTGACTCTCACAGAATTTCAGACAGAGTTGCCATGGTTTCAAACAAGGTTTTTACACAAAATGAATAGTGAGGTAAATTTTATTTCTTAATCCACATAGGAATTGTCTCTTTAAAGGAATTAACTTTTTTAAGTTATTGAACCTACATAGCATGTGACCAGATTCAGAAGAGTATCTATAAATTCCATGAACTAACACTCACCTGCTGGATATAGGAGTTTATCAATAACATGAATGACACCATTGGTTGCCATGAGATCCGATTCTCTTGATTTCAGTTCATTAACCAGAAGAGTATCATTCACCTGGTAAAGGATGAAAAGAGAATACAAGTTGTCAGGGACATTAAAAAACATCCCCAAACCCTAATATAATGTTCAGAGGAATGCAGCTCATTTTGTAATGTGGATAGATATAGAATATAAAACCCCTGTTAGAAGGCTGTATCAGGGAGACTTTTTCAGTACTTAACTGTTTTCAAGTAGAGTTTCCCTCCTTGGATGGTTTTAAGAATATTTGTCACACCAGGCTCAAAGCCACTTCCAATGAAAACTCCTTGTGTCAAGTGGTAAAGAAGAATATTCCTGAGAGCATTTTTGTCTCCTATTTAAAAAGAAAAGAAAAGTAGGACTAAAAATTAAATGGTAATGGATAGTTCCTCTGGGACATTCTAAGGGTTCACACAAGCTTGAGGGAGAATTAAGCATAGTATGAATGAAACTACCATGAACACATACAATTTGAATCTGTTAAAATGATGATAAAGGGAAAAAAACCAACCATATTACAAAAAGGCACTCAGAACATAATCATAAAGATACTATGAGAACTATACAAAAGAACAGAAAAACAACCAGCTCTCCTATTTTTCTGTATTGTTTTCTCTTATTTCCTTGCACCTCTAGTTAGATTTTTTTTGCCCTTTTCTTAAATATGCTCCACAAATTATTTGCAAACACAGTAATTTCAGGACCACTAGGCAGTCAGCAATGTCAAATTTCACCAAGCTCCTAGATAAACTCCAGCCTTAACACTGTTGCAATTGAAGGGAACCATAGCTAACAATTAACGTAATTATTCTCTTACGGCAACACCCTTCTGAGATGACTGGGGGTAATCGCAACTCCATATACGCACATCGTTTCCCATCTGGGGCAGGAGAAAGTTGTTATTTACTTCAGGCAGAAAAGAAGGAATCATTTGGAGTGCTGGTTTTGTCTGTTCTTACAGAGAACAGACACAGCTTGGAGAAGTTGAGAAATTGGGGAAAACCCTATTCTAGGGATGATTTCCATATTTCAAAGTTTGAAATTCCTATTTGGGAAGAAAGGAAAAAGAACCCAACAGTTTCAAGATGGTCTGACAAAGGAAATGGATTCTAGAGCTCACGTTAGTGTCCTGACAGGGCTCTCTGGTGCTCTGCATCCATGGAGGTTGAGTCATAGGATGGGCTGTAGGAATACCCACAACTTGCCAACAAGACAGGGTACTAAGCAAAGCAGTTTTAAAACACATCTGTTTGCCATTACATGGAATATTGACCGTTCTATTACAAGGTTCATATTAGCATTACACATTAATGTTATCAGGATTTTCAGGCTTGGTGAAACTGCAATGGAAATACTGTCTGGTTATAATTCTTTCCTGGTGTCTCTTTAAGTGAACATTTTCCTTTGTCTGCTTTTTGTTTTGATCACAGATATTATTGCAATTCACTTTACTACTGGAACAAAATTAAATGTTCTTTTTCTTCCTACTAAAATTAGCACTGGGATTTTGTGACTGGACCATTCATAGATAACATCGTTACATACAAAGCCTAAACATGGCCATTCAAAATCTGTNAGATTTTGTGACTGGACCATTCATAGACAACGTCAAGTTACATACAAAGCCTAAACATGGCCATTCAAAATCTGTTTTCACAAACTATCGGCTTAACTTTGTTCTATGCCACAATGGTTACTTGTTAAAATAATCTTTGTTTTGTGTCTTTCTTATAGTTAAACAAAGTATTTCCTTGTATACCTTAAAAATATTGCCTATTTTAAGGTTTAATTTTTATGGAGAAAACAACATTATGTCTTTAAAGGAAGCCAAGACAGAATTCCAGAAAGTAATCTGACACAAAAAATGGACATCCTGATGCAAAAAAAAATAATTAAGGTAATTTAAAATCCCATCTGCCAAGCAAGTAAGCAGAAACTGAGTCACAAGGATAGGAAAAGATAGTACATAAAGCCCCTTGAAAAGCAGAATTGCAAATATAATTATGTTCTTAACTATAGAAATAATCCAAAACGGCACAGACCTTGAGTACAACGTCAAGTTGTGAATTGAAGACAAAAATAATAGACCTGATAAACTCAATCTTCATTAATAAATCGAATCCCATACCCTGGAGGCAAGGGAGAAGGTCTGGAGAGAGGAAGATTTCCCCTCAGTTGAGGAGGACCGGGTCAGAGACCACTTGACCAAGCTGGACATTCATAAGTCCATGGGCCCTGATGGGATGCACCCGCTTTAGCAGGGGAGTTGGACTAGATGATCTCTAGAGGTCACTTCCAACTCTGAAAATTCTGTGATTCTGTGATATAGTCCAATCAAAAAAGAACAATAGCATTTATCCAGTTGCTTCAGTTCATAAACTTGAGACAAGCTTCATTTCATTTTATAGCTATGTAATATTAGTCATTTAGGCTATTTGTTAATTTAGTGTTAGTCACTGGAGACGTACCACACTAGAAGGTAATTTAGATCACTATCATAAGTTTAAATGGCTGAAGAGATAATTCAAATTCACAGTGCCTCATTAATGAGTTAAAGGCTGTATAGAACTGGTGGTGCTTATGAGTGCTCTGAGCTGGACTCTTTAAAGTCATTAAGGATTCATGGGATTTGGCTTCATGTCTTTGAACTTTGATTGAAAAGTGCAGGAAATGAAAATGTGACTGACCTTCTGGATGTGGGATTCAAGGCAACCACTCCTCCCGCACTTGTGGACGGGCCAGATTCACATTACTCTCAAATACACTAAAAATATTTATAGTGCTGTGGTCACAGTCTACCACTCTAGTAGGAAATTCTGCAGGAGATTTGAAATATTCACTGTGCATTTCTTCTCTTATGGAAACAAAACGTGACGTTAAAGAAACTACTTTTAAATCTTGTGAAAAATCTATATAATTCCAAAGTTTAAAAGTGTAAGATGGAAAGAAATTACATAAATTGGCCTTTAGCAATAAATATTTAATATTTAACTTGTGGAGCACAGGTGATATCAGAGATCGCTGGGTGGAGGTAGAGAAGAGAAAGGAAAGACAGGAAAGTCAATACTGCATATCTTTTAATGCAATGGTTACAACTAGAAAAGGGACATGGTAGAAGAGACTTTTCAGTTTAAAAAATCTAAAGCAAGATTGAATCATGAAAAGTTGAAGCTAATTAAATGAATGCAGATTTTAACCTGCAAGATAATTACACCATGGAATACTATATCAAGGACTGAAATATAAATATACATTCAAGTTGCATGCTTTTTTCTAAAAACATATTTTTCTCTAACCCCCAAGAAGGAATTCATTCAGGGAAGTCCTATGACCTGCTCTATGCAAAAAGTAAACTGTTTTATCAGCCATCTTTTGTGTAAGAAATGCACTAGCCACCTTTCCCATCCATTTTACCTTTGCTTATATTTCCAGTTTTGTTATATTACTTACTTATCAATATATCCTTATCGTCATCAGTCAAACCTTTAAAGGCATCGTTAGTTGGAACAAACAGAGTCCATTCTCCAGGCCGTGACAGAACATCATCTAAATCTGCAGCTTTTACCAGACTGAGGAAAACGCTGTTTACAAAAAAGAGACAAAACACAAATACATTCAGTTGAAGTGTAGTAACTACACTTGGGTCCAGACACTTAGTTCCCTCCTGTTTTCTGATAGGGCATCAATCTTCAAATGCTCTCACTGTTTCCCAGAAATAGAGAGGGTGGAGAAGGAAAATAAGAAAAAAAAAAAAAAAAAAAAAAAANAAGAGTAGCAGACTGCAGAAAAAAGATTTGAGGGGAAAAAACAAATATATTGGCAGCCTGGACCAGAGCAGAATTCATCGAATAAAAACCCCAGATATTGAAGAGATGAAGGGAAAATGCCAAGGGCAGTTGCTCTCTAGGAGTAATGAGATACTTGCAAGAGGGGGACAGAAATATATACTGGAAGTGTACACCATCATGCTGCACCTATATGGAATTGTACTACTTGTTAATTAAACCTCCAGACTCTACTGCTTTTATAGCTCTGGATGTATCATCCGATCCCTTTTGTCCTCCTTCTCTCTTTCTGGTGTCTCGCTGAATCATGTGCTGTAAACAACCATTCTAACATAAAGTCTAAGAGTCCTTTTAACATACAGCTGGAGGAGAACAGTTTTTCTTTTTTCTGCCCCCTGTGCCCATTATTACTTTTTTTTTTGGAAGTAGTAACCCCTTCCCTGGCCTCCCTGACCCCCAAAATCCAACAACACACAGTTCACAACTATTTTTCAGAGCAGCTTTGCTGTATATACAGTTACCCTCTGTAGGAAAATCTCAGTGCTGTCAAAACTGCTGCTCACCTGAAACGCTTATCGTTTCTCAGCATTTCATGCAACGTCTTTTCTGCTGGATTGATGATTTGTCTGAAGATGTGAATAAAACCATTCCTTCCTTCTTTACTTCCTCTGACCATGCACGAATTTTCAATACATACAGCCTGATTAAAAGAGAAATAAGTGTAGCTATTCACAGAATGATACACATTTAAATACATTTGAAAAAATGAGATGGATGCATACTTCCCAACAGGCTCCTAAATGTAAAAATAATATTCATATGTATTTCCTATAGTCAAATTGTGTGTTCCTGCCAGGAAATCTGGTATTGCCTGAGAAAGCAAAAGTAGCAAAATCTGGAGTAAGTTAATACGGTGTAAATATTTCCAAACTTTTTTTTTTTTGTTTCCCTTGAGAATGGTCTTATCTAATTCTGAGAACTATCTTTAAAAATCTGTAATTAATGGAGTGCCAGATCTGGAATCCTGTTTCGTTTTCCCAAGGAGTCTTCCATGCAAACAAGTTCACGTCAATAAGGATCAGATTTTTCATTCTTTCCTAGCTTAAAAGCTTAAATGTTTTTGCTACATAGTCATAATGGTAAATGTTGGCAATTTCATTCAGCTTTGTCTTTTATTATTTCACGACTCTTCGTTTTCGTAGTTGGCATACATATTGTTAGAAAGGCCCATTCACTTACTGTGCGGTACACAAAGACTCTAAGCAGTTTTCCTCCAATTGTCTCCAGCTCTTGTCCATTGTACAGTTCATTGAGTCCAACTTTTACTTTTATAATATGATTCTGCAGGATTGTTTTAAGAAGGCGTTGATCCATCCTTAAGGTGTCATCTACAAAGCCATTTAGATATTAATATATAATGATTTATGTAATGAATTTTCATTCAAATAAGGTTAACTGTGGATGCTGTATTAAAAGACCATGGAAATACTGAAACTTTAATTGAAATGCTTGAGTGAAGGCTTGGACAGCTCTGTGTACACAGAAAATGAATTGTTAAGTAGCTTCTGCAAATTGCCATTCATTAAATTCAGACATGAACTTTTGACATAACCCTGATTAATTACTATAAATAATATGGCAGATGATTTATATTTGGGCATGCTGCGTCTTCTGAATTACTGCTGAAGCTCTTATTAGGCCTTTCCCTTTTTGCATGTGCACCTTAAAACATTTCCAAATTTGCTTCTGTGGTGAGTTAACTAACTGGGGGAGGGGCGGGATGCCCTTGTTGTCACCTGCAAATATGCAAACATCTGTTTTATGGTATATTTGTATCAGTTTCTCTGTGCTTTAATGTACTGTAAAATACCAACCTTCTTGTATAATTTTTTTGAGAATAAGTAAGTAGTAAATATAATACAAGTAACACAAACATTAAGGGAACTGGCAGTTCATTAATACCTTTCATTTCCCACAATCTGCCTGTGCATATTTTGTATCTTATTTTAGTGATATTAATTCCATTAACAAATGATACCACTAACAACAAGCTGTGCAACCTGGTGGTCAGGCTTGTTTTGTCTTTCTGCATGGTATATATTTAAAAGGATGAAGTATCTCTATTTCTTTATGGCTCTCTTTCCTTAGGACTTAGCACAAGTACTGGGGTTTATTTGGAAAACTATCAGGGTAGCATATGTTCCTGTTTATTTTGACATTCAGAGCATAATCTTTTAAGGCTACTAACCTGAGAAAGCACCATTCAGAGGTGCCAGCAGAGTGTATTGGCCTTCTGGTCTTAGAGAAGATGCCAGTCCTAGCTGTGCCACCAGGTCAGTAAAAGTAGTCTGCTGGGCACCCCCAAGCTCAATGACTTGCTTGGCTGCAAATAAAGGAATAATAAAAGGTATTTTAACTCACAAGTTATTCCTTTTCCTGATTTGGATTCTCCAAGCTTATCCATAAGAATATTTCTGAGGGAATCTAGGTAAGAGTGGAGAAAACATCTTCATCGTAAGAAGTTTTTCATACACATCACTGACCAGAATCAGGAATTAGCACTTCATCAATGAGGTGGATAACACCATTGCTTGTCACAATATCTTTGCGTTTCACCATCTTCACTCCATTCACAGTCAGACTTTCACCATCACAACCAACTTCAACTGTATTTCCTTCCAAGGTTTCATAGACTGCTCCACCTGTGATGGCTTCAGAGCACTGAAGAGTATTTAAAATATGGAACTTCACGAGAGCTGCGGAAAAAGAGCAGGAAGTTCATGTATAGGTGTTTGGACACATATATTCTCATATATATATATATATAATTTACATACATGGGATAAATTATTACATCTATGCTATTTTGAATAGTTTACTAGATTATCTACCTTATTTGTTTAGTTGCACTCATAGATACTGTATTGAAAGTTATTTATATGAGAATAGATTCTATAGGCCTCTAAAGAACATCTATGGTCAAAAATCTTTGGTATCCCCTATATTATAAAAACTGTGCTGGTTATGCTGCAATCTGCATGTCACAGAGTGTATAACTCGGTGATGGCAGATGGTACCTGAATCAAATGGCCCTCTGAGTACAAAACTGTATAGGCGAGGCAAAGTCAGCCCCAGATTTATATTTTGCTATGCCTTACTCTATAAGTGAGATTCATTGTACTATTCCCTGCGGATACCAAAAGAATCAGTCAAAAATTCCTGAAAGTAAACTGAAAAAAAAACAATAAAAGAGCCATAACAAAAATGCTGTGTTTTTTCGGGATTCCACTTCTAGTCATCGTCTCACATTAAAATTAGCCCGGATCCCTCTTTTCACCATTGTCCATTGAGATACTGCACAGTGACTTAACCAGGCTATAATAAAATGATGGAGAACTTGTTTCGTGCAGTGGAGCTCATAAATGAGAACAGAAGTGTAGCCTTCCATTTCTTAGTGGTCCATTACATTACTGTTCACATAACAGACTGGTTCTGTTATTATTTAGTTTTATTGTAGTTCTCAGAAGAATAAGTTTGCTGACTGTTATAGTTCCTCAGAATATACAGTATAAATTCAGTTCAACTTGCAGGATAGAACTTGTCTTTTACAAGAATGTGTCCTTTTTGTATGAAAAAGCTGTTCATGAGAAAGCTATGAGAGAATCCCACATCCAGATAGCCGTGCGGTTTTATAGAGGCAGGAATCTCTAACAGAACTACGCAGCTGAATTATTAGAAACATCAGTGTGCCTATATTTTCACAGTTTCCTTTAAACTGTTTTGGAACCTAAGTTTTTGGTGAATTGGAATTCTTAGGTAACTGGAAAAGTCAGAGACAGAAGAAATAACTCCTCCTATATGTATGAAAGTACAGGGGCTTAATTTCAGAGATACTAGAATAATGTAATTTCTACCTCTTGATATAATCACTGTATTTCTCATTTGCAAAAAAAAAGGTTACATACCTTCAGAAGCCACCTTGTCACCCATGATTCTTTCTAGGACTCCCCTTGGAAGTCTCTCAAAAGCTTCATTAGTAGGAGCAAAGAGTGTGTAATGACCAGGCCTTCCAAGAATATCCAAGACATCTGATGTGATGGCAGCAGCCTAGAAAATAAATTTTCTTTTTAATTCTGGTTATTTAAAATATTACCAAAATACATTATCTTTCTAGTTTCACCTAGTGCCCACAGGTACTTTATTTTTAGACTGAGATCACTGTTATATTAAGATGAAAAAATAAATTGAAAAAAAGAATAGAAAATATTTTTTTTTAAAAATCTGTCTTGATATACCGAGTTACTTCCTTAATTTAGCACACAGTAATCAACAAATTCTGATAGAGGTGACCACAGGTCAGAAAATTTTATTATTATGGCCTGGATTTTTAAATGAAAAATGGGAACATATAGATTTTGACAAATTAGATCAAAGCAATAGTCTATCAAAGCTAATAGTTTATCCCTGAAAGAATGAAAAATATATTAAAGGTATATGACTAATCTGATTAAATACAAGGAGGAGGGTTGGAATTACAAGAGGCTGAGGGGCAACCTCATTTCTCTCTACAGCTTCCTGAGGCGGGGAAGTGGAGAGGGACGTGTTAATCTCTTCTCCCTGGTATCCAGGGACGGGACGCATGGGAATGGTTCAAAGCGGTGTCAGGGGAGGTTCAGACTTGACTTTAGGAAGCATTTTGTTACAGAGAGGGTGCTCAAACATTGGAACAGTCTGTCTAGAGAGATGTTTGATGCCCCAAGCCTGTCAGTATTTAAGAGGCGTTTGGACAACGCCCTTAACAACGTGCTTTAACTTTTGGTCAGCCCTGAAGTGGTCAAAAAGTTGGACTAGATGACCGATGTAGGTCCCTTCCAACTGAAATATTCTCTCGTATCCTACCCTACCCTACCCTACCCTATCTCAGGTTTTGAGGTCAGGAAAAATTACCTCCCAGTTTCTAATCCCTAAAATGTTACTCAGCTCTGGACACTGAAAATGTAAAGTTAAACATGATTGATGAAAAAATTTATACTTTCTAGTGATGAAGAACAGGTAAGCAGTCTGAACTAAATAAAACCCCATTCAATATTTTTCAAAAAAATATAATTTCCTTTTTATGCCTTAAACAAATCTTCTTAACTTGATTAAAAAATCTCCTCTGTTCAACCTCAAAATTTGGGTGTTTCCATAATTCGATTAATCTTAAAAGAGAATACTATAACAATATGTATTTCTTTGATGACTGCAACCTGTCTGCATTAGAATCAAAGACTGAAGAAAAAGAACAATGCAAGAAAAGTAATCAAAGATTCTGTGAGAATATAAAATGGATTAACAGGGTAATATAATAGAGTATGCCAATATAAATTATGAACAGATTTTCTAGAAAAAGAACATATGTAAAATTGAACACATCTGGAGTTGAGTAATGAATTTGCTCAGCTAAATATAAAATGCTATCAACCCAACCTAAGACAGAACGATAAAGTGCATATGAAACCATTTGACTGGAAAATGGGAATAACCATCCTAAAAGACATGTAATATTAGAGTCTCAGGGCTGATTTTGTTTAATGGTTTCATTAGCACATTTTCTTTGGGAACCAAAATCATTAAAGCAGTATGAAGTGCAGAGGCACACACACAGGAATTAGCAGGCGTATGTGCTATAAACAGGGACTTCACCCTTTGAAAAGTCAGAAAGGCAGAGTGCAATGTTATGCAACTGAAAGGAAAACAAGCGTGATGCTAGCACGTATTGTGGAAAGCAGTAAGTTTTTTTCAAGCAGAGTTATGGAGATATGCAAGTTAATAAAAAAGGAATAGGTAAGACCTTATCTAGGATTAGGTGAAAATGTCTGCTTAGAGTTCACAAAAGTTAAACCCAAATAGAAGAGATACAAGAAAGAATGCACAGGAAAAAATGAAATAGAGAGGTCTTCTCTTTCAACTGGGAACTAGAAAGGGTTGGCTTTTATATTCAGTTTTTCAAAGGAATCAAATGATGATGTTGCCTGTAACAGTAATGGACTGGCTATGAGGGAACCAGAGGGTCTTTTCTACCTTTAAGCCTCTGCATTTAAAGCATTTTTTTGTATTTATTGAGGAGATGGAGGAGGGAAAAGGACAATAACCATTTGCAAAAGCACGGCATATGTTTTTTAAACATGTGCAGCATGAAATCCCGTTACACTAAGCAGACACATCTTCTAGAAGAAGGAGAAATTAAAACTTGGACAGAAAAAATCCTGCTTCCTCTCTGCAAGAAAAATACTTCCTACATGTATCTACTGGTGTTCTGAAACTTGCTATGAGCCATGTTCTGGAACTTATTTGGGGTTATTACCCTTTTTTATCATCCACTTTTAAATTGTTCTTTTTTATCTAGCACCAGACTCTGTAACTTATGCTCACACATTTCATTACCTCAGCGCTTGAAGAGAAGACTCACTTTTTTATGTACAGGGACACATTCTGTACTACTAATGTGGTCTTATTTGATCCACAAAAGAGCAGAAGCAGACTCCTTATGTAAAATCTACTTTGCCTTCTTATACAGCTAGATTTGCAATATTAGCCGGAGTTCTTAATTTAATTTCATTTCTATCTCTTACTGAGCTAACTCTTCTTATCTCCAGGTATTATACAGAAATAGAAAAGAAAGGAGAAAAAACTAAAAGACCAAAGAGGCATTTTTATTTTTGTCCACTTACTCTAAGAGATGAAAGATCGTCCTCGACTTCAATGAAATCTTGAATGGTATTTCCAACAGCGGTCAGGACCCGATCAATGACATGAACAACGCCATTGGTAGCAATCTGGTTGCCATGGATAACCCTGGCGCAGTTAACAGTAACAACCTATATTTGAAGAATCAAGCAGTAGAAGATTAAGCATTAATTTGATCATATACTTGGAATCTGATTCTTACAGATTGGCAATGTATGTACGGTACATTATTTATTCATTGTTGTTCTTTCAGTTTTTATTTTAAATTGTAAGTAAAAGCTTGTAAGATTTGAAAGGCTGACTAAGCTTCTGGAAAGCCAGCAGCAGATTTATTCAGGCTATATTGATTTTTATTCATGTTTTATTTCTTATTGCAATTATTCAATTTTTTTTTCCACATCTGGTTAATGTGGAGATTACATTGGTATTTACCGATGTAAACTGTAGTCCAACATAAAGATTTCGATGCATTTAAGTCAACAAAGATGAGTGACCTGACTGGCAGATTTCTAGCATTTATAAACATGATTTCCAGCCAAATAATGGATGTGTGTCCCCTACAATCTTAAACGTTTCTGCCATGCACTCCAATTAAAATAAAAGGTCTGATTTAATATTATTTTGTAAGCACATGGAGATTAATAGTAGATTTTGCCCTTAGTTTTATTACAATCATATATTTTGGCCACAAAAGGCTTTGTCTTTTAGGAAGAAAGTTAATTCTTGTTTGAACTTTGTTTTCTAAACAGCAAACAACACTTGTTCATTAGTTCTTTCCTGGTGATTAATCTACACAGCAGACAAAAGGTCTCTGAGAAAATTTATTTTTGTCAGTGGCAACTGACTTGCTAGATGTTATACTTTCTATAACCTCTTTTCTAAGTTATAGAAGGAAATAAAGGCAAGAGTAATGGCTATAACTGAATAATTATATTAGGGAAAAAAAAAAAGAGAATATACTTACCCCATTAGGATAATGGTTAATAAGCAATTTCTGGCCATTATACATGGACACAAGAGTCATGCCATTCTTAAGATCTTTTGTCAACATGCGCTTGTTTACCATGTGGTGGTGGAGAGCGTTATACAGTTCAATATTTACATTGTCAACCAAATTCCTGTGAATTTCCTGAAGAAAGGAATTTTATTAATTAGAAGCTTCAAAACATTCTTCCAGTCAGAAAGATGTACATATTGCTTTACCTTAACATATGCTTTCAATATATTCAATAATGGGTATTTCCTGTTAGGAGACACGACTTTGATACCTATCAATCTGGCTCTACTTAAAAGATGCTTTAATCCGATTTGCTTACAAAGGGAAGACAAGAGGTCTCATCACAGACAAGTCATTGAAGAATCTTTGGTTCAGTATTTATTTAACTAAAAACATTACTAGAAGGACACCTGAATCACTGACAAAGTACAATCAAGCAATTGTTGGAATTCCTGTCAGTTTCCCCAAAACTATGCTAATAACACTAACAATATTAATATTTGTCACGCAAATGCTTAAATAAAAAACACTTAAAGTTGCTTAGCAGTCCTAAAAACAAATTCAGACTCTTAAGCTTCAGCAATAGGTGTTAAATGTGAAAATTATTTTATTATAACTTGTGTGATGTTCTTTTATACCTAAAATATATAGATTAAACATTAGGAAGAAATTTTTCACTTTGAGGGTGGTAAGGCACTGGAACAGGTTGCCCAGAGAAGTTGTTGAGGTCCCATCCCTGGAGCTGTTCAAAGCCAGGCTGGAGGTGGCCTTGGGCAACCTGGTCTAGTGGGAGGTGTCCCTGCCTATGGCGGGGGGTTGGAACTAGATGATCTTCAAGGTCCTTTCCAACCTAAACCATTCTATGATTCTTTCCAACCTAAACCATTCTATGATTCTATGAAAATATTGATATTGTTTCTAGTCTACCTTATCACAAAGTAGCTGTTGCAGCTAAAACATTAGCTGAAAGAGAAACACTTTAACGCATGCACGTGTGCACACACACACACTTACTGAATTTAATTGCTCCCAGGCTTCATTGCTCGGTGCAAAGAAAGTGAATGATCCTCGTCCCTCAATCTCTTCTCTCAGCTTTGATATGTCAGAATACCGCTGTGTGGAGGTAGCTCCCACGATACCAAGTGTACCATATACATGATCAATAGGAGCAACTAAAATAAACATGAGATAAGAATACTGTAAACTCTTCAGCCATCCAGTTTCTCACGATCTATTTTGTTTCTTTTGGTTGGACAACAGTATTGCCTTTCTGAAACGGTTCTAATCAATATTAAAACGATGTGCTTGGACTAAATTCCATTGTCAACATATTCAAAAAACCACCCAAACACATCTGCTTGTTATTTATTTTTTTGGTTTGCTTAATGAAAAATTAGATCAAACAAAACCAAATATTGTAATGTTTTATTTAGAAGAGTTGCCTTTTTTTTTGTGCCAACCCAACCTGAAATGGGCTGTTATCCATAGAGGACAGGAGTAAATCCCATCTATAATCACAGAAATTTCAAAGGAGTGTGTCTCATTTGGTCATGGTGGACTAGAATTCTTCTTGTGAGGCCTCTTGCTCTTCTTCCATTGTGTTGCTTTGTGCATATGTTGATTCATCCAGAGAATAAGAGTGGCTATAGTCTTACAGTTAAAACACTGCTACATGAAAACAGGATTCACTGCTCCAATTCTAGGCATCTAGAAGTGAGGCATCTGCATGCGAGCTATTTGTTCTTGGCTCTTTTTATGGTCATGGAGAAGAGCAGGCAATTCTAGAGTGTGACAGACTTCATCATAATGTAAACATTTAAAGTGAGATTAATTATTCTAAACAAACTGAACTGTGCCTTAGTTTATGCCTAACTATTATTGAATGTAAAAGGATTAGTTCAGATATAAGGCTTCAAAGTTATAAAATATATTTCTTGTCAGATTACTCTTCCCTGCTGCAAAAAAAAATTTGTTTATGCAAAACAGAAAGCACAAAGATGAGAAATCAAGAATTCCTGTCTTCATTTTTACTCCTTCTTAGTTTATTTAAAGTGTATAATACTCTTTTAGCGAATAGGATTCAAGTCTTCTCAGGAAAAGGAATAAACAGAATTTAGATATGCCACACTTCATCCTGGGTTTCTGACCTCACTGGTATGCTTTAGATTAATCTGGGATGCGATGGGAACAGGAATAAAAGTTCTTCTTTGGCAGCTTTGGGAACTGAAAACACTATCACTGCTCTCCAATCCAGCAACTGGAAGGATCTGCAAAATTCAGTGCTGGCTGAATTTTAACTGTGTTGGCTGTGTGCAAATGAAGCTGTGTATTCTCAGGCAGTAATTCTTAAAAACAGGCAATCGTTTCTCAAGATGACCACCTTTGAAAATCTCCTGTGTTGTAATATTTCTTATATACTGACTCATCCATATGAAAATAAGCTTGTACCTGCAGGACAGCCTCTCGTACCATCCATCTTCATATAACCAGGACAGCACTCATACAAGACAGTTCTGTGGGATATAGACAAAAGCACAATTAAATGCTGTACAGGACAAGCGTATACTAATTTTTTTATTATCAATTTTTCTTGCTAAGTACACACTCTCCAGATCTTCATCCCTTTTTTATCATTCAGCCTTTTCTATGTAGACTACAAATTGGTTGTATTTTACTAAATGCAAGACTTTTGAATTTGCAGAATGACTGCCATCATTAAGTTTAAGCAGGACGTGGAACTCATGTAGAGTCATTAAAAGATGATGTGACCAGAACAGCAGCTGAAGAAAATTAATTTAAGTGGTCTATTTTGAAAAGATTAGATGGGATTGAAGAAAGGGAAAAGAAAAGAAAGTGAGGACATTGAGAGAAACTGATGGCAGCAGGGTTGTAAAGGAAAAAGAAAAAAATAAACGAACTGAACAGACATTAAAAAGAAAAACTACATGAGGTCACCTACATATGGGATATAGGAACTAAAATGGTATTTAGGACAAGGTCCTGTGGACTGTATGGTGGTAGAAGGTGGTATGACAGAGCCTCAGTTTTTCAAGGAAAACTTGAAGAAGCTCAGAAATGAGAGAGACAAGTAGTTAAGAACAGACATAAAGCAGGTTATGGGGAAGGAAGTCACTAAAGACTGGATGGATGGACACAAGGGAAAGTTCACTGGTAAATGCAGTGAGGATGAAAACCAGACAAGAAATCAAAGACAGAGTTAAAAGAGTATGTCATCCCAGCATACATAGAATTTAGCAATATCAGGGACCAGGAACTGTTTTTATAATGATGTCAATAAAATATTCTCATTCTTGAGATTAGTCATGTGTAAGCTATACATAACAGCAAACCAGGGCTAACTGATAGTTCTATGCTGTTACACTCAATTTAGCATTGATGGTCTTATAAGCTAGAATGTCTTTTTAATTAATATGACAGAAATAAAAGCTCTACCACAGACATGCTTGACAAATTCTCCTCTCTTACACGAAAGTGCTAATTCACTAAAGTTATCACAGAGTTGATTTTGGCTCCTTGGGCGAGCCAAACAAAATTATACACTCTTACCAACAAATTATACAATCTTACCAAAGTCTAAACCATAAACTTTAAGACATTAGACTTCAGATATTACTTTTCAAGTTATGGTACATTGTGAATTACAAGGAAATATTGCCATCATGGTTTTACATAATAGATTTGCTTTTATAGGTGTAGCTAATGATGGCAGTGCTAGAGATCTGGACGCTAATTACTTGAAGGTTTCTGCTGAGTCTTTACCAGTACATTCCAGATTTAATTTGTAGAGTCTTTGGTGGCAGCTGAATACACTTCTCTCATTTTTCATAAACTAAAACTGACAAAACATTAACCACAAACACATTAAAAGGAAAAGCTGAAATTAAGACCTTCAACATCTAAACTACTTAAGGAGATTTTTCCTGATTTCAGCTACGAGATAATTTTCTTTCTAATGGTTGCCGTGTTTTCAGATTTGGTATGAAAGGATTGTCAATAATGCATGTTTGGTTTAGTTGTTGCTACGTGATGTTTATACTTGTCAAGGACTGTTTTCAGCTTCCCATAGAAGCTGAGAAGGAGCATAGACAGAACCATACAATGGCCAATGGAATATTCTGTAGCATAGACATCATGCTCAGTATATAATGGGGGTCAGCCAGGGGGAGGGATCTGTGATCTGTGCTCGGGCCACGCTGGGAATCCAATCACCACGTGGTCAGAGTGACTTGTGTCTTGTATATTCTTTTACCATTATTATTATTATTGTTATTTTCCTTTTCCATTATTGTTCTATTAAACTGTCTTTAACTCAGCCCACAAGTTGGGGTTTTTTTCCCCTTTCGCATCCTTTTCTGCCTCTTCTCTCTGCCCCTCTGGGAGGGTAGGAAAGGGGGGTTGAGCAAGAGGCTGCATGGTCCTAGCTGCTGGCTGGGGTTAAACGATGACAAGATTGAAAAATAGAAGTAGACTGGAAGAACAATAGCATTACAAAGCATGACTTTAAAAATGAGGATTATAACTCCATAATTGACAGCAATCTGAAAGAGCTGGTGACGATTAAAGAATTTTTTTAAAAAAACACATAGTTTTTCATTTCTCTGGTATTAAAATATTTTGTTTCTGTTCCCTCATATCCATATACTCATGACATATTCACCCTTTTGCCACATAAATCTTTTCAGCTGAGAAGCCATATATTGAAAGTATATGCATAGTTCTTTTTAATACCTCTCTTTCTTTGAAGCAGTTCACTGAATGGCTGTTTCTTGGGAATGCAAGAATAGCATACAGTTTAGGCTACAGATTTTCTAACTAATAAGGAAATTAACCTTATACTCCTTGTTACATCCCTGCCAGAAGCTAATAATAATAATAAAAAAATCTAATTAAAGAAAACTGTGTAGCAGAATAGGAGTCAAAATGTTCTCCCCACTGTGTGAACTGCTTTGTCACGTGGAAATATTTTTTCCATAGAATAGAAAATATCTCCCCCCCACACACCCCATGAGCCACTCTGAAAGATTGCAGTCTTAATTATCTTCTGGAAAAAGGAAAGAGGAAGCTGAGTTATAATCATAGAATAAGACATGGCAAGTTTAGCCTTCTTACCATATCCAACAATGACACAATTAATGAAAGGCAGAATATTGGCTGAAGAACATAGTTAAGAAAGAAATGCTTTTTCAGCCAAGCATTACAAGATCAGTGCCTTTTTTACCATGTAATTTCTTAAGTACAGCCCAGGCTTTTTTTTCAGTCATCAAGGGTTACTGTAAGTTCCTACTTACAGTATTCATGTTCCCTTACAGTTGACTGCAATTAGAAGGTCCATGTATCAGCTGTGCGTAAAATGTGGTGAGATAGATGGAATGGGAGAAAAGGGGTCTGTATGGAGGATCCCACGATAAGGTTAGAACGAGACAAAACTCAGTGCAAGATGCAGTCCTCGGCACCACTCGTGTGTAGACACAGTACACTTGGGAAGTACCATGTCAAAACATAAGTTATCCTTATCTGTATCTCCCTACTAGTTCAATATAAGATGGTGCCCAAGCGAAGAAAGCAGTTACTCAGATAACAAGCAATGCTGCATCCTTGAGTTTTTGGAGGTTTGGGAGTTTTTAGTGGTTGTTTTTTTGTTGTTGTTTTGGGGTGTTGGGTTTTTTTGTTTGGTTGGTTGTTGAGTTGTTTGGTTTTTTTTAGCACAAAGCTGTGCTGACCTCATCTAAAGGAGTATATTCCAAAGGAAAAAGGGGCAGAGCAACGCTACCTTATGTCCTTGTTATTCTTGGCTAACAGAGCCAGTTTTCAGTTTATTCAGATCAGCTCTGTGACTCATCTGTTTCTACTCCTTGCTGGCATGGAGATAAAATACTACAAAGAAACAGTGGAAACACTTCTGGTCCAACAGACTTCGATTTTAGCAAAACTTTAAGTTGCATCTCAATTGGAAATTTACAGCAGTGGATAGGAAGTGTAAATAATAAAAGCATTCTTAAATTAACTTTTTATGGATCATATATTCAAGTTGGGGAAGAGTTGTTAACATGGAGATATAACATGAGAAGAGCCATTGTCCTTTGGATTAACGTTCTTATTACAGTAACCTCTTTAGTCATGTCTGCATTTCTGTTTTGAGTACAGAGTATAAAATTCCCATTAACACCTAAGACTAAGTTATAACAGATGTTCTATTATAGCCACAAAAAACCCCTCTCAGGAGTTCTGTGACTTAACTTAGTCTCATCCACACTGTTTTCCCCCTCTAGCCTTGCTCTGTGAGTGCTTGTGCAATGGTAGGAGTGTTAAAAGAGGAGGAAGAAGGTAGGGGATAGTTTTGTGTAGACTCTTATGCCCAGATCTACCCAGCCCCACTGCTCAAAGTATTCCTCTGGTTGTCTGTAGTAGACCTCTTGCTTAGGACCTTACACAGGCTCTGTAAAATGTTTTACAGCTTACATTCCTCTAAATTCTAGTCAATGAAGGGAACAAAGTCACCACCTGACTTTAGTTCAATGAGTCCAAACCGCCTCTTGCTTCAAACTGTTTTTCCTGACACATGAAGGTATCCATCACTGCATAACTCATTTTACTTCTGGAGCTCAGAAAAGTTATGAATTCCCTGTCAGATTTGTGCTGAGAGCAGACTTTCTCTCACGGGAAGACATGACATCTATCTAGGAATAAAACCACAGGATTAGGTGGTTTTCCAAAACTGACTTTGAAAACATGCAAGTTTCAGCTGAAGTAATTTTCAGGAAATACCCTTCTTCCCAATGTGTCTGCAGTGGAATAAAATGTAGTGCCAAGGAAGTCAGTGGTATGGCAGACTTTACTCAAAAGGTGAAGTGTTTTGGATGACTTGCAGCATGTCCACAAAGGAAAAGGGAAGTCAGTATTATAATGCCACCTGGAGGAGAAGGAAAGATTCTGATAAAAACTATAAACCTATGGGTCCTGAAAAAAATTGAAGGTACAGGTGGGGCAAATGATTGCACACAGTCTAGTTTGACTAGAAATTGATCATTATTACTGTCATCAAATGTATACAAATCTGCAATTTGTATGAAAAATGAGTTCTAACATGTCTGGATTTGCTCATAAAAACAAAGCCAAAATCAAAATGGGAGAGACTGGTTAGGATTCCAGACAGTCAATTACTTTCCAAAGAAACTTCTGGGGATTTGGAATAATCAGATTACTTGTCTGGGTAGTATGTTCATTATGATTTGCACTACGTCCACTTTAACTTACTGCTGTCACTTTCTTCTACCTCCTTAAGTAAGTAATTAGTAACCAATTAAGTTTACAATAGCAGAAAGCTTGGGGTGACAGCTTGGCCCATGAAAATCAAGTCTTTCCCTTGGCTCTGATGGGGCCATGGTATCATTCTTCATGTCTAGACTGACTTTAGAGTTCAGACATCAAAGCCATGGCAGTGCTTGAAAGGCAAGACTGTAAGTTGGAATCAGCGTCTCACTGTATCGGAAGTATAACTCAGCTCCGTTAATTTATGGTATGCTGTCAGACCACTGAAAACATTTTCTCAGAAAGAAAATGGAAGAAAACTTCCTCCTACTACATCTTCCCTCAGTCTTTTTCCTAAGGATCCTTTCCAACACCGTGTTATAACATGTAGCATCTTTCAGGAATCTCAAAAAATGCAAAGCCTCTGACACCCAACAGGAGCAGTAGAAACCACAATCCAAGCCCATTTCAGGTTCTTGCCTGACTACTATCTGGTTTACATGTCTTACATGATTTAACAGTGCTAAACATTGTTACTGGAGGCATTTTTCTCACTTAAATAATCACTTGGGAGTCTTAGTCAGCTTTACACTAATAAGTATGGGGATCGTGCTCAAGAAGAACTATGAACATAATTGTTTGTCAACCAGCAAAAAAATGAAACCAAATGTAAAGCTGGCTTTGAAGAAAAGTGAAAAAAATAAATAGGAAAAGGATGCTTTTGTAACTGTGGAAGTGTCACATATGTAGATGCACTGAAAAGAACATGAAAGACTGTAGCCACATTAGCACTCTAGTGATGCGTTTACATTTGCCATCATTTTTTGTGTCCCCCCCATTCCCCAGCACAAACCCAGACTGTGTCTGCATCTAATTCTGTATCAACATAGAGTTCTTTTACTTTCTGTAAAGAACCATTCAATGAATTTCATACAAGATTGCAAAGTCTTATAGTTGCAGTTTTAACCTAAAAATACCCTGTTTGTAAAAGCTCACTTGGATTCAATGTGAGCTATGTGTAATTGTTTAAATTCAAATGTGTAATTGTTTAAATTCAAATGTATATCTCCCTCTCCACCCGAATTTATCATTGTTTCTATATTTAGAAACACTTTTTTCAGTTTGAAGAATGGACTGGAAAACGTGGATCCTATTTACTCATGACTTGACAATCAAGAGAATAAAAATATGACTAACTGAAAATTATCGATCACTTCTTGTTCAAGCTCTCCTTTCTAGTTTATTTAGTGAATTATTGTTGATCAGAAAAACATTTTCAAGAGAATTTAAGGGCTTGTTTACAAAGGGAGTCATCTTCAACCGTCTTATGTTTCTAATGCTGTGGACATTTTCCTTCCATATTAACCTCTGTTAAGGAAGTCTTTGGCAGAGAAACAAAAAATCTCTATTCCACATTACATTAACATCTAAAACAGTGGTCGATGTTCATTAGGAAAGTTTTAAATACAAATCTTACTTTAAATGGAGTTAAATTCCTCATAAATATGATTTGCACCATGTATCGATATGACTTAATATCTTTATATCTTAGGATTTACAATCTCTAAGTGAGTTCAAGTTGGGTACTTAAATATTACTTGGTCATTTGGAAGAGTTTTATAAGCTTTCACTAAGAAACTCCTAATACCCTAAGACAGTGTTCTAATTGAAACCTGGACTCCTTGTTCACTCATGCCTTTCTGAAAATGTTACCCCAGACCTATTTGGACCCTGAAAGAGAATAATGGGAAAATAAAAATAATGATTTCCTGTGACAATTGCTGAGAAATTTATCCAAGTAATTGCATAACAGCAAGAGAAAATGTGGTACATGAGAAAAACATTAGTTTTTTGTATTGGGTAAACAATATCAGTCTCTGTTAAATTACTTAATTCTAAGTGAGACAAGTGGGGTGGACAAAGTTCAGGACTGAGGGCTTTGTATGTGTTTATACACTGAAGCTGCTCTTCGGTTGATGAAGCAGTGGTGACTTTTACATTTTATCACAGAGAAGGCAATGATTAGCATTCTGAGAAGAAGTGACAATTAAAATATACACACAGATTACAAAAGAATGCCAGACTCACCCAGATTTAATCGTATCCACAACCACATTTTGATTTTTTTTTCCTTTGTGGAGAGGTGTGGTCTGAGCACACAGCTCTGCTCAGTTCTTTTCACAACTGGCCTATAAGGTCCCTCTGTGTTTTTGAGTGGGTCACTTAACCTCATATCTCTTTGTGTTTAAAATAGAGCTGTGAATACTTAACTCGGAGAAGTATTGCTGAAACTAATACTTTGAAGCCTCTTAAACTTAAAAAAGACTATATACTATGCTGTCATTTTCAGACTTTCCACTCCTTTTGTGATTATTTTTGGCAACAACTATTGGGTCAGTTATCCAGGTGGTTTTAGAAGCAGCTAAAGAGAAGCTGTAACCCTGCAAAATTATGAACAGAATTCTTCCTGTGTCTGCATTTGAAACAAGCAGTTAGTTTATCTCTGAGAAGAGGAGAGTTTTTTAATCACACATTATATTATCTCAATGAATGGGGAACAGTTTTGAAACAGCATACTTACGCTTTCTTTCCACAGATGGCTCCCTGGTACCAATTTCTGCAGGTGCTGAAGTATTTCTTTTTTGTTCCCATAACTTGCTGAAGGGCACAGACGTTTGGGCTATGGGTGGGAATGAGAAACATTTTAAAAAGAAGTTTCTGCACGTCTTTGGAAAAGTTTTATATAAAATAGCGACAAATACCATTTCTGTTGAGCAAAAGTAAGAAATGAACATCTGGCTTCAGTTCCCAAGGCAGGTGTGTTTTCAAGCAACCACAGTGCAAGCTCCCAGGACTGCCCAGCTGGGTTCCTTGGCAATCCCACTCTCCCAGCAGGGACAGAAGGTTCCCCTCCATTCTGGTTTGACCCTCTGTCTCTGATGGGCAGTGATCACCAGCTGTGCCTAGTCAAGCCTCAATATGCCTTACATTTCTCCCTTCCCCCTGTGAAGTGAATTAATTACCAGCCACCAGGGAACGAGCTGTGAATACCATCAGCCTCTTTTCATTAAAGTTTTTGTCTTGTACACATCTGTGCAGCTGAAGGTCATGGGGAGATGGGGAAGAAAAGTGCCTTGTTCTTTATGTAGAAGGAAACCCTGTCTTCTGTAAATCAATCAGCTATTTTGATTACCAACCGTTTGGAGTACCGCAGGCACCTAAGTAAACATTCTAGGAATTACTGGGGACCAAAGGGTAAATTGGCATGTAAATAAAAGGAGTCACAGATTTCAAACGAGGAATACTTTTTCCTTAGCATGGTAGTGTACAGAAGAGGAATTTCTTAAGGGCAAGTTCCATGGAAGAAAGGCATTTTGTCACTAATTTTTATATTTCTACTATTAAAAAAAAATCATCAGTTCAAACATTAGAACATATATTTTACATCAGCAGGAAGCCAGTAAACTTTTTTATTTGAAAAGCTCTGTGTGTGTGTGTAGCAGGCAGAGGGAATTCAACAAAGGAAGAGAGGATGGTAAACAATTCTTATCCACAGAACATTTTTTACTTAAGAAGGCTGAAGGAAAATATGTTTAAACACATGTGTCTCCCTGACACCAGCTGTTCAAATTATTTCCATGTCTCTGAGCAGCCTGGCTTGTAAGCATTGTCTTTTGAGTACCCTGCCGAGCAGCTTGCCGCATTGCTCTAGTGGGAGCAGAAGTTTTACAAAGGGCTCCCAGTATATATTCCCATGCTAGAAAACATTTAAATAGAGTTCATGATATTCATTAGGATGGAATAAAGAGAGAAAATATTGCAGGATAAGTGTCAGCTCTATTCAAACATTTAAAACCATACATTAAACATATCTGATATCCCTTTACATTAATTGTGAACTGTAATTAACTTCAGTGATTCTAAACCACATATATTGTATTCATTGACAATTGGTGATTTTAGATTTTCCACATTTTATGAAGTTTAACAGTGTACTCTCTCCTTTTGAAACTCCCCAGAAAGCTTTTAATTTAGGAACAATTCTTGTAAAATTAATTGAGAAAGTTCTACTTGATCGATAGTAAGAATTCATAGTCAAAAATCACATTTAATGTACAGGAGAAGAAAGGGGAGAATAAAGATTAACAAGCTCCCTTTTAAAATAGAAATAAAACCCAGTTACTTACCCCTGGTCTCGTGCCCTTATTCGACTATGAGTTAAAATCTTGTCATAGTGAGCAGAAGCAGTCGCTTGTTCAAAAGCAGACAACAAAAAAGTGGAAAAGGTGAATAAGAAAAAGATCTTCATCTTTAGTCCTCTGTTGCTTCTGGCAAGTCTAGAAGAGAGAACTGGCAAAGGGTCTGGAGAGCTGACAATTTATATACATGTTGGAAGGTGGTGGGAGGGAACCACAGGATCAACCTGAAACTTCGTACCACCCTCCTTAGAACAGCAGCTTTCACTGCCAGCTTCAGTAACCTAAATTAGTACCCTGCATTAACCATACAAACCAATTTTTTTAATCCCCGATTGACTAATTTCTTCCTTATTACAGAAGGCTTAGCATTTTATTCTGCTGACACAACAGCAAAGAAAGTTTAGGAAGTTTAGACTTTGACTTATGATTTGGTATTTATAGCGCTGAAGCATCCAGAGGTCGTGATCATTGCGTGTGGTTTTGTTCAAACCCAGAGGAAGATGTTTGTTCCCATAAGAACCGCACTGCTTTACTTTGTTTTCCATGTCCTCACAGTTATCAGCTATGAGCTGTTTAACTACTGAAGTTGATGAAAGCTCCAAACAATGCTGTTGTCAATAACCTGGAATAGAATTTTGTCCTGAGAAAAAAAAAAAAAAAGCTGTATTAACACACATTCTGATTACAAAGTAGTTACACAATCAAATGCAGTGTTAGCTTAAATATTCATTTTAATTCTAATAATAACAGTTGCTATTACATAATGCTTTTATTCAAAGCTTTATGTAATCGTATATAAAAAGCACTATCTGAAAATTTGAATATATACACCTTTTTATACTTATTAATCAGTCCTTGGGAGCCTCTTGTGAAGTAAATGGAAAATGTAATTCTGAGCTGTAAATGAGGGAACTGAGGCAGAAGGGTGAAGTGATAGGCTCAAACCTCCAGTGAAGTGACAGTGTTAAGGCTCCAGGGAAGGTTGGTGCTTGGACTGCAATCCAGCACTTTGCAGTTTTCATGTCAAGGAAAAAAATCTGCCATTTATATAGAAGTGCTTGCATATGAATACAATTTCAAGGTATAATCTACAGATCATTTCAGATCTTTATGAATGTAAGGTGAGTTCTAATGGCACTACTTTGCTGTAGCTGCTTTCTTTGAACCAGAGCAACTAGTGAGGTGAATAAGTGGAAATGGATGCAGTATGGGACTGACACACCTGGGACCAACCTCTCATTATAGAACAAACACAAATGGGGCAAAGAACAGTGGGCAGAGACAATGACTATTTCCTCTATGTTGTCATAGCTGAAGGTTCTAACTGAGCAGAGGTATATAGACATTTTATTATTAAGGTCATGTCTTACATAACCATAGCACTTCATGGTTTCTCGGGATAAGAGTAGGGACATTTGGTTAAATGGTAGGTAGACTTCTTTTCTACTGAGACCTGCACTCATGCTGCCTGCAAATGACTCAAGATACCTCATGGAAGTACCAGCATCTCTAGACTCACTGTGTGTGAACTCAGTAAAACTCCATGCCTGAAAACACCACTGTCAGATCAGCTGATGGAGGTGACAGGTCAACTCTGTGATATAATATTACAAGTTTTAGGAAAAAGTCGCTGCTGTGCTCCTTCTATTCCTCTCAGAGCTTTTTGTCTTTTTCTGGTCTCTGCTGCAAGAAATACATCAAGAGATATCACCATTTAAATGTTTAGCTATGACATTTCAAGCTGCTAATTGGCTTCAGTTGGTTACCATTTGCAGTTCTCAATCTACAGATGAAAAATTTAGAAGGTACTCTGTTAAAGTAACTTGTCAAACTTCAGAAAGTCCCAGAGCTGTCCCAGTAACCTGTGTTCTCAGGAGCGCCTCCCTCCCGAGTCTCTCAACTCTCAGCATAGCTCATGTTCTTCTCTTCCACACTTACCATGTAGCATCAAAAAGTGAGTAGAAATTAATGCTGCTGCATGCACTGAGCTCCTGTTGTTTACAGAAATACCCACCACAGTTAAAGAAGGAGCAATCTGAGAAGGGCAAGTGGGTTTGTTTCCAGATTTTTCCAGCTTTCTGATTAGTCTCCCAATCTCAAATCGCAGAGAACCCCTGTGCAGAGTACGGTAGACTATAATTCTTAAACTGATAGTTCTTATTAATGATACCTTACTCTTTGTTTCCACTTGTCTCTGATTGTGGTAGGAGCTGGACATAACGGGAACAAACAATAAGGCTAGGAACATTCAGCTTCCCACTTCCATACATTAATGTTATAAAACTCCCCTTTCCACTTCAGAGGTATAGAAGAAAAGATCTGAAGGATTGTCATACGTCAAGCTTAGTATCAAACATGGTGGCAGAGATAATAGAGCAACACAGAAACTGGTGATGAAGAAATATGCAAATATAAAGTCATATTAATTAACCAAATTAAAGGATAATCAACATTAAACCTTATAGCAGCCCTGGTGACATCATTATACTTAATGAGGCAAATATTAGTAAAAAATAGTCAATGCAGACATAAAGTCGACTGAAATAAAATAGCATGAGGAAAAAAAATAATGACCATAAGCCTGAATTGCTGAAAAATCTCTGAATCACTAAATCTGTTGTTCTGATGAGTGCTGTAATAATGCACAGATCCTAAAATGGATAAAGCTCATCTTTAACTGGAAATTACTTTTTTGAAATTCATCAAGCCAATGGAAATTGCACAAACTTATAATTTAAAAACTTCCAGTTCAAAAAAAAAAACCAAACCAAACACCAAAACAAAAAACAAACCCCCAAACCAGCAAAAAAGCATCAAGAAGAAAAAAACAGTCCAACTACATGAATCCTATTACTCATTTATGTTTTTATTAGCTTGGGTATAAAACACTAATGAATCCAGGCTCTGCTGAACAGCACAGCAGAGCAAGAATTTTCTATTTTTCAGGCTAAAATACTGTCTGGTTAACCAACAATGAATTCATTTGTGATCATTACTACTTTATTTAAATTTGAGCAAGGTGGCTACCCCACCTTAGTTTTTTTCTTCCTTTGGCTAAATACTTTGTGCAATATTATATCTCCTAAGGGATGTGATGTTGGAATTCTGATTATAAATGTTGAAAATTTATTATAAAATGCATTGAAACACCTCATGGATGTGAATTGTTACTGTAGGAATAGGACTTTTTATTATCCACAGCAGAATAAGCATATCCAAAGAAATACCTGGAAGAAGTATAGTCCAAGTGCTGATTTTTATCTTCCACAAAATGTAAATAGTGTCAAGAAGAAAAGTCTAAAGTATCTGCCCTTCTGAATTGTTTCTTGTATTTCTCTAGAGACCTCTAGTGGAGAAAACTCTGTAAAAGTCGTTTTCTCAAAGCTGTGTTAAGTGTTTACACTAAGAATTTATTGTATGATAAAGCAATTGGTGTTATTATTCCTAAAGAGGTTTAGTTTAATTATATGATACAAGAATCTTTGCATTCAAATATTTAGGGGTTTGAATAAGTGCCTTTACATCAAGTTGAAGTAACAGAAACATCGATCTGTTAGTCACTTGTGTCTAATTCCACTGATGATATGCAGAAATTTAGCAAATAAGAGAGGAAGGAAATTAAAGGTTTTTCAAATACTCTCTTCCCAGTTAAAACCTGTAGATGTTTCAGATAATTTACAATTTATGTCATGTGTTATACATATTCTGCTTCTTTATTTTATAATTATTTTATGTGTTTATTTTTCGTTGTGTGAGTGTGTCTGTGCTCAGTGGAAAGAGCAAATGGGCAAAAAAATTTTAAGATGAAAAGAGAGGCTCCCTCTATCCTGCAGTGTTTGTTTGAACCCTTAGGTTTCCTTGGAAACCTTGATTCAGCAAATTTGGGATTTTTGTCATTAACTTCACTTAGATCAGCAATTTGCATCTGGAGTAACTTTCAGTTCCTCTTCTTAAAAACAAGTTTGTTTTTAGGAACGCCATCAATATGTACTAGAAGAACCCAAGCAACCCATTGTCTTTTTGGACAAACTAAGAGGTTGACGGTAACATGTGTGTAAGAAATGTGGCGTTTGTAAGTGCAAGGTGATACACCTTAGAAATAAAGGGTTTATTTGCAAAAGAGTTCTGGGCCAGTCACAGCTGGGGTATGTAGCTTCTCTGCATATTTGCCTTACAGGAGTGTTGTAAAGGAGCTGCAGTCACCTGGTGGTTTACTGCAGCACCACTGAGGAAACCCATCAAATAAAGCACAAAAAAAACCATGTAAAAAAGCTGTTTCCTTGAGAGTATCTAGCAGAGAATAAAATGGGATAAAAATGTAAAGCATAATAAGTTTAATGCAGTAAGAATTTGTACCTTCTGGAGATACAGATCTGACATTTTAAAAAAAAAAAGTGCAGGGCACGATAAGCCTGGCTACCAACATAAACTACCAAGGGAAGGGAGTTCCCCTGGTGTAGTGAAGGACTCAGCAATGCTTAGGCAGATGCAGCCTAGTTCCCCCACAAATTTATACAGTATGCTGTGCTTTCAAATATCAAATAGAGGGAAGAGGCCTTGATGTTTACATGGATACACAGAAACCCGGAGCTATGAAGTAAATACCTAAAAATATTAACAATAATGATAGTGATAGTGATAGTGATAGTGATAGCGATAGCGATAGCGATAGTGACAGTGACAGTGATAGGAAGGACATGGACCTGTTGGAGCAAGTCCAGAGGAGGGCTGTGAAGATGATCAGAGGGCTGGAGCATCTCTCCTATGAAGACGGGCTGAGAGAGTCGGGCTTGTTCAGCCTGGAGAAGTCTCTAGGGAGACCTTGTAACAGTCTTTCAGAACTTAAAGTGGGCCTACAGAAAAGGTGGAGAGGGACCCTTAGCCAGGGAGTGTAGTGATAGGACAAGGGGTAACGGTTTTAAACTGAAAGAGGGTAGATTTAGATTAGATATTAGGAAGAAATTCTTTGCTGTGAGGGTGGTGAGACACAGGAACAGGCTGCCCAGAGAATTGTGGATGTGCCATCCCTGGGAGTCTTCAAGGTCAGGTTGTATAGGGCTTTGAGCAACCTGGTGTTGCGAAAGGTGTCCCCCGCCCACGGCAGGGGGGTTGGAACTAGGTGATCTTCAAGGTCCCTTCCAACTCTAACCATTCTATTATTCTATGAATACCTCAAAGGAAGGTTTGTAAAGCAATAAAATCAAGCTTGGTTTGACTGAAGGCAAGATCCAAAATGTTAAGCGTATTTCCAAGGGGTTGGATTGTCACCAAAACATTCACCACAGAATTTCTGACATAACTGCCTGGCAAAGGTTTGCTCCTGTCAGCTCTCTCTTTCCTTTCCATGCCTATTTTAGTGAAGGTGAATCCATATACAACTATCACCACAAATGAGAAATGGAAATAAACGTCAAAGAAGTAACTAGGAAAGACTTGATGGTGGGTTTTGTGAAGAGGATGATCATGAGTTGATAGTCATAGTCAGTCTTGTTGGGAAATTAAAATAAAATAGTCCAAGAAGGTTCATATTTTTTCCTCCACTATCATCAGTATTTAGATGTTAATAAACCTCCTTAAGTTACTCACTTATTTTCTGTCACTTCAGGGTTTTACTTTAAGGTATCCTAACTCACTTCTGAGACATCATCACCCTGCTCAACTGATGATTTTTGATGTGATCACTTTTCAAACTTGGGTTCATATCACCTAAATTTAGCCATCTCAAAGTCATAGCTAGTCATCTTGGCTCCCCTTTTATCCCAGACGGAGAGAGGACAATTCAGATTTTAAGTGTGGATGATTTGTGTTCTGTAAGTGCCTCTCTCCTTTAACAGCAGAGCAGAGAGGTGACTAGTTTGAACTAAACTCCTAACGTTTAGACAGCCCAATGTCACATGAGAAGAATCCCACCCTCTGCATCCTTTCTTGGGTGGTTAGTTTTTCAGGGAATAGACACTTAGAAATATACTATGTTGAATAAGATTACTTTACAGTACCATATGTTTTCTGGTGATCAGCTGGGTTATTACCTTTTTCCTCTGCTATTTTCCAACCTAATGACTAGCCCCATGGGGCCTCTTCCTGGTATTCAGTCTGAATTTTCACTTTTATTAAGGTCATCTTATTAAGCATAGCTACACCACACCTGCAGGAGCTAATTAATTTTCGTCCTACTGTTGGGTTTATTTATTCAAATGTTTTAGACTTTTCTCATAAATCTCATTAGGTTTCTCACTGCCAAGCTACACAATTTGAATTTTCTAATGTTTCCCCATTACTCAATTCTTCCGATCATTACATTGCTCTTGTCTGAACTTAGCCTCCCTTGTCAAAAATCTCTTAGCCAGTAAGATAAACAAAAGTGAAAAAAAATCTCAACATGATTGTATTATGGTTCAAAAAGAAGCCAGTAGTAATTCTGGATTAATTTCTCTCTGGTTATTTACTGCAGAACTTAGACAAAGGACTCTGCTCCTAAATTTAAATTTCGTTTGGCACACATTTGCAAATGTTTTTTTTGTCCTCATATTCCCTCTGTTTTTCACTAACTAAGCTTATTCTATACATCGCTCTGTCTTGACAAGCTTAATCAACATACTAAGTGAGGTGTTTAGCAAAGTAATTTTGTATTATTCTTCCCCGTGACATCCCCCAGTAAATGCATGACATAGTGTGTGTATGTATAAGGGGGTTAAATCACAGAAAGCATTGCTAGATGGCAAAACACAAAGACAGTTCTAAGCCATCTGAATTTGGGAGAGAAAGGAAGGAGAAAGTAGGACTCAAAGTTGTCATTACTGTGACTCAGAGTTGGAGATACCAATCAATACTTTGGCTCCTACAATATGTAAGGAAATCCTTGGATATCCTTGGAAGCTATAGGTGTCTAATTTTTAAGCAAGTCAACAGAAGTTGTAAAATCAATCTGATCCCTTAGAAAGTGTTATTTTATAGCCATATTCCAATGGAGAAGAGATATTGCTAATTTTTAAAATATCATGGTACATATTACAGTTTTTGTTTATTACAGAATCATTCTATAATATTTATGCTTAATGATTAAATTTAAAATGTAATGTTCCTAGATGTGATTCTAAACGAAGACTTCCAGTATCTAATGCGCCATTTTTATTTTTTTTTTCCTTTAGGAAATCATGTTTAATGTTGATTTACAAACCTAGGAATTGATTATTTCGAATAAATCCCTCACAAGGTTTTTGTAGTATGGACTGAGACGTCTTTTGTATTTTGGGAAAAATCTACACCCACAAACATCAAAATATTCTGCTTTCTCTTTGTCAAAGTGACACTAGAGATCCCAATATATGAATTGCTATTTACTGACAAAGTTTTGTGCATATAGCTATATTTTATTAAAAAAAATGAAAATGACAGTTCAGCATAAATTATATGGTCTTATTCCTCAATCCTGATCTGCATATTCAGCTCAGTTACCTTGAAAAATAAAATAAGCATCAGGCAAACTTGTCTGGAAATGGGAATGTTGATTCCTCATTCAACAGCAGATGATGCTGTTGCCATAGGCAAACAGTTCTCTTCTTCCTTAGAGAATGAGCACATCATCTGATAATTCAACCTGAGATAAGATCAACAATATTACCGAGTTCTTGTGGTTATACAGCACATAGCAAACATCAGTGCAACACTGAGATAAGAGCCGAGTGAACCAATCAATAGGAGTTAATAAGCAATTCAGGCAGCAGTGGAATGTAGTACATGGTGCCGAGGAAGCAGCAAATCCTACATCAAGGATGCTTGTGCTGTCGCCCACTAATATTTCAAGGTTGCCCTGGTATTAGATGGTATGATAGTGAACTACACTGTGTGCCCACAATCTCGATTTTTTACTGCTTAAAGGAAAAAAATAGACAAAAAAAAATAATCAGTCAGTACCATCTAGTTAGTTAACACGTCTCCTTGCAAATAATTTTTTTGGTTGAGGTGGAAATGACAGGAAATTGTCAGTAATATGCGCTCTAAATGGCCCAATTAAATGCTTATTTACTCTGCTGGAAATCTTTTACAAATTTCAAAGGTCATTTAATCTACTCTGGTGCAGGTAAAAGTTACTACACTTTTAATTTAACAAAAGGCCATTTATTGCAGTGTCTGCATTGTCAGGAACACTAAGGACAATTTCCCAGGACATATATTACAAAAATAGTAGCTTTTTTCATCTGTTTTGAGTTTTGTGATGGTTACTGCCAATTTAAGGTAAAATTCTATAGACTGTACAATCCTGACTGCCATGAGTCCTTGCAGTTACAGCCTGGGTTTGTGACCTAGAATATACAGCTTCCAGGGCACAAATCAAAACCGTAAGAAAGGTACTGGAATTTATGTGGGAGGATCCTCCAGGTCCCTTCGAACCTGGTATTCTATGATTCTATGATTTCTAAAGCAGATCACATAAATCAGCTCGAAGGAAATCAAACTTCTGTCTTTAACTAGATTCCATATAGATTCAGTAAAACACATTTACAGAAAATGAGTGTTGCTCTGGTAGATGAATGTGAGCTTCAGATTTAGATTTCAGTTCAGCAAGTCATATGAGCACATTTGTTGCATTTTAGACTTTTCAAAGCATGCACAGTCAGACTTGATCTGTACTATATGTGTCCGGATGCAGTTCAACTGTTGCATAGTTTTATTTTCGGTCCTTTCTAGAATATGCTACTTTCCATATGAGGTGACATCTACTGTAGCTTTTATTATTAAACTGAAACTTTTTGTTCAGTTTAAAGATCATGACTTCTAAGGCAAAATTACACAAACAAAATCATGCAGGATATAATCTATCTTGACAAATCAGTGGATTTAATGCTGCCAGGTTAAAGAAAACTGATTTTTTCCTTGACGTGGGGAAAGGGTTGAGGAAAAGATTAAGTGTATCAGTATTGTATTTTGGAGGGAAAGTGAAATCTTTTTGTATAATGTCAGGCACACAATTATTATTTCAGTGGTTCAGTGGGTTACCATAGCAATACAACCCAGTGGCTTTTGAAATACTTTATTTAGCTTAATCACTGGGGGGAGGGGTTATTGTATTCAGAACCAAGCTTAATCAGAATGACAGAATTATTTTTTTCCTGTAACTACTGTGAACAGCCCATAGCTTCACAAAATACGCTTATTGCTTACTTACAGATCCATCTTTTGAAATAATCCTCACTTGTAATACTTAATGCATAAATATATTGTGAAGGACCAAGAGCAAATCACTCGAGTGGACACTTCTCACATTATAAAGAGCTTATCTGTGGCTTTGTGTGATTCCTACCTGTTTTGTGGTGCTTGTAGAACACTAAAACTTATGGTTACATGACACTAGTCATTGCTGTGGGTTGGCATTGACACTGGTTTCACACAGCATCCTCATGAGAGGTAGGTGCAATAGGCAGTCAGAGCCTGACTGATGCATTTTTAAGTGACACCGCTTAGTTGATTAGCAGGCAGTATTCATTGCAAACAAGCATTTCAGTATCAGATGATTTCTTGCTGCAGAAAAGGTGAATTAATAGGAATTGGGCAGTAATATTAGCTGTGAGGAGTAAAAGCCATGGAACAAACCAAGCACCTACATCCATAGAAGACCAGATGTGTGGCAAATTAAAAATCAGATTCTTAAAAGTTCATGGAGAGATATATGTATAAAATTGCTGGATTGTTCTGCTGATGAACAGAATTGCTGTTTGATTATTCTGGCTCTGAAGAAGAAAGTTTTATAATTTCTCACATCACCTAAAATTGTAAAGTATATAGCCCAAATACAGTACTATATATCTTGGATGCCAGAAATACCTTCCTTGGAGATAACTATTGCAAAAGGAAATGCTTTTGTGTGTGTGTGTGTGTGTGTGAGGGATAGCTTTTGCTTTTCAATCATGTATAAAAGTTTATAACAGATTGTTTGAGTGATTGGGTAAATTTATACATTTTGCAGTACAGATGATGCCATTATAAAGCTAAAGAATATACTACAGATGGCACAAATCTGGCTGATCATTAGATAAATTTTAATTCCACAGAATATGCTGAATCTTAATGAAATGATAGCTAATAAACTATCAGACACATGGCAACCATCTCTTTAAATAACTAGACTGTGACTTTCTCACTTCAGTGCTGCTGACTACTGGAGACTATCGATATCAGAAAATTTATATATTATGTGACTGTCTCTGAAGCTATCCAAGCAAATAACCAGTACCTACAGTTCATATGAAACTCAGACTTTTGATTGATTAATGTTAATGATGTTCAAAGGATTCGCTTCTTAGATGCTACCAATACAAACAGAAATAAGTTTATGAATCTAGTTATAACTGAAAGGTACAAAGTAAAAATGAGCATATTCTACTGACTTCCAATGGACACCAGATTTGTAAATCACTGAGTAACAAACTTTCTTAAAGTTATTTAGCAACTTTGAAAATGCATTCTCACACACGGGAAGAATTCCACACAACTTTAAATTCTTTTAAATGTCTGTCCCCAGGACATCTTTGAAAATACGACATATTTCAAAGTCAACACTAGAGCACCTGACAGTATGAATGACTGAAGTTTCAGCTTCAGAGATTGGAAGAGAACTTTTGGAATGTAGGATGCCCCAATATAAGGTCAAACCTTTGTCACGATAACATAGGAAGCAGAAATTGTGCAGAAACAGCTCTTCAGAAAAAAAGTCTACTTTAGGAAGAGGTAATTTTAGATTAAATTTCTGCTTTTTTTAAAATTTCCTTTCTTCTCTACTGAGCTATATGATCTTGATGAGGTCTGAGAAATGTCAAGACTACCTTGATTCAAGAGAAGAATGGCAGGTACCATGTGCCCCCCACCCTGGGAAGTGGGACTGGCAATGGTGGTGAGGCAACCATAGCCCCTGGGAGAGAACCCCTCACCACACAGACAGGAGAGAGTTGGGAGGCACTCTGACCTCTGATACCAGCCATAGCCTTCCCCAGCCTCTTGCATGAATATACCTTTGATGGGGGCCTGCTGTGCTTTTCCCAGCATTGCCAGGTCTGTGGGGAGAGAGGGGCCACCATTACCTTCTGTGAGGGGCGGTGCAAAGGCAGCTTCCACTTTCACCATGGCTAGGAAGAGGGATCTGTCTCTCAGTTCTTTGGGCACTACAGGTAGGGGCTGACAGCCCTCATGCAGGGCCTCTTGTGCCTCCCTCCCCGTCCTGTCAGCACTGGCCAAGTAAATTTCTTGCTCTGCCCCACAGTGATGCATCCTAAGAACCTCCCAGAGCCAAAGGTAGGATGTGGAAGGCTCATTTATGCCCCCTGTGCCCCCACCCTGGCTGCTGGAGATGGGCAGAACTCTCCAGACTCAGCAGTATCCTGGAAATTACTTGTTCTGCCCTGCCCCAACTGCCCCCCCCCCCNAGGAAGAGGGATCTGTCTCTCAGTTCTTTGGGCACTACAGGTAGGGGCTGACAGCCCTCATGCAGGGCCTCTTGTGCCTCCATCCCCCTCCTGTCAGCACTGGCCAAGTAAATTTCTTGCTCTGCCCCACAGTAACGCATCCTAAGAACATCCCAGAGCCAAAGATAGTATGTGGAAGGCTCATTTATGTCCCCCGTGCCCCTACTCTGGATGCTGGAGATGGGCAGAACCCTCCAGACTCAGCAGTATCCTGGAAATTACTTGTTCTGCCCTGCCCCAACCCCTCCCCCCTCCTTCAGGAGCTTGGGATGCATCCCTGGCTCTGAGCTGGAAAATGACTGCCTTTGTCAGGGCTCCTCCCTGCAGGCAGGCTCCCACCTCAGCACAAGCGTGTCAGGGCCCTTGGGTGGGACACACGTGGAGGAAGAACATGGGAAGAGGGACATGTGCACAGTGCTCAGGGAGTTGTTGGCCATTACGCCCTCTGGGAGAGCCTTGTCCAGAAGAGGAGAAGGACTCAGCATTTCCTGAGCTTTCCCACTTCTTCCATCCTCCATCACCCCAGGTCACCAGCATGGTCCAGCATAAACCCTGTAGGCACATCAGGATGGGGAAACCTCCTGAATTATTTTCCTAGAGCTGGTGGAGTAAAAGCTGTCCTAACAAATTATGATGCTCCCCATCTGCAGGCATGCATGATGCCATCAAGGCTGCATCCAGGTACAAGCCCTTTTCCGAGGCATCCCGCAGTCATGGCAGGTGCCCAGCAGCAGTACCATGCTGACACCTGTTGTGTTTCTCTTGCAGTGACAGGCATCCATGTGGGGTTGTTCTGCTCCTGACACTTGAAGTATAAAGATGGGAAGAAATTCCTACCAGAAATATCTTGCATGGGGATTCCAGTCCCCAGCAAGGTGATTATCTTCTACGCTTCCACTGTCCCCACAAGACATAAGAAAGACACAGGAGGAGTGTTGGACGAGTCCCTGGGTGCAGGGCTCTGACCTTGTGCTCTTGAAAACCTGGTAGAAAAAGGTGGCTCGACTCTTCTCCAGAACAGCTTTATTCACTTCTGTGGATATTGTACATATCTTTACAAGTCATACACAAACTGTTGTATAAAACTTATTTGACTGTAAATAAATTACACTTGTGGGTTGTCATGACCTAGGGAAACGGATGCTCAACAGAATCAAGGGAGGTAGGAGGAGTAATAGGTAGGGACTAAAAGGGACTTGGCAATCATGACGCATCATCTTACCTGCTGAAAAAATCAACTGGCTTTAGCTAGGTGGACAGGCCACCCAGAAAAAGAATATGCAAATTATGTGTTCAATAAATAACCAAGTGCCTTGACATCTAATTAGTGATGTGCATAAATGGATGAACAAGATTCCCACTGTCCCTACTACTATCCAGTGAAACCACAGCCAAGGGAACAGACTTGGTGGAATCAGCAGGGAAAGAAGACCCTGTGGAGCATGACTCTACTTTGGAACTGTGAAGACACATAAGAGGTGAAGAATAAGTGGAAGGCCCTGCAGTCTCCCCTGTGTCTCCCTCCCCAAGTTCTGTCTCCATCAAAAGGGGATGCCAGGAGGAGAAGAGGATAGACGCCACCATGCAAGGATGCTCCAGGCCCCAGGAACTCAACTGGCTGAGCAAGAAGTGGCGTGGTGGGAGTTACCAGCTCCCAGAACTTGGCCAGTTGCTTTTCCTTGATCTGGGCCAGCCAGTCCCAGTACCACCAGCGAGGCAGCATCATCCCACAACTCCCCATTGACTCATTTGCACAAGAGCTCACCAGGAAGAAAAGATGGATTGTAGTTGTAGGCAACTCCCTTCTGAGGGGAACAGAGGGTCCAATATGCCAGACAGACCTTCCTCTTAGGGAAGTCTGATGCCTCCCTGGGGCCCAGGTTAAGGAAATCACTAGGAAACTTCCCAGCCTGGTACGGCCCTCTGATTATTACCTGTTACTGCTCTTTCACGTGGGTGGCAATGAAGCTGCAATGCTTAATTCAAGAGCAATCAAAAGACACTTCAGGGCCTTGGCAGAGTTGGTAAGGAAATCTTTTTTAAGGTTATTTTTTCCTCTCTCCTTCCAGTTGCAGGCTGGCAATGTGACATTGAAGACAAGTGACATTGGAAGAAACAGATGTATCCAGTCTATTATGACACAGCTCAATGTCCAGATGGAGATTGGTGACAAGTGGTGTCCCTCAGGGGTCCGTATTGGGACAAGTACGGTTTAATTTCTTCAGCAATGACATAGTGATATCAAGTACACCCTCAGCAAATTTGCAGATGACACCAAGCTGAGCATTGCGGTTGACACACCGGAGGGATGGGATGCCATTCAGAGGGACTTGCACAGGCCTGAGAAGTGGGCCTATGTAAACCTCATGAGGTTCAACAAGGCCAAGTGCAAGGTCCTGCGCTTGCTTGGGGCAACCCCCGGTATCAATACAGGCTGGGGGATGAAGGGATTGAGAGCAGCCCTGATGAGAAGGACTTGGGGTTACTGGTGGATGAAAAGCTGGACATTAGCCAACAATTTACGCTCGCAGCCCAAAAGACCAGCCATATCCTGCACTGCACCAAAAGAAGTGTGGCCAGCAGGTCGAAGGAGGTGATTCTGCCCCTCTACTCTTGTCTGGTGAGACCCCACCTGGAGTACTGCATCCAGCTCTGGAGTCCTGAGCACAGGAAAGACATGGACCTGCTGGAGCGGGCCCAGAGGAGGGCCACAAATATGATCAGAGGCATGGAGAAAGTCTGAGACAGTTGCAGTTGTTCAGCCTGGAGAAGAGAAGGCTCTAGGAAGACCTTATTGCAGCCTTTCAGTACTTAAAGGGGGCTTCTAAGAAAGATGCAGTCAGACATTTTAGTAGGGCCTGTTGCAATAGGACAAGGGGTAATGGTTTTAAACTAAGAGGATAGATTCACACTAGATACAAGGAAGAAATATTCTACAGTAAGGATGGTGAAACACTGGCACTGGTTGCCCAGAGAGGTGGTAGATACACCACCCCTGGAAAAATTCAAGGTCAGGTTGGATGGGGCTCTGAGCAACCTGATCTAGTTGAGGACGTCTGTGCTCATTGGAGGTGGCTTGGACTAGATGACCTTTAAAAGCCACTTCCAACCCAAGTGAGTCTATGATTCTATGTGTTTTATTTATATATGTATATGCTATATAAAGCTGCTATGTATAAGATATATATGTCTTTCTATCTGCAGAAAGAGAAAATATAAAAATTTATATTTTTTTCTATAAGAGATTGAAAGAAAACTGGCAGCCAATCAGAAGGTTTTTTGAGATCCTGTGGGTTTGGCAGCTTAAAAAAAAACCAACTGTCAAATCATGAAGCAGTACAAAAACACATGGTGTTTAACATTGCCAAATATATTGTGTTCCTGCCATAAAAAGGCAGCTAAAGCAACATGTCAGCCTCTGTGTATTTAGCAGGAGGGGACCTGCAGCTCTGACACCTTTTGGGAACAGACAGAATGAGAAGAGGAGGAGACTCTGGGGGCAAGAGGGACACGTGGCTGCCGGTGGATGCAGGGCAGGAGGTTGGGGAATGGCACCTGTCCCTTGTCTTGGATGAACACTGTCCCTTTCTGGCCAGCCTGACCTGAAGGACATCTCTGGGGGGCCCATCAGCATCTGATCCAGAATCACAATGAGGAGTTGTTTCACCCAACCAGAACTCTCTAAACCATATGTCCATTTGAAAGAGCTGGTGAAAGAGTTGCCTTCATTCCAGCCCAAACCAATCCTATCAGAAACAGTTGGAAAATTGATACTGGATTGCATGTTTCCTACCAAGCATTGACTAAGAATGGGCAGCAAGTGCTGTAAATATTTACATTAGCAAAGCACCACTTTCAACTCTTCCTGTCTGGATGAAACTGGAGTGCCTTCAGGAGCTGTATGTAACACAGAATACAGGTATTCTGTCTTTCTGCAGCTGATATTTTTCAGTTTATAATAATTTGCTGGCTTGGGCAATTACAGACAATGTCTAAGACTCCTTTTGTGGCTTTTTCAACTCAGTGAGCTTCTGCATTTCTTTCATTTACTCAGCTGGTAACTTAAGATAGTAGTTGCTTTAGATGCATAGACAGTGAAGGGAGATGGTCGTTAACAGATTAACGTTAATACAAAGATAATTTCATAGCTTTGATTGCAAAGATAAATGTTTCCCACTACTAATTGATTTTGGCTCCTTTCTGTGTGTCTGCATGTTTTGTTCTACTGATGGATTTTGACTCTTTTATACTTGTGTGTTTTGTTTTTTAGCACAGTGGGTGTACCAGCATCAGGGAAAAATGCCTGGTTTTGAAGAAGTGCAAATTTTCTCTGAAGACATACAAATAGCCCTTCAGCAGTAATGATACAAACACTCTGGATTCCTTACTGGGCAAGTTAGATACTTACATAATTATTCTACAATTAGAATAGTCTTGGGGCTTTCTTCTTCAAACACAAATAGGAAAATCCAAGGATTCTGAAGTCTATTACTTCTGAAACAGCATGCAAAATGTCCTAACCTGAGTGTGCTAATTTTATCTGTCACAAACATATTTAAAATTTCAAATGGAAAACACATTATTGGAAAAGAGGTGGTAATGATGGGTAGATAAGACAAGGACATAAAATAATTGCTATTTAGGGCTGCATTGATGGACTGTTGTGACAAGTCTGGATAAAAAGTATGTACAGAACAAGAAATTACATTTTTTGGAAAGCACAAAAATTTAGACAATTTTGATGACTTTAGTGTCTGATGTGGAAAAAAGATAATCACAGTTTTTAGAGGAAAAAAAAGTAACATTAATCTCACCTAGCTTTAGACATTTAAAGTTAGATACCTAGATCCTCTGGGTTTTTTTCCCATTTATTGGAGTGAAATGAGCCTCTCCAGAGGTCCTAATTTAGCTTGGGAAGTATCATGCTCTAATAATACCTCTCTTCTTGTAGCGAGATGGGTGTCCATTTCTTTTCCCAAGTAACAAGTGATAGGATGAGAGGAAATGGCCTCAAGTTACACCAGAGGAGGTTTAGATTGGATATTAAGAAACATTTCTTCACAGAAAGGGTTGCCAAGCATTGGAACAGGCTGCCCAGGGATGTGGTGGAGTCACCATCCCTGGAGGTATTTAAAAGACATGTAGATGTGGCACTTTGGGACATAGTTTAGTGGTGGGATTGGCAGTGTTGGGTTTACAGTTGGACTCAGTGTTCTTAAAGGTCCCACCTAAGAGATTCTATGATTCCATGATTCTTTCCACTGAGTACAAATGAAGCCTAAGGTGGTATTTAGCTTTTAACCAATTAAGTTAGAGTGGATGAACATAGACTTTGAATACTCTACAATATAATGAATGATGGTGAGAACACTGGATGGGGAACTGGTATTATAATGCATGAGAAAGTGTGCTGATAAGAAATCCAAAACTGAGATTTTGGAATTGAGAAAAAAGAATATTATGGGAAGAAAACTTGATTATTTTTGTCATCTTGGACTCTCTTCTGAAATAAGAAAGAGTAAATGGCACTGTGCTCCTGTTCTTTGCAGCCAATTAACAAGTCAATTATATACCCCAATAAAAATTCAGATTATTTTTAACTGTCAGGAAATGAATTTTATAGTGATAGCATGCAAGGTGTATAGTACAAAATATACCCTGACAATTACTTCATGTGAGCTATAAAACTGCAAGAAAATACTTATTTATTTTTTTAAAAATTAGCAGAAAATAACATTTGTGTATTTAATGCTTGCTCCAGTTCTCATTCAAAATAATGGGAATGGCTTATCTTCCAGGAAGTCCTGGATTGATCACTTAAATGTTACTTTGACAATTCTGTTTGCTTTAATAGTAAGGCTACAGTCGACACTCTTCCATTGGACTGAGAGAAGGAGAAAGAAGGAGGTCATGGATGAGTCCTGGTTACTGTGTTGTTGCCCATCTGCAACTAGTTTTTACTGTTGTCAGTTTTCAGAAGTCAGACGCATTTGTCTGTATTTGTCAGATGTATTCCGTTTGTCACAAGAAATGGATATAGAAATATTTATCAAATTCTGCTCTAATGACTCTTGCCACTTACATGAATCAGGCAAGAAATTACCATAATGACAAATAGGAGAAAGAAGCCAAATGCAAAATTTAAGCCACTAAGCTTAATTTAAGCCAATTCTACAGTGCATTGCAAGTTACAAAGAACATACTTCCATTTGTCCAGGGTATAATATGATTTTCTACGATACGCACCACACACGAAGCATACTGTGGTTGGTAGACATATATCAGATTGTTCTTTGTGTAGAATTTTTGTTATAGAAAGTTGACTAAAGAATAATAACATTGAGTACAGATGCTTCCATAAAAAGTGATTTCTCCTGAGCTGAGCACCCAGAGCTCGTGGGAGTGAGTCTGGATGCTTTTCTTCAGACTTCTATGTTTGACCAGTTTGACACAAACTGTCCTTGATGTGAATATGTCATCAAAGCTGTATGGAACAATACCTGGTCAATATTATGTCTTATGTTACTTCTAACTGAATAAAAATCTCCAGTTCTAGCTTGAGTAACACTAGATAATTCTAGCATGAGTAATCATCAGTTCCAAGGTTTCCTTTTTAATATAAGGTTGTGTCTAAATTAATTTAGAGTTTCTTCCTATGTTCTGCTCACACAGGCCTTAATTTGGATATGATAATTCCCCCATCTGTAATTAATACCTGGAGTTAAAGAGGATGAAGAGCAAAAAATGTGAGAAGTGCAGCCCTGGGAATATTAAGATTGATCTTTGTTTCTAACAGATGTTTTAGGCATAGAGGTTAATAGTGAAAAATGTAATGCTTTGCTCTGTCATTTTTAGCAGTGCTTCCAAATGCTTTGCCCTTTGACACACCATTGCTTAAAAACACTTAAGGCGTCCTCCTATTTCACACAGCTCCTTCTGGCAGGATAAGGATGGCTGAAGTGGAAAGGAAATAAACCTGCACACACTTTAGGGAAACCTTTAAGATTTCCAGAGTAAAGTAAAATGGAAGACATATAAATGAGAATGCAGCTGTCAGAATAAATTATAATAAATCCAAACTGTATATAAAGTTCACACCAGACTTTTAAACATACTGCTAACATTTAATGAGAGCTGTGACTGCATGTGGGTTTTGTGTCATTACAAAGCAACTGCACATTTATGCTGATGTCTTGCCCAGACTTGCCTTAAAGCTCTGGTTGTTTCCATCAAAGCTGGAGAAAAAAATACCTTTGAAGCTTTGGACTTTTGAAGTGAGTATAGACACGAGACATGCGACAGAGGGCATGACCCAGCCTCTAAAGCCCTGTGTACTGGGTAGCCACGTGCATACAGAATTTAGGAAACTCCTTCTGATGGCTGAAGGTGCCATCAGAAATAGTGCCTGGCTGTGGTCTGGTTCTCAGAAATTCAAACACAAAGGTTTTTCAAATGTCTATTTTCTGTCTGCAGAACCGCCCCCTCCACAGCTAAGGTTTCAGACAGAGAATTAAGAGAAAGGGACGTTGGAGAACTGAGTTCTTATACAGCACAAGGCTGCTCTTCATATCCAGAAGGAACGTTTGGGAGCATCTTGAGCAGATGTTGTTAAATAACAATGGCCATCTGACCTCGGGGCTGCAGGCCGGGCTGTGCCGGTTCCAAACAGCTTGGCAATGGAAAAAAACCAACCTGCCACACACGCTACTCCAACCAAAACTTTGTACCTTTCTTGGGTTTTTGTTCTACAGCCCATCCAGAAAGGACCAGGGGTGGAGTTTGTCATGAAGATAAGTTCAAACCCTCGCCGCCTTCCTGGTTTTGTGTTTTTGGGAGGCGAGAGGTGGCGTTTTGCTGAGAGTGCGTCTGTCATTGCAGTGTTGGTGCCTATGGTCTGGGTGGAAGAGTGGAGTTGGAAGTTTGTTTGCTTAAACAGTTCTTAAATACCTGTTTAGCAAGGTGAAGGGTGGGATGTGTTGTGCATCCTTTTGTCTTCCTGAGTGCTCATGGTGAAGTGTCGAATTCCCCCTCCCAAGATTTGTATAGTATGACCTGTCTCAAGAAATGATGTTTTACACCATAACTAAGATCTGATTCTCCTGATAAAATTTTTACTCTTTCTTTTTAATTATTTGTGTTTGAAGACAAGAGTGGATTTGTTTGGATTTAAATCACAAGATGTCTTGAGGGTTTTTCTTCTCCATAAGACTTTGATTAATTTGAATTTCTCAGTACAGAGGTTCTCACTAGGTATCTTTTCAGCAGCTACCCTGGAGCTGTATGGTTTATGAAATGAAAAATTAAACATGTGCATGTATTTCAGCAAATAAATCAATCAAGTTATGGTGCATATTTAGTTTCCAAACATCATTTTATTTATTTTCCTTTTCAATTGAGGGCTAACACTTGCCAATCTTTATAGGTCCTGAATATCTAAAGACATAAGATTTGTGTTCCAGCTGTGATTATTTCTGCAGGCAAGGTTCCTTTGCAGAAACAGCTTCTGGAAACAGTAAATATTAATTTGGTGGATTTCAGAGAACGGTTATGGAAAATAAATTTTGTCGAACATACCATGTAAACACAGCCAGGGAACTTTGCACTGGCCCTGGGTTGTGATGATATTGTTGGCACCTGTTTCAGAGGCAGGTTGTGTGGGTTAGTGTGTGTGGTGTGTGTTCATGTTGATGTGCAGACCACAGAGAACATTGCTCCAGCTGCTGCCTTGCAGCGCAGAACAATATGTCATCCTTGAAAATCCTTAAGAGACTGTGGAAATCTTAAGCTTAGAAAGCCTATTGGCTAAGTAAATAACCCCTATTCTAAGTCAATGACCCTTAAAATGCAGAGAAGTTTGACAGCAAAATAAAGTAAATAAAAGATGGAAATTTTTTTTGTGGTATTCTTACTATCAAAGAGTCACTAACTGCAGTCTGACCAGCACCAAAAGAAAACACGAACTAAAGCTAATGAGTTCTTTTATTCAATAAGAAGTGTTCATGTGGTTGCAATAACATGTTCACCTCTTCATGTGACTAAAACGTTTCTGTCTTACACTAAACATAGAATTGGAGGTGCTAAATGGAGCTTGTTGTCTGAGTTCAAAGTCAGTCCTGCCAGGGAAGGCAAAACATTTCTGTCCCAGGAAGCATCAAGGGACTGCAAAGAAGAGCAACCAGGCAGATCTCCTGCCACTACTTTTACTGCCCTCAGAGTAAAAGCTGTGGCTGAGGAGCTATGTCAGTAGAGGGCTGTATTCACATTATGTTGCTTAGCCCTTTGGGACTACTGAGAACTGATAAAGCTGCCCTTCCTTGAGTCTGGGCCAGCACTATGGCTTGGGATCAGGAAATTAGAAATGGAAACCGAATGCAACAGTTCACTTCAATCAGATGTCTTGCATTTACCCTTTATCTAACTGCTGTACTTCATAAGTATCATGGAAAGAAGGATATAAATCTGAAGATGAATCTAATACACAAACCAAACAGAAGTGAGAGGAGTTCCTTTTGTCATTACCAAAAATAATGAAGTTTTGCGGCAGTTTGATATGAGTTGAATGGAAAAAAAAGGGAGCCTCATGGTTAAATATTTTATACTTGAGTATTTTGAAATTATTTTCAGATAAACACCCCTAAATTTAGCAAAGCATTTTTTTTAAAAATAAACTAACTTATTTTGCTCTTCAGCTTTATAGCTGAGTCGTAGTTAGCTCAGATTAAAAATAAGTGACCGCACATAAACATTAAAAAGGAATTTCAAAGGTTCCTACTCTACTAAAGAAGGTTATGTTCCAGAACAGAGAGTTTTCTTTCATTTGTTTTATACATTACAGCCTTATCCAGTTACTGATTGGTGAAGTAAACATTTCTCTGAGGACTGCAGTGCTGGAATGAGAGTAATGACTCAAAGAAAAGCTATAGTTAACTGTGGCAGGGGTCCTCTAAGAAGTGAGTAAGTATCCTCTGACATAATAAATGGCAAGAGTTTTAAATGAGTCATTGTACTTTATAAAGAAAATAATTGTTACTTTAACAAACGTATTACTATATAATTGTCCGTGGCAACGATTACAGACTACCTGGAAAATATAGTCTGCTGCAATAGAAATACCATGGAGTTTAAAAATTCCGTATGCATCTTAACCTCCTCAGATGCACAAAATTCTTTCTATGCCCACTCTCCTTATAAGAAAAAACACCTGTCAATCTAAGAGAGGATCCTACAGGCTGGAGGAATCAGGTGCTTTGCTGCCACCCCTCCCATCTCCTGTATTGAGGGCTTGTTCTCAGGGAGGGAAAGTTGATTATATTGGACACAAACCTCTTAAGGTTGGATGGGTTTCAGCTGTGCAGAAGCTTAGGACTGGTCAAGTGGCTTCCCTGACCTCAGAGGTACATTCTGCCTACCCTGATCAGTGGTACATTGCATGCTTTATCCCCTGGTGTCGTTTACCACAAAGTAGCCTTCATCGCCAGGCTCTATACATTTCTTATTGTGGGTGAGCAAATGAGGTGAGAGCTTAAGTCCTGAGCTGTCTACAGGCAAACTCTTCAATATTTCAAGTTGTGCTTCTTGGAGGCTTCCAGAAACTCACTGCATTGCAAATCTAAAAAAACAATCAGTAATGAAATTGCCAGTGGATAGGATATGTTCATACAGCAGTTCTTCCAGCTGTACTGTTCAAATTTCAAGCTCTTGAGATTAGAAAGAATAGAGCTAGAAAAGAATGAGGCAGAAAGGCACCTCTGGAGATCGCCTTGTCCAGTCCCCTGCTGAGAGCAGAGTCAGCTAGAGCAGGTTGCTCAGAGCTGTGTCCAGTCAGGCTTTGAATATCTCCAGGGCTGGAGACTTCACAAGCTCTCTGGGAAACCTGTTCCAGCATTTGGTCACCCTCACTGTGAAATGTTTTTTCTTATGTTTAAATGGAATTTCCTGTATTTCAGTTTTTATTCATTGCCTCTTGTCCATTCACTAGATGCCACTGGGTATCTGTTGTCTTTATGCCCTTCCATGAGATATATGGCTTTTAAAAAAATAGTTATCTAAGTTCTTTTGAAAAATATCTATAGAGGCTCACTTGACTCGTGTAGAACAGAATGTGGTTTTCTTGTTTCTGTGAACTGATGAACCGGGGATGTAAAAGTTCAGCGACCATTTTATTACTAAACAAATAGCAGCAGGACCCAGGAGATTTGAGCATGAAACTTATCTGCATGAAAGCATTTCAACCATTATTCTTGGTGCTTGGCAGCTTTAAGCCCAAAGCCATATTGCTATAAGGCCCGTAATGGACCTGTTATTCCCCCTTACAGATGTAGCAAAGGGTACTTCAAATTACACCCCCTTTGAACTCTAGATATAAAAACATAAACCTTCAGCTAGGATAATTGCTCCTATAATGATTGAATTTCAAGTGTTTTAAATTAGCCTTTCATTGTTGCTTCTTACATACAGAGTTGATCAAAATGAAAGTGCGTTTTAAGCAAGTTTAATTTGCCGTGGCTTATTTTTGTGCTAGTTCCACATAATCTTTTTCTAAACCCAAAGAACAGGCATGAATCTTAAGCTAAACCAAAATACATTGCAATAAATAAGTACTAAAATTATCTGAACACTTTTTAAAAAAACAAAATCAAAGCCCAAAACCTTAAAATAAATTGTTTTCCAATTAAAACAGACTCACTAAAATACTGTGTAGATGTGAACAAACTTTAAAAGCTGCTTTGAACGCTTTGACTGCTTTGCCTTAGACAGGTGAAAGATTAAGAAGGATCAGCCACTATGAATCTTGTGTGACTCATCAGAGCTATTCAAGACCAGACAGTTCAGGTTTGGATGTTGAGTAGACAGAAGAAACTGCTTATATACAATCTACAGGTCAAATTGTGTTCACTAGATTTAGTAACTTGGTTAGTTTTAAATAATTTAAATAATTTAAATGAGCTAACAGGAAATGCATGGCCTGAGCAATAAGGGAAATAGTCATGGAAGTATATGTTGTGAGTAGTAGTTACAACGTAAATTGATGTGCCCACGTTAAAAAGCTGCACGTAAACTGGTAAAAGCTCAATTGAAAATCCATGTTATGTTTTCTAAAAAAAAATCCTATGGAGCCATCTAAATCTGTCTGTCTTCTCCACTCAATACTTTTAGAGGCTGTACATTTAACTCGGAGCTCTGGCTTTCTAAGGCACGGTTGTCTCAAAAACTGGTAACAGTTCAGACAGTGCCTGATGAACAGAGGATAACATTTCAATTATAACACTCAGAAACACTAGAGCCCTTCTTTTTTTTTCCTTACCACTGTCATACAGGGGAACTGGTAATCTGATAAGTTTCTACAAAAATTCCCTGAAATTCTTCTCCCAATTGTAGTGATTTTTTCCACACCTATGACATGTAATGACTGTCATGGAGACATTATAGTAATAACGCCTCTTTTGTTCTCCTCCCCATTTTTACAGTAGGATGAGTCTGTGATAAGCTCTATATTTTCCAGTTACAGGGTTGTACTCATGTCTTTACTCACATTGGGAACCAGATGTAATTAAAATATGCAAGGATGACTGTTTGGTGTGTATAGTATAGTGTACTTTCCTCTGCAATTTCCTACACAAAACTAAATCAGTGACCAGAAGAAAGCAAAAAACTAACAAACAAAAAAGAGCCTGACTGCGAAATTTCACCAACTCGCTTTTCTTATACGTAAGGATGGCTTTAAATGTTATCATAACATCTGAGGATTAATTGGAAATATTTATTTCAGAAGAAGAGGTACATGCTGAGCTCAAAACTAGAGTAATCCTTAATATTGTCCCAGATAATTTGCTTGTAATCTGAGAGGAAAATATAGACAGAGAGGAAGTAAATGCATAAAAAATATAATGTTGCTAAAAGCTGAAATATTGTGTCTATGTATTTGCAACATAGAGCAGTACAGGGCATTCACGCTGTTGATAATATTTTTGATATTGGAATACTGGATCTAAACCATATTGAATCTAAAGGTGAATTCCGAGCAGGGCCCGTGGATAGATCTTCTTTTACTTTAATAGCTACCTAAAAGTAGGCCCTGAGGAAGGAACAGAATTCTGTGCAATGCAACATAAACAAAAAGGAGTCCAAATCACTGTCATTCTATACTCCTATATGTCCCTGGGGATGTGAGACCTAATACATTCTGAAGATTTTCATTATAAAGGTAGAATTAAGTCCTGTTAGTCAGGAAGTACAAATGGAACAGCATTCAGAAATTTCTGGAGCTTTTTCTGTAAAGATGGACCATATTTCACACCCCTGGCTTTCCTCAGAGGCTCGGGAGCTTTTTGTGCTAAAGGAAGAAACTCAGAAACATCAAAACAAACTATTTAGCATAAATCCATGACAGCCTCTGAGTGTCAGAGCTGAAGCCTGCAGCTTTCTATCAAAACTCTGGGCAATTTTTTGAGGGGAAATATTCCTTTTGAGTTTCATAAAGCAAAGCATTTTTGAGATTTAAAGTGTTCTGTGTTTGATTACATGAGGCTAAATCATGTTGCTCTTTTGACATGAGAAACTAATAATGTACTACCCTTTTCCTGAGGATTCTCATATTTTTCAACCCAATCAGCTGAGCAGTTGATAGCACCTTGCATTAGAGTGCAGAGAGACTTCTGTTACTTCATTGACTGATTATTGTCAACATAGCAACATAAAAATGAAAGAAGGCCAGTCATTTTACAAGGGGAAGCTGCATGGTTATATTCAATCCATAGTTCAAACCGGCTTCAATTTCAGTGGGAGTACTTATAGGTGCAAAGCTAAGCATAGTGGTGTTGGTAGATTAAGGACTGTTTACTCTTGATTAGAGTAAGCGCCTTTCAAGAGCAGAAATATTTTTTTTTTGCCAAAGGTTTCTGAAATAACAGAGTTCTCTGAAATAAATATGAGCCAGTAAGAGTAGAATTTACAATATTTTTTTTTATTTTATTTTTAAATAGAGAGAAGACATGTTAAGTTATTCCAAGTATGGAAAGCTATCTTTATTTTTCTGTTTGTGTCCTAAAACTGTTTTGGAAATAGGTCGTAGACTTCCAAGTGTGTTGGCCTAAGACCTATAAAGCTACTCCAGTGCTTCAGTTTTAGGTTTTGTTTTATTTTTTTCCCCTAGATCTGCCATTTTTGGTATGTATAAAACATTTATTTCAATTTATAATCTTTTTTATCCTATTTAATTTTAAAAATTTCCTGTATTGTGAACATATTCAAGACCGTTAGATGTTCTGAAAGGTTTCCTTATTTACCACAATGTGTACCTGGGGTCTGTACATTCTCTACAAAGGTCTGAAAATTCAGTTTGAGGTTTTACAACACTGAAGTGATGAAAATAGGTGAGAATTAGTTCTTGATAAGCATCAAGACTAAGCCATCAAAAACTAATGGACAATTTAATAACGAATGCAGAAATAGCTAGTCACCAAAATCCCTTCCCAGATTTGTTTTTTCAAAGGCAAGGTCAAACCAATAACATAATGCTGCAAACACCAGCTCCTTCTATCTCACAGCATATTAGACATCAATCCCCTGAATTTGTTCAAGGCAGAAACAAGGACAAGGGAGAAATGATTTTAAGCCACCTTTTAGCTTTTTTGCTATGGGTTTCAAATGAATTCTCGGCATCTGATATATTTGTGTTCCCAGGGATTTAGTGAGTGGGGCTGGGACGCCTCCAGAAATACTTGTGTGCTCAAGTTCATGGTGGAGGTGCTGCTGATGAAGTCCCAGCAGCCGCTCGATGGCTGCCTTTCTTTGCAAATGAAGAACTCCCTGAAGCCTGGGCTAGAGGTGCAGCTTCAGGTCCATCGTGCCAGAGGGACACAAGCTCTTTGCAAGCCAAGCGTTTTCCAAGCTAGGTCTGGGTTATACTTAGCCTTTCATACCAGAGGAGGTTAATGCTGAGAAAATGCCGGTAGTCTAGGGGGAGACCTAGCTACTGGCTGCTGATCATACCACGATAAAGTTCTGTCACAGACAGTGTGTTGTAGCTGGGACAAATGCCAAATCCACCAGACTATTATATGTTAATAAGCATCTTTCTTAGGTTCTCCTGTTAGACCCGTTCTACTTTATAAATACCTTTTTATGATAAGAAGAAAAGGAGAAAATGTTCAGAGTGCTTAGTTGGGGTTTGGGACATCTAGGCTTCTTTTATACTATATATTTCACCTGAGAGTGGGAAGCTTTCTCCAGGCTACCTAAGATCCTTGAGATATGGACGATCTTTTTGTAGATGTGCACCAGAGAGAGCAAGAATTGAAACCTGTTCTTCTGAGCTGAGTGTCCTTTGAAATAGGTCTACAATATCTTGGAAAGAGGTCTAGTCCTCTTCTCTCCTGGGAGTCTAAGCCAAAGGGAAAGACGTCTTTCCCCTTTACTTCCAGTTTTCCCTTGAGTAGCTGAAGTGACTTCATACTCAGAGGTTTTCTTTCTAATCCTCAAAAATTACAAAGGAAGTTGGGTGCTAAACAAAGAGATAGCAATATATTTACCTTTTCAAAACAGAAATGCCTAAGTCTGCTTCCAGATACAGCAGTGAAGTATTTCATTTTCAATCATTAGTTAACTAGGTCATAGTGCAATAAAACATGTGTTAGCTTCACCTCTGTTGTGATCATTTCAGGAACCTCTGTGAAAAGAGATAGTCTAGGCATTAGGAAGCATGCTTGGATATTAAAAATATATGCTTGTTCACTGCCTTGATGCCAAATTGAAAACACATCCTAAACATGTCCAAGTCATTTACTGGAAAAATACAAAGATCATAAGGTCACGATTAGCAAACAAAACATGATTAAGAGCAGAAAATACACTACTAAAATACAAGATATTCCCAGGGAGTGGAAGGACAGAACATTTCTGGGAAAGAGCTGAAAGGTTTATTTCATAGCAAATAAGCAAAATATGAAACAAACAAACAAACAAAAGAGTAGGTTATTTCAATTCATTTTTTAAAATGCATTTTTATTTAAAAAGGTTAAAAAAGAAACAAAGATCAGTTAGTAGATCTTCCTGCAAACGGTGGGAATGCTTTAGTCATCTTCACGTTCACTTCCGCCTTCCATTAACTGAAACGGTTCTGTCCCAAAGCATCACTATGTAGCTCAGATAAGAAGGCGTAAAACACAAAATAGGCCCCAAGCTGGAAATTAGCATGATGAAATATAATCCTAAATACTCATTGCTTATCATCATTAAAAAACGGATGTCCCAATTGTGTGAGTAGGTGTATTACACTAAATGTCTTTACCAAACTGTATTGGAGATAAATTCCAACTGTATTCCAACTGTTTCAGCTGGATACGGTTTTCTTCACTCTCAGCTTAAGCTTTTAGAGTACTCTTCAATATTTGTAGTATCTGTTTAATGCATCATGATCCAAAGTCAGTTGAAAAAAGGTCATGTAGTATGATGACCCTCTGACACAAAAAATGTTCTTTGGTGTTCTGCCTCGTGCTTAATACTGACAAATGATTAAAAAAAATATTTTGGGTCACACAACACATGAGACAAAGAATAGATTAATCAGGTTGAAAGAACTGGTTGCATTTTTTTGTGGTATATGAAGAATGAATATACTGGTTCATAAATTGAGTGTGATTGACTGAGCGAACATGGAGGACAGAGTAGGGAAACAAAGTATGCAAAAAGACTAGGAGATGTGAGAACAGGGAAAAGAATGGTGGAAGAGGAAGAGATACCAAAGGACTGGATTTAGAAGCATGGAGAGTCAGTAGTAAATACAGACAGAAACAGAAGGGACGAGAATTTGGAATACCAGAGAGAAGCCTGGAAAAGAAAGAATCAAAGTCAACATAGAGGTATGTATATTGTTTGTCTGTGTCGTTTACTGACTGAATTGATTGCAAAGAACTATTGACTGAGTGATTTTATGTGATTCCTGAAGCAGGTGCTGAGGACATGACTTAGCATGCTGTGTTTTCCTCATAAATTCTGTTCACTACTGCTATTCCCACTCAGACGGTGTGGGAACTGAGATATAGCCCTCCTATACATACCATGCAGCTCAGCCATGTGTCAAACTGTAGCAGCCACAGGTATAAATATTTCCAACAGGTAGCAGTCTTGGTCTGTAGATGCAGCAATAATACGTAGTAATGTCCTTGTAATTTACTTCTAAAGTTTCCAGCACATCTACTATCTTAAACAGATGTAGAGAGAGGAGCTATTCTATCTTGCTCTGCAATGTACCTATCTCTGGGATGAATCATTACCGCTGTTTAATGGAATAGTTACTCTCGTCTGAGGTATAAGGATGCGAACTAAATAAAGCCTTTCTTCCAATTGTACTCCTCTGTTTTTCAAACTCAGAAAGGAACAGAACGGAGAGGAAAATAAGCCAAAATAAAGCCTGAAATGTTGCTCCTAGTTTGAAAAATCACTTTGACACAGTCAGGAGATAACGTCAATGTTATTATGCTTTTTTTGACACTGATGACAGAGTCACAGAAGATCAGTAAGCAAATTCCAGGTGAGATTTCAGAAGCTGACTAATGTGAATACCTCAAATGAGATTTTAATACTGTCTTTATGTGGAAAATTGATTTCCCAGGGAAATTGTTGTTTTCCTAGTTTCTTATAAAAAGTTTTGTATTTTGCAATACTGGCAGCCAGTTGCAGGTTTATAATGCTTTCACTTGGTCTTACTTATCCTGACCATGCTGGACAAATCTTGGCTCAGTATCATACATCTGGTTCTCTCTTCATCAGCTCCAGGGTGTGAGTGTGTGGGAATATTTCAGGTTTCAGAGGTTATTCGTGTTCGGCAGAAATAGAAAACAAACAAACAAACAAAGAAGTAGCTCCCAAAATGAAGTGTTCTTTCCCCACCATACATGGTCCTTAATGAATAAACTTTTTGAGTGTTCATTTCTCTGGGGAAATTTGGGCCAGATTTGGGTTTGAGTGTGACTTTCTAAAAATCTGGACGTTTGGACTCATGTTTTGGGTTGGCCTGTTTTAGACAGAAGTCTGTTGCTTAAATACTGAAACATGGATTATTCTCTCTGTTTTTCCAACATATATTGTGCATTTCTATTTTTTGTATTATTGTTATTGTTCTTTAGACATCACTGTTAAATATCTATAAATCATACCCAATGGGCCTCTCTCCTGAAAGCAAATCACTATTGTAGACTCTTAAAATGAGCAGAGCACATTCCTCTGATGCTGAAATCCTGATGCTTCCTCATGTGATTTCAGATCAGAGCCACATAATTCAAGGATTGTGAGTTAATTTGGGACATGGTCAGGGAGTTTTATACCTTGGGAAGTTAAAATCCTGTAAAAACAAAATCAGTAGAATCAGTCCTTAGTTGATGTCTCCCTTAATGGTCTCCTGATTTACAATCTCTCCGTTAATGAAATTCTTATAAATTATTAAATACAAAGTCTGAATGTATTACAAAGCAAACCAAAGAAGCAACTGTGCCATTTAAAAAAAAATGGATGCTGAAAAAAAAACCCTTTAATTTTACTTAATAAAAGTGAAGGGAACTAAGGATACTAATAAACAGTCTAATTTCATAAAAAGTATCTCTTTCCATTTTCTCTTTTCTGCTTTCTTCTTTTTCTTGGGGTAGAACTGGATTCGGTTAAATTAGTCATGGAGAAAGATTATTTCCATGCTTTGAAGGTGGATATGGGTGTTCATGTTTGTGATATGGCTGAACGGTATCTCTCAGTACCATATGTATTTCATCCAAAGCAACGTATTTCTAGTGTTCCCTCGTAAACTATCCTGTAATCCTATGGACACAAATTCCCAGATTATACTTCAGATGATGCAACATAAAATATTGCATTATTGGGTCTTACTGTCCACTTTTAGAAACATGTAGCCAAAAAGTGTAAGTTTCCTGGTTGAGGTAAAACAGGACCAATTTTCTGTTCAGTAATTTTACTTTGCCGCTAAGTCTCTTCTAACTAAACTCTCTGAAATTAACAGCATATTGTGCAGACACTGTTCACTCTCAGAGAGATAAGACCTGTTTATAGGTGATGCCCAGGCATGGGATGCAGAGAGGCTCTTGCTTATACTTATTGCTATAACACCCGAGGGCAACCAACTTTGTTATTTGCCCCATTGGAGGGTCGGAAGCGGAAAAGCATAGTGGGGTCCCACCTGCAGGGAGGAGCGGACAGGACAGGTGACCCAAAACTGTCCAACTGATGGTATTCCATCCCATCTCCCGTATAAAAGCTGAGGGATCTAAGGAGTCAGCCTCTTTCTTCAATGGCTGGCGTCCAAGGAGGACTCTGTCTGTTCATCTGCCTTTGATCCTGATCCGTGCATTCCTGAATCCAGATCTGGAATCCAAATCCCATCTGTCACTGAGTCCAGTCTGGGATATTCCCAGTGACAGCTGGTGACATGATCATAATCCTGGGAGTTTTGCATATCTTGTATATATTTCATTATTTTCTTTTTATTTTCTTATTAATATTTCATTAAAGTAGTTTAGTTTCTTCTAAACTCATAAGTCTCTTTCTCTTTCTCCCTCCTCTCCTTGGAGAGAGAGGTGGGGGAGAACACCTGTTGTTCATTTCAGTGGCCAGTCCGACCTAAACCACAACAATAAGATATCTATCTTTATTGGGGAAGCAACACGTTCTTTATAAAAATAAATCATCAGATAGGGAAGATGAGAGGAAGAAAAAGGGATGAAAATTATTGCAAAAATGACTATTTGTGTAGGACTTCATGAGTTTCTCTCAATGTGTATGAATACTTCCTGTATTTATTTTAAGACATACTTGACACTTTCAGAAAATGGTGATATATGCATCTCCCACCTTGTAAATTGCACCTTGTATACAAAAAACATTAGTCATTAACGAGAATGAGTTATTTTGCAGTTACAATTCTTACTCGGCCACATTTAAGGAGCAGTGTATGATGTCCCTTAAATTTACAAAAGGTTAGCTCATGCTTTCAGATGGTCTTAGGGTACTAATTACATTAAGAAAACCCACAAATCTCTGAAGTCTGAAAAATCCATGTATTTTTGTTTGGGGTTTGGGGGTTCATTTTGGGGGGGTTGGTTTTTGTTTGGTTTTTTTTTTTAATGGGGACTGGAGTTTTGGGATACAGTACTTCAATCTCTAAAGATTTTCTATTACAGAAGAAAAAAGTCTTTTCACTAACCTGCTAAATTGAAACACATGTATTTCTAGAAAGTTATTTTATTTTCCTCACTAACCATGGACTTTTATTGCCTTTTTGAACATTCACAGAATAATTTTATTGAGAATGCCTTGGGTTTTTTTAAAAGTTGAGCATATTAAACAAATATAGATGGAGCTATTCTTGCTTTTTCTGTTCCATTGAACAAAAAGTATGCAAGCTCTCACAAATTAACTCTTGATGCCATGCAGTGGAAGAGTTTCCCATGAGTTCTATATGTGTGAGATTCCATTACTAATTTCTAGACTAGAAAGGATTAATAACAGTAATTAGTAATTGGAAAGCATTAGTGTTTTTAGAGGTTGAGTCTTTCTGGAAGCTCCTATTTTACATCTTGAATACTTCTTCTGTCCCTATTGGAAGCACAGCTGATACTCTTCAAATGCAATAGTGAGTATGTTGCCTTAAAGAGACTGCATTATCAACAAGGTCATCATCAACTGCATTGTCAAAGAAGAGAGGTGAGAGAAAAGATACTGAAGAAGCACCATGTGGAACTGGTATTCATTTCACGTATCAGCTATTGGAAAGCTAGGTTTCTAGTCATAGATAGCTATCTACACTCCCTCTACAATGTACAGAGGAGGCAAGAATCTCTGTCAAAGACAATTAATTTGATGCTAAGGACAGTGTTTGAAAAGGAAAGGTGCATTGGCCTCTGAATGTACCAATTGAGTTCCACAGTGGAAGGTATTGGATTACTAACTGCAGACTGAAAAGGCCACAGCAGTACTGAGCAGTGCAACACCTAATGCTGCACAGCACTTGACTGTAGCTGTGACAGTCAACTAAAGAGAGCAGAAAGTTTTAGTTAAAATGAAAGTAGCATAACTGATTTAGACTACATTCAAAGAAACCCAAAGCTGAAGAGGGAATAGTACAGTCAGAAGAAAAAACATTAGTCAGATAAAAGCTATAAAGTTAAACGACAGAGACTGTACAAAGGGTACAAATATAAACAGTTGAAATTACTTATGTGTATAAACATTTCACAGTGGTAAGGCACTGGAACAGGTTTCCCAGAGAAGTTGTTGAGGCCCCATCCCTGGAGGTGTTCAAGGCCAGGCTGGACGTGGCCTTGGGCAACCTGGTCTGGTGGGAGGTGTCCCTGCCTATGGCAGGGGGGTTGGAACTCGATGATCTTCAAGGTCCCTTCCAACCTAAACCATTCTATGATTCTATGATTCTATGATTTCATAACTATATTAACAACAGCAGAGGATCTGATTGATTTAGGAAGAGAATTATGCGATGGAGGAACCTGTGATAAAATCAAAATATATTGTATGACTGAGCTCTCTTACAGTCCTATGTTCAGGAAGGTTGAAGGCTGCAACTTTTTTTGGTTGTTTTAATATCAACGAGGAGCCATCTCTGCTCCATTCTTTTACACTTATACAAACAAGGCAACTTTTTAGGTGTTAAATCAGTGGTTAGTGAACTTGATTTGATGTAGTTCAATGGGTTAAATTCCTTTTTATATCTGGAGGGTTCAAACTCATCCTTAACTGCAGCAATTTATTTTGGAGTATGTCCAACTACTTAACCATAAACCAGCTCAAAGGATCTCTAATCCGCTCCTACTGCAGTGAATGTAGGGTTCATAAATAAAGCTTTAGCTAGGCAAAGAGCTGAAATACAGAGAACTAACATTTTAGTCTAGAAATTTGAGTACTTATGTTGGAGGGCAGCTGTCCCCCAGGACAGCTTACTGGTGTTATTGAACAGTTGCTCAACATGGAAAACAGGCAAACTTTAGAGCAGGGATTAGAACTGAGGAGTTCCACTCTCCATGGGTAAATGCATAGGGTTGCTATTATTACGCTTACATTTACTACTACTATTACTACTACTACTATTACTGCAATCACTACCACTACCATCACCATTACTAGTACTACTGTTTTTTTGGGGTTGCCCTACTCACTAAAGTTGTTGGTATGTCTTAAGAGACATCCATGAAGACAGATTATATTGTTGTCCAACTTGTCCCTCTAAATTCCCAGAAGAAAAATTGATACCAAATGTTTTGAACTGTATTCAAAAGTTCATTGCCTCATCACAATCTTTAAGTATGAGACATTTCTTTTCTCTTTCATGCTACTTCCCAGAATCTGAACAAATATTAATCTGCGGTTTAGAGAGGAAATGGGATGTTATAGCCTGCAATACACATATAGTTGAATGAGATGGACGTATAATAATTTCTTTGTGTCTTTTGTCTACACTTTATTCCTGTAAGGAAGATACGCAAAAACAAAAAACCTGAAAGATTGGTCCAAGGACACTGATAAGGAAGACATTATTGTTTCAAACACTCTATTGAAGAACTTTTGGGTGCTCAAATACCAGAAATTTCCTTGCCTTTTACAGCTCTTAACAGTTATAGTTATGATGAAGGCATACATTATCCTGGAACTAGACAGTGCTTATTCACAGAAAAACTCAGATTAGGAAAGTCATAGAATTTCTCATTAAATCATGACCTATCAAAAAAAAAAAAAAATGTGGTGTGCCAAGTGCCTCATACAAACAGAAGGTATAGCGCGCAGTCCTTGCATCACTNACAGCAGTCAAAATGTAAGAGCCTCAGTCTGTGAACCAAGAAAACATGATTAAACTCAGACACAGAGCCGTGGTTCCCCCCTGAGAGGCATCTACCTGGTTTGCTCTCTGGTGATATTGTACCACATGCAGGTAGCGCGATGGCCTGCAGCCAGCTCACAGGACTCCGCAGGCTGAACCCTCTGATGCATGGCTCTCACCTCTGCAGTGCTCTTGAAGGCCAGCGAAGCATGCAGAGTCAGAAGCAGCTTTTGCAATTTTGTTTTGAAGGTATAGCGCGCAGTCCTTGCATCACTGACCTCTGTGAATCAGTATGTAGCCTGGGGAGAGTGGAAGTCAAACCAACCTGGACAAAGGTACCCGCTACCCACTCTGTTTTGGCTCAGACCTGCTGTGCTTGGGAGGACTCCGTTGCAAGAATTCAAGCTGGCTCCTGCCCGGCTATGCCAGGGTAGAAGAGTCCTGCTGTGCTGTCTGTACTCTCTCTGTTTCTCCAGGAGGTGATGAAAACACAAAGGGCAGTCAGGTTTTGTCCTTACCAAGAAAACAAAAAAAAAAGAGTATGGATTTTAAAATTGTTTTCTGAAAATTCTGAATAACCTAATATTGGGATTAAACCCCTTTGTATTTAGACAATTTTCTAACACCTTGAAACATTTAATGATTTTAAGCTCTGCTTTAAAAGACTGTCTTTGGTAGGGGTTTATATCCTGGGGTTTTTTGTGTTCTTCCTATATTGATGCTGCAGACAGGGACAGGTAGGTTTGAACTTTTTATTTCTCTTGAGGAAATAGTATGCTCAGCTTTGCAAAGCTTAATAATGCCTCTGCTGTGGTGTTACAAAACTTGCTCTGTGCACCTCTAAATCTTTCTTGGCACAGTTGTCCTCTTGGAGGCATCCAATGAGAAGGGTTTTTTTTGGCTGTCTGCAAAGGAATAAAAGTCCACCATCATTTGAAATTTGGGCATATTTTGGATTTTTATCTGTTTTCATAGAATGAGGTGCTTATTTGCCATTAAATTTAAATGGAACAGGATCATGTCCTTATTGGTGTCAGGATTTGAAGCCTAAGAATCACATAAAAATAGAGCAAATGTTGATTTGAAGTACGCTTTATTTAATAGACCTTCATTTTAATATTTAGCTGTAAAAGAAAAAGAAAAAAGACAGCAAAAGACTGACCACCTATTGCTATGCAATACAATGTCATGACCTTATGCCTTTCCCACCTGTGCTGTCTTTGCTGTTCTGTCTTGTATCTACTCCAAGACTTAGACCGACTCCCAGCACAGTGGGGTCATGAAGTGATGGCATGGCTGACGTTTCAGGTTAACTGTCCTGTGTTTTTGCCCTGATGGGAACTTCACACACAGGAGAAACAGGCTCTTATGATGGCAGAATACTATGCAGAGCTCCTAGACCTGTGGTAGCTGACTTGTTCTGACAATGGTGCTGGTGCCATTATAAATACCCCGCTCAGGCACATTTTTTCTGGAATGAAACAACGTGGCAGGAATGCACTGAAAGCTCTTTGGAGCAAGGACTGTCTGTTTTGAATTTGGCTAGTGAAAGGGTAGTAAACTTTGGACTCCAAGGTGTTACAAGCCATGATGAAGAACGGGAAAGTGAAGTCAGTGATGGAGAAGGACTGTTATCTGGGATATAGAGAACTTTGTGACAACATGTGACACAGTGGCCATATGTCATTCTTAGCACAAATGTTACAGAAGAAAAGAGAACTCTCTAAAAGAGCTAAACTAGTAAAAATGATATGAAGGTATTCCACTATTATTATTATTTATTTCTTGTTAGGCTTGTAATAATTCAGGTGCTTTTCAAACAGAAAAGCTACAGGCCCTGCCCCGAGGAGCTCACAATCTAAAGGTGGACAAAGAGAGACGTGACAGAGAGGGAGTCCACAGAGAAGTCAAGAGGCCAAGATGGAAATCAACCGTATCTTAGCAATCAAATGTGGTTTGAACACATGGTTGCAAAGCTATACAAACTATTTTCCAATTACTGCTCATATTTTCCCTTTTCGTTCAACTAATTCACTCCTAGGTGCCATGGCACAGAGAGATATGCAGGAAGGAAGCTTTCGACATGTGAGCTCAGAAACAGCAGCACATGTGTAAAGCAGAGCTGGAAAACTTGCCTAAAAGTATGAAGAAGAGAGGAGTTTGTCTGGATTTTCAAAACCCAGTTCAGTAGCAGGATAGTTTAGATCCAGAATCGTATATCTTTAGGTCAGGTCCTACAAGGTGGGAGTTGCATGTGATGGATTCCATCTGGAATGTAAGTGTACTCTGTGGATCTGGAGGCTCCTTAATGCAGGCTAATATGAACTATAAAATCTATCATGGCAGGGTGGGGAAGTTAAGAATGAGATGACCACACTGATGTGGTCTATCCACGTGTTTCCAAGGGAGGAGAAGGATGGTGCTGAGAGTTCAAGGGTGGTCATTTTTAGGTCACTTGTAAAATTATATTTTTAATAATGTAGGACACCAGTCACTGATTAAAAAGAAACAGAGCGTTTAATTTTAAAAATACTGTTTTTGACTAAGACAATAAGTCACTCATTAGTTATGAAAAATACTATTAGGTTATCTTTATACATTTAAATGTCTAAGTATTTTTTATAAAACCTCCAATCAGGTTCCCCCAAACTCTGAAATTGTCAAAGAAACTCTCTTAAGGCTTGCCTTTAAAAACTTCTCAACAAATTGCCATATTTTTCCAAGTACTCAGGGGTTCATTGTATGTTTGTTCATTCCTGAAGTGTCTTTCTCTTAGCAAATACGAGTATATTGTGAAGGCAAAAGCTAATAAGCAGTTGAATATTAAAGTGCATAGGTTGTCCACGGTTGGAAAAATAAATGGTCGAAGAAGCAGTAGCTGTTGTGATTACGGATTTCTGGGGAGTAATCCATCATCAGTTTTTAGCAAGCCACAGATATTTCCTTTAGTATAAGAAACACTTTTTTACAGTCTTCAAATCCTGCAAATGCATTTCTAACAATGGTATCAGGACGGTGATAATCCTTTTGCTGGGAGGGAGAAGCAGTAATTAAATAATCAAATAGACTGATCTTTCATAATTTACAGGTATTTGTATTCCTTCAATAAATAAAAGAATATACTTTATCTTTTGATTCTGTATAGCTTTTGAAACAAATCAAGTTTCTAGCAATTTAAATAAATGATTCTAATAGCTTGAAATGAATTATGCTGACAGGAGTCACTTATGGTTATTATGGTGCTCAGAATCTTTTAAGAATCTACAAAGTTAAATAAAGGCTTACAAGTCTCTTAAGCTACTTTTTATTTGCATAGAAAAATATTTATCATAGGAGTCAACTATCATATGAGAGAAATTGCATTTGTTGTAATTGAAAAAGATAGCTAAAAAGTTTCTGTGGGTTATTGCAACAGTACAAGAATACAAGATGCTTCCATTTATTAAAAAATGTAAAACAAATTGTGAAAGCTAAAGCAGGCTACAAAACAGAAGGTCCCCGTATTATCTTTCTCTTGACTACTATGTTACAAGATCATGTGCCACAGTTGAGTACTATAAAGTGTAATTCTGCATTTGCTAATGTAATTCTTAAAACATTCCCCCCCCCCAAAAGCACTATGCAAAATATATATATTTGTGAATGCTTCCTCCTGTAAGCATCACAACCTTGTTATCACATAATCACCCTGATCAATTGTTTCCTGTTTCCCATCACAGTCAATGCTAATGTTCAACTCCTTGTCCAGCTCATCCTGCGGTGTGGCTGGTTCTGAGTTCTGTAACTCCATTTTCTCCGTTTCTGAAGCACAAATACTTCCCTCTTCCTGTGAATCTGAAGAGTTGCCATTATTTTGTGACTCAGCTAACACGCATTTTTCGTCAGGACTTTGGATGTTTAATTCACAGTTCATGGGCAGTTCTCCCTCTTCCAGTTCAGCAGTTTTCTCACATTGTTCTTCTGCCTGTTGACGGGAAACTTCCTCAGAAACGGTGTATATTTTATTTGTACTCTGCTCCACAGAGTTTGTTTTCGATCGTCTGTGAAATAACCCAAAATTTTTTATGTCTGTTACAAAATTCACACGCTTCTGTTTCTCCTTAGTGGACTCTGACACCATCATTGCTGAGCCGTTGCTTACATTATGTGCTTCAGAGGCAATAGTGGCTGATCTTGGGTGAATCATCGTTGTTATGTCAAAAAGGCTGAAGGTCTTCTTCTTTCCTTTCTTGTTTCCTTCACTCTCATCGTTTTCTTCATTTTCTGACAGAGAGGCAGTGTCTTTGTTCACCTTTGCAGTCTGCAAATTAGACAGCTTGCTTCCTTTTAACAAACCTAGGACTTCAAAACGAAAGCTGGAAATATCTTGTTTTAACTCCTAAAAATTAGGAAGAAAGACGAAATATCAGAGCATGAAAGCTAATTTGACTTTTCCTCTTGTAATTAAAAAAAGAAAAAAAAAGGTGAGGGATCAGTAATAAACTTCACTATCTGGATAATACCTGGCATCTTCAAGGTGCTTTGCAGACTGTCTAATGGATCTTCCAGGTGAGACAGAAGAATGATTAGTAATTTTATCAGAGGAGACTTCAGAGGAAATTTGTCTTAGCCTAGACTATTGATAGAAGTTACCGACAGTGGTGGAGGAAGGAGCACGGACAACTTGAAGACCTACAACCAATTTGCTAGACAGCAAATTTTGATTTCCCATCATAACAGCATTTTAATCAGCTCTTAACACCATCCCTTACGCACACACACATGGGGACACATGCATGCCCAAGGCATACACATGTGTGCATGCTTCTCTGTGAGCAGAAGTGCAGGTAAGACTTCATGCATTTCCACTAAATGTTTGGCAGCTAGCAGCTAGGTCGCAGCTAATCATTGCAGGCTGCTTTCACCCCGTGCAACCTCTGTCTCTTAAAGGCCTGTCTCAGGAGAAGGCACTTTGCCTTCAGGAGGTCCTTATTTCTCTTCATTTTCTCTAAAGGGAACATCATAGAATCATTTGGGTTGGAAATTACCTTTAAAATCATTAAGTCGAACCATAAACCTAACACTGCCAAGTCCACCACTAAACCATGTCCCTAAGCACCACGTCTACCTGTCTTTTAAATACTTCCAGGGATGGCGACTCCACCACTTCCCTGGGCAGCCTGTTCCAATGCTTAACAACCCTTTCTGTGAAGAACATTTTCCTTATATCTAATCTAAACCTCCTCTGGTGCAACTGTTTCCTCTTGTCCTATTGCTTTTTACTTGGGAAAAGAGATTGACATCCACCATGCTACAACGTCCTTTCAGGTAGTTGTAGAGAGTGATAAGGTCTCCCCTCAGCTTCCTTTTCTCCAGGCTAAATAACCCTATTTCCCTCAGGTGCTCCTCATAAGACTTGTTCTCCAGACCCCTCACCAGCTTCATTGCCCTTCTCTGGACATGCTCCAGAAACTCAATGTCTTTCTTGTAACGAGGGGCCCAAAACTGATCACAGTACTCGAGGTGGGGCCTTACCAGTGCCGAATACAGGGGAACTATCACTTCCCTAGTCCTGCTCACCACACTATTCCTGATAGAGGCCAGGATGCCATTGGCCTTCTTGGCCAACTGGGCACAGTGCTGGCTTATATTCAGCCAACACCCCCAAGTCCTTCTCTGCTTGGCAGCTTTCCAGCCACTCTTCCCAAGCCTGTAGCACTGCATGGGGTTGTTGTGACCCAAGCGCAGGACCCAGCACTTGGCCTTATTGAACCTCATACCATTGGCCTCAGCCAGGTTCTGGCTGTATATTTTGCATGTGTAAACTGAGGCAGATTAATATAATTTTGAATTTTTGGAGTTTGAGGCACCAATAGTAACAAAAATGTTTGATGCTGTATCACAACATTTACATCCATCACTGTGTTGTGATATATACAGCCCTGTTCTCTTCATCTGTGTCAAAGAATTTTAATATTTGACTTCTTGTTTAAGTTTTCCATCTTTTAAGTCATATAAAAGGTGTTCTATATACAAACAAATGCACAACAGCACTCTATAACAGAAAAATTCTGTTTCATATGGTGCTGAAACTATTGGCCTCTTGCTTTAGCAAATACGTTGTTACACACACTTAGTCCTCCTTGGTGTCCCCTTACACGGGCACAATTCAAACTAGCTGATAAAACTGATTATTGCCTCACCTAAAGAACAAAGGAGACTTGCTGGACTCCATGTACAATACTGTCTGTGTGTGGTCCATTAGGACACAGACACTGCTCTAGAAAGCAAGTTATATGCTACCAGAACAACTGAGAAGTATGAAAAATATGCCTCACAGACTTACAATATCTTACTAAAATGCATATAAATATATAAATAAACACATACCTTAAAATTTTCTTCTGTCAGTCCTTCCTCAGTTTTGGCATCTCTTATCATAGCTGCAACATATCTCTTCACCAGATTTCTCATAACTTCCTAAAAATATAAAATATTGCATTAGCTTGCTTGGTATTAGTTACTAAACCTACACTCGCTGGGCCGGCTTGTACTTCTTTGTGCTTTGGGAACACAACAAAAAATGTACAAACCTTAGGTGTGGTCGAAAATTTGTTCTGCTTTTCAATGGAAAGTGCTGATATTAATTATCCTGAAAAGGGCTGTTTTGGATTTGACCAAAGGTATGTCTCATGCCAGCAACGTGCAGCCTGACAGTGAGCAGTTACTGATGTCTCATGAGGAGTTTGAGCCTAGTGCGGTTGTATAATGTTATTTCCAGCTATACTCTCCCAAGCCTCCTGCGATGTGAGATTCAGAGACTTTCTTGAATCAGAAATGATAGCTCTCGGTTTAATGGGCTATGGCAGGTTTTCCTACGTGTTTTGAACTCATGTAAATTTTCGGCATCCACGAATCCGCCGCCAATGAATTCCACAGTATACCTGGAATAAGGTTCCATTTGGGGTTTTATTTTTAACCTGCTCTCTGATAGTTTCCATTATTGCCTTCTACTAGGAATCCTAAAATTATTTAGGTTGGAACAGATACCTGGAGGCTGTCTAATCCAGCTCAGGGCCATGTCCAGTCAAGTGCTGAAGTGCTTCACCGAGGGTGAAGATGCTGCAGCCTCCCTGAGCAACTTTTTCCAGTTCTTTACTGCCCTCACTGTGGTGATGATTTTCCTTACGGAATTTCCCTTCCTGCAACTTGTGTCCATTGACTCCTGTTCTTTTGCTGTGCACCTCCAAGAAAAATCTGGCTCCTTCTTCTTTCCAACCACCCACTATGTTATTGAAGACAGCAATTAGATCCCCCTTAACCTACTCCAGGCTGAAATTTGAGCTTCTCCTTTTATGTCAGCCCTCTAACCATCTTGGTGGCCCTTTGCTGGATTCCTTCCAGTTTGTTAACATCTCTCTTGCAGTGGGGGGCCCAAAACAGGACACACTGCTCCAGATGCAGTCTTACAAGTGTGGGCTGGAGGAGAATAATCACTTCTCTCAAAGTGCTGCCTACAGCCTTACTAATGCAGCCTAGTACATGTCTGGTATTCAGTTTGTGGATAGATGGTAAACAGCTGCTCTGTGTTCACCTTCCCCATGATTTTATAGATCCCTGTTGTACTTCCCACAGCTGTCTCTTCCTCAGTTTGGAAAAGTCCTAGTTTACCTCGTCATTTTCCATATGGAATCCATTAATTACCAAACCTACAAGTGTATAGCCCACATCTTGTTTAACGTGCAGCCCTTTTAACACAACAAAATTTGAAAATAATTCTGAAAATTATTCCTTGTGCTACCATAATCTCAAAAAATCAGATGCTGAAGCACGATGGATGAAGAAGAAGAACAGCTTACAGGGGATCTAGGCAGAGGGGTTATTAAGGGACAGGAAGTTGTCTATGGGGGACCAGAGCTGGAGAGATGGAGAGCAGGTTCTTGTGGAGTGAGTCAGTGAGCTGCACATATGACCCTGATGAATCCCAGCACAGAAGTGGGACTATGTGTTTGCTTTTTTAAAGCAAATCCATGTTACGGTGGGCAAAATACTGGTTAGCATATAATTGCTCTCAGAAATATCCTTTTGCACCCCAAAAGTAGACAACCCTACTTCTCAAATGCTGTTGTTTGAAGACCAAAAATAGTATGCTTATTTGCTGAGGATGAAATAAGTATGAATTTTGTGTTTGGGTTTTTTTTTCTTTTTTTCTACTTTCTCATGAAATTCTTCATTTTTTTTTCACTTAGGAAGACCTTTTAGAGGCATAGAAAAATAATTGCAAAAAAACTAAACATGCGCCTGTACCTGGTATTGATGATGTCTTCTCAGATTGTCAGCTGCACGTCTCTGAAAAAAAAGAAAAGAAAAGAACAAAAAAACCATGAATCCCTGCCTGGTAGTAAAATACTTACAGCATAGCAAAACAGCAGGTCTGTGCAATATGTGGTATCTAGCAAGCTGAGAGAGATGGTTCGAAGTCTGTTGAAAAACGGCAGCGTTGGAGCAAAGCCTGTCATTAGCTTTACAGAAGGGGCAATGTTGTTATTTGGAAGACAAAATGGATTTTCTGTATTTTCATCAATGCGCTGCTATTCCAGCATTGGCATGGATGCAGTGGGGCAGCCAGGTCTCTGCTTGCAGAGCCCCAAAGTCACTGATCTGAGGTAGAAAGGGAACAATGTGATCACGTCACTTGCACAGACTGATGCTTATTTTACTGAATTGAGACAAGCTTGACATAAGCGTGGTGTTCGCAAGACACTTGCTATGGGTCCTAATGTCTCATTTAAGAGAGAGCTAACCAAAACCTGCACTACAAAACCATATTAAAGAGAAAATTTGCTGCTTAGTTCCCTGTTAAAAACACTTGGTCACAGAGAGTGATATGGAAGAAAGAAACTTAGCTTGCAATGTAGCATTTGGTGTTGATAAGGAGGGAGGGTAAGAGTGATAGTAACTCTGAAGAGGAACAGCAAAAAGCAGTGTGGTAGGATGAAAGCATCATACAGTCTTCAAGTGAGTGTTGCTTTAGATTATACTGCCATATCTAAGGGCTGTCCAGAAGAAGATGGGGAAAAAAAGGCCTGAATTACTTAGTCCTTCAAGTACTGTTGTCCTCATTAGCATACTGAGTCTCATCTTCCTATTCTCTACCTTAATTACCACTGACTGGTGAAAGACAGACGTACAGTATTAACTTGGGTTCTTATACTTGCTGCTGGTGAGAAAAGAAGGTGTCTGACCACTGATTGTACTTTTACAAAACAGAACACTTACAGCATTGTAAAGTGGGATAAAAGGACATCCAAGGGACTTGTTAAAATTGATCTCAGTTGCATAATGAGGCAGGCACAGTAAGGTATTTTGTCATCTTCTTCTACTTGAATCTGATTGGCAATTTATGATTCACAATTTCCCTCTATTCAGAATCAGTTTACACTTTAGGGTTGATTTCTTGTTTGTAATTAATTTGAGGCATGAAGTAGCTGTGTGGTTGGGCTTGGCAAAAAATACGAGAAAGGGGAAAATCTTTATTTCCTAATCACTCTGAACAGGCACTGTGGGGTAGGGCTTACACATAAGCATCTCGTCCTCAGTATTTTTCCAGATCGTGTTTCTGTATCTATGCCTCATCCAAAGAGAAGATGGAAATTCCTTGTGTTTACTGGTGGAGGGATGGGCGAATCTGCCCACCGCCGGGGCCGGAGGGGGCGAGGCAGCCGTGGGAAGACGGATACCCTCTCACCACTAGCTTTTAGCTGGCTTTTAGAAAAAAAAACCCTGATTTTTCGTAGTTGACCACACGATGGAGATGTTTCATTCCTGCTGAGAGAGCAGCAAGGGAGTCCGTGGCGAAGAGAGCTCTCAACGACAGATCTGACTCACAGGTAAAGGGAAAAACACTTTAAGGTGTAATTGAAACTCACTTCAGTTCAGGTAAAGCTAATAACTCCTATAAATAAAACAAATGCTGATTCTTGTCTCGCAGAATACTTTCTGCAGTCGCTGTCTGATCTGCTTTATTTTATAATGAAATGTGAAATCATAGAATCATAGAATCATAGAAAGGTTTAGGTTGGAAAGGACCTTGAAGATCATCGAGTTCCAACCCCCCTGCCATAGGCAGGGACACCTCCCACTAGACCAGGTTGCCCAAGGCCACGTCCAGCCTGGCCTTGAACACCTCCAGGGATGGGGACTCAACAACCTCTCGGGGCAACCTGTTCCAGTGCCTCACCACCCTCAAAGTGAAAAACTTCTTCCTAATGTTCAATCTAAACCTGCCCTCTTCCAGTTTGAAGCCATTCCCCCTTGTCCTGTCACTACATGCCCTAGTAAAAAGTCCTTCCCCAGCTCTCCTGTAGGCCCCCTTTAGGTACTGGAAGGCTGCAATAAGATCTCCCCGGAGCCTTCTCTTCTCCAGGCCCCAACTCCTTCAGCCTCTCCTCATAGGAGAGGTGCTCCAGCCCTCGGATCATCCTCGTGGCCCTCCTCTGGACACGCTCCAACAGGTCCATGTCCTTCTTATGTTGGGGACTCCAGAGCTGGACGCAGTACTCCAGGTGGGGTCTCACGAGAGTGGAGTAGAGGGGCAGAATCACCTCCCTCGCCCTGCTGGCCACACTTCTTTTGATGCAGCCCAGGATGCGGTTGGCCTTCTGGGCTGCGATCGCACATTGCTGGCTCATGTTGAGCTTCTCGTCGATCAGCACACCCAGGTCCTTCTCCTCAGTGCTGCTCTCCAGCCATTCCCCGCCCAACCTGTAATTGTGCTTGGGATTGCCCCGACCTAGATGTAAGACCTTGCATTTGGCCTTATTGAACTGCATGAGGTTGGCTTGGGCCCACCTCTCCAGCCTGTCCAGGTCCCTCTGGATGGCATCCCTCCCTTCCAGCGTGTCTACCTCGCCAAACAGCTTGGTATCATTGGCAAACTTGCTGAGGGTGCTCTCGACCCCACTGTCCATATCTCCTACAAAGATGTTGAACAGTACAGGTCCCAGCACCGACCCCTGAGGAACGCCACTTGTCACTGGTCTCCACTTGGACATCGAGCCGTTGACCGCAACTCTTTGAGTGCGACCGTCCAGCCAGTTCTTTATCCATCGAATGGTCCATTTGTCAAATCCATGTCTCTCCAATTTAGAGACCAGGATATCGTGTGGGACAGTGTCAAATGCCTTGCACAAGTCCAAGTAGATGACATCAGTCGATCTTCCTTTGTCCACCGCCGTTATGACCCCTTCGTAGAAGGCCACCAAATTAGTCAGGCATGATCTGCCCTTGGTGAAGCCATGCTGGCTGTCACCAATCACCTCTTTGATTTCTGTGTGCCTCAGCAGAGTTTCCAGGAGGATCTGCTCCATGATCTTGCCAGGCACAGAGGTGAGACTGACTGGCCTGTCGTTCCCTGGGTCTTCCTTATTTCCCTTTTTGAAAATGGGGGTTATGTTTCCCCTTTTCCAGTCATCAGGAACCTCGCCAGACTGCCATGACTTCTCAAATATGATGGCTAGTGGCTTAGCGACTTCATCTGCCAGTTCCCTCAGGACCCGCGGATGTATCTCATCAGGTCCCATGGACTTGTGCACCTTCAGGTTCCTCAGGTGGTCCCGCACTTGATCTTCTTCTACAGTGGGCGGTTCTCCATTTTCCCAATCCTGGCTTTTGCATTCTGCATCACGGGCAGTGTGGCTGCAGTCCTTGCCAGGACTGCAAGGACTTCATTTATTTATGAAATAAATGCATAGGTTTAATTCTGTACCCATAATGAAATAGGTAAATCAGGTTTATCCTTTTTTTTTTTTTTGCAACTGATTCTGAAACTCCCAGGAACAGAGGCTGTGACTTTCCCACTCAATGTAAGGTCAACAAGTGCAATTTGGAATGACTATGTAAACAAATTTATTTTTGTAGTAGCCTGTCCAGAACAGTTCTACTGTACTTAATTGTTTTCAATCCATACCACTGAGAAGCTCAAAAAGAATGCATTTAATGGTGTCTTTTCATACACCGACACATACGTACTGCACAGGGAATTATGCATACGCATAATCTGTCGAAGTTATTACCCCCATCAGTTCTCTGTCTCCTGTTTAAATGTTGAGATTCAGTCTCCAGTTCATAATCACCTTTTCATTCCTTCTGAAAGCAGAATGAATCTTTACTTAAACATAACTGAAAATCAAGCTATTCACTATAAATAAAATGACATTAAGACTCATATTGTCCTTACTTAGTTCTCAGCCAGGGTGCTTTTCTCTTCCTGGTCATAGTCTAATTTGTGGTGACTCAAAACTTGTTTCCAGTAACCTCTGTGCTATGTGCATGAAGTGTTGAAAACTATGGCTGGCAAATGGATAAAAGTTAAATCTGACTACAAATAGCAATAGGGGAAGAAACTCTTCTGATGACAATGTCATATGAGATCACAAAATTGAAGGAGATACTTTTATTACTTTCCAAAGGGGGCACTAATATCCTTTAGGAAGCTTTAATGGTAATTGTACTAGTAGTGATAATTATTTTGGTCTTCCTGTTTATGCCATTCCTAGTAATTTGCATTGTTTGAAAGAAACATCTCTTTAGTAGTCAAAAATTTGATAATGTTAAATTACTTCTTTTGAAGTACTTTATAAAAATTAGATCTTTTATAAAGTAGGAATTTAAATTTAATGCCTGCATTTGACTGCATGGTGATACAGGTCCAGAAAATGTAAAGATTGTCTCAAGTTATGGGATATATTCCCACTTGAATAGAATCATCCCATAAAAAGGGTAAGAACTTATCTGTATTGACAAAGAGGTTTCCCCATGAGATGGTCCTTGGCTATACAACAAACACTCCAGACTACTGATTTCCATTCCAGGTGGAAGGTATTTCTTTGCTCAACTTTCAATAACACACATTACAGAGAAAATACAAACTACTTAAATTGACTTAGGAGTTGCATCACTTTCCACTTTGAGAACAAAGAATAGGAGAAGGGGAAAGCAGATTTCTCTGACAAATTATAATAATTATCATGTAGGTTGCTTAGAAAAATGGCACAAAAATCTGGATTGCTAGAAAATCTGATGTTTATCTAAACATCAGATGCACACACACAAAAAAATACTGAAGATATTCCTGACAATCCTTTCACTTTTCTCCTCTGAAATACTTAAAATTATAGGTAAAACACTTTTTGGTGACTGATCAGACATAAAGTGGCATGTAATTTGAGGAAAATAGTACGATTTCTTCCAGTGGGATTGGGATTTCTTTTCTTACATCTCTTCTTTTTTGAAATAACAATGGAGATGGCCAACAGGAGTAGCCTTGAGACACACAAAGGCCTTGGGCAGTCAGGAAAACTTCAGCCTAATCAATAGAATTACTTTACTAATCTGGCTTCTGCAAAGGTGAGCTGACAAAGTTAACAGAAGTGCTATATATATATATAAAGAGCAGCACACGTTGTTATTTCAGAGTTTTAAGTGTAGGAGATACTTTGTGATAATAGCTAAAGAGAATGCTGCATACCTGGGATATGTCAAAATGACAGAAAATAAAAATGTGCTGAAATCTGAAAGGTAGAAGATCTCTGTCTGATTAATAGCAGAGCTGAAGTACTACTAAATCACATGTAAGCATCCTGGCCTTCCTTCAGCTGTAGCTGTGGCTAGAGAAGCTGCCATCAGCATGGCTGGGCAGCATGTTGCTTTGGAGAAAAAAACTGTCCCTTGAAAAAGCTCCCCTTGACACCACCACCCGCTGCTTCAGCTGTCCCAGTACAACAAAGGATGGCAGAACCACAGAACTGACATCCAAGGAGAAGCAAGTTAATCAGCTCTCTTCAGAGGCACCTCACTTCCCTGCAGAACCTGTTCTTTCCCATGGTAGTTTTCTTATAAGCAGCACTGTAGATGGTCCTCCCAAGCCACCATGCCATACTTATTTCTACTGACATTTTTCTTCTTCATATAAGCCAGATAAATCCTTTCTGCTGTAAACTATCCTGACACCGAACCCTTTCTTTACGAGTTCTGCCTGCATATAATGAACTTTCAAGTGTACACATGTGTATATATATTTTTTTACAGTGGATTGCTGGTGACATGTTTAATTCATTCCTAGCTCATGATTCCTGTTTTTTTTAGTACCAACGTTTCTTATGCAGATATCATGCACGAAAAATGCGGGCTTTAACAAGCCAGCTCCATTCTGTCTATCATCTGTTTTGTATCCTCTAGCACTGACTCAGCTTTTGGATGCACACTAGTGCTTTTTCTACTGGAAAACACCATAGTACGTCACCACTGATTAGAGCTGCCTAATAGGAAAGTTAGCATTTAGAGGTTTCAGAACAAAATGTTTTGAAATCTAGGTTCTGCCTCACAGACAACATGGCATCCATACATCCATATAGCCAATGTAAGAAAATGAGCCTGAATGTGAGTCTATAGTGGTTTTTCCCCAGTATGGGTCATAGGGAAGGAATCAGAGTTCATAATGAAAAGCAGTAGGTCCCAACAAAGCTTATCTTGTAGCTCTGAGGCCAGAGTTATTACAGGGGAGATTCCAGTGAGCTGGAGTCAGAGAGCTGTCATCTGAGATCCCTGAACGAAAAGCAGAGAAAACTCTTCATTTCCCTTTGGTTGAAAGGGCATAGAGGTTCTAAATATAATGTGTGATGCTGTTTGTTGGGACAACTGAAGAAGTTCTGGGAACCCAAGGCTGAGTCGTGGGTGATGGGAATAAGTTTTTCAAAACCAGAAAGCAGCGGATGCCCCCGGGACAAACTGTGAGATCACCATGGTGTGCCCATTCATTCTCCGATGACTTAACCTCTTGGGGAAAAGCCTCTGGTTAACAGCATCTGGTTTACATCTACCCAAACTGTGTGTAGACCTGACCGCTGGAGTGAATAGTGGCTTTCACACTCTGATGGATGTGGAAAGATTTTCCTAATGCGGAAATCAGAGTGCACAGTGCATACCCACATCTTATCCCATTTTGGAGCTTGGGTGCATAACTGGGCCTAGAAATTGCAAATTGTTCCAAATTCAGATAGCCCTAATGGGGTTTCTGTTACAGCTGAGGAGCTAGCTGAAGAACTTTGTAGTTTTATGAGATACCCAGATATGTAGACTGAATCTGCCTGGTCAGGCACTCACTACTTCCAGGCAGCTGGAAGTCTTGCTGCCATGATGGCTCTGCTGGTGAGCCCTCAGCTCCGAAGGGGTTTCACCTATACTTGGAGCTAAGTACGTATTCTGTAGTGGAACCTAGTGATGGATATGTCTCTATTGTCTCACAGACTTTGGGATTTCCACTTTCTCTCATCAAACTTTTTTTTTTTTTAATTTACTTTATAGAAACTAACCAAAAATGTCATATATCTCTCCCTTGCCTATGTCCTCCACTCCCAAACAGTTCAGTAATTAGTGGTTCACGTTCAAATCATAAGGAAGCCAGGTTCAGCTCCTTCTCTTCTCTTCTCCCAAGAGAGCACCTTTTCCCCCAAGGTCTTAATGATTTTGAGATGGAAATCTGTCCTGTCAGAACTGTTCTGCTTGGGGTAAATAATTAAATATCCACTGGAGAATAGAAGTGAACCTGGGTCTCCCTTAGCCCAAACCGTTTGCTTTACTTGGTACCTGCTCCTCCTCTCTCCAAGCAGAAACTCCATCCTGAAGCTAAAAAGTCTTTCCCAACAAAAGCTGCTTTGAAACTGGTATATATTAATGAAGAAGTCTGGGGGGTAAGGATTTTGTATTTTTTTAATTAAAAAAAAAAACAAAACCAGAAAATTCTATTTGGAAAAAATCCCAACCAGTTCTGTATATAGAATCCCTGCCCCTTGACCCTTTGCTGCACCAATTTTCCAAAACCCAAGCTGCTAAATACCAAGGAGGTGGTATTTATGTATGTCAGCAGAAGGTAGATGCAGGAACCGGGTTGTGATCTTTCTGAATGCCTTCCCTCACCATGCCATTCAGCATGGGGCTGAAAGCACCCTGTCTCTTTCTTTTTTATTCCACAGAGTCAGGAATGACTTTACTCCCAGAAATGCAGTTTGAGAGGGAAAATAAGGAAGAAAAATCCCTTATCCTGAATGGAAAGTCTGACAGAGGATATTGAGGTTTTGCTGGGATGTATAAGGGTATTCTGAATCCATCTCAGTCAAACAGGGATATGGTGTTAACCAACCCTAAATCCTCAGCTGCTATATACTGGCACCACTCCATTAATTTTAATATCACTCTACCAGTTTACACTAGCTAATCATCCCTACCAAATGTTTAACAAATGCCTACAAGCATTGCCCACTCTCCCACACACACAAGTACATCACTCTTGATTTTCTCTTTCTAACAAAATCTCACAGTTCTTCCTCCTGTTGGTCTCTGCATTTACTTCTTTCCCTTGCTAGATTACACAGTGATGTTTTATTCTTGACATTCACCATTCATGCTAGCTAATGTCTTTTATTTTTATATTTATCTGAATCACCGTTTGTCTCTCTCCACTGCTTTTCTAATGTTAATTTTAATGAGGTTTTTTCAGTGTTTTTTCCTGTAGTCTATAACTAGTTTGGTTCAATGTCATCCTCATGCTTATGAGCTTCCTTTTCTGGCTGTTTCTTTCCTATCTAAAAGTATGACAGCTAAGTGAAGCATATTTTGCTTTCACGGTGTAGATACTGGCCAACAAGATGAGGATATTGTAATAGTCCTGATTAGAAGCTTTCCACAAAAAGGAAAAAATCCACTCATCAGTTTAGGAATTGTGCATTTATTTTGTATGTCACTCTTCCTCTTTATCATACATCTGTACACCCCCTGTAAACTTATTCTTCCAAGCATATCTGGCAATTAAACTGAATGCCAGGATTTGACAAGAGAATATGTAGGAAAGGCCTATCCTTATTACTCACTTCTCAAGAAACTGGGAAGAAATATAAAGAAAAGGTCAATAGAGCAATGGCCCAGCAAAGAATTGTATTGTATCCCCTGGCTTCTTTGAAATTAATGAAAGTTTTGCTACCAGGGCCAGTAGCATGAGAACTGTAACCCTTTCTTCTTCCCCTTTCCCACTCACGACACTCTCGTACTCTCATTTAATGCCTTACTATCTGAGTTCTTAACAGACTTGAAAACATATATATTCACCAAATCCCTATGGTATAGGGAAAGTGCCATTATCCACATTTTACCCACTATAGTTTTCTTTATGTTGGAGTTGGCTAAATGGAATCTAGTTACTGAGGTACTGACTTGCTCCCTAAGGAAATGCAGAAAACATAACTGGAGAGATTTAGTTGTTGGTGGGTTAGGTTGTTGCCTGGTTATTTCCTCTGACAATATAGACAAACTATGCCGCTGACAGGAATCTCAACTGGATAAAGCTAGGAGGGACAAATTCAAATCTGCTTTACCCACTGCAGTTACCAGAGAAATTCTGTCTGTGGCTGAGATATTCCACAGGCATCTGCTGAATCCAGGTGCAGGCCTATTCTTGCTCCCCTTGTGTGTCTTTTCCCCTCTTTTTTTTCCTAGAATTTCACTGCTAATCAGCACTATTAGAATAGGGTACCAATCTGATTCTGAAATAACTTAACCTGTAAATTCAAGTAAGCAATTCCAAGTAAATGCTCTTAACTTTCAAAATGTTTTCTTTAGTGGGAACAGCTTTTGGTCAGAATGCTTTTATGGTAATCCCATTTCATTACATGTAGAGAGACCCAGAGACAGAGAGGCAGAGAATATCCCATGATGAATACCACAGGAGCCTGTGGTTCATGATATGCCAATGATACTTGAACTGTGACACTTGAGCTAGAGACCATCACCCACACCTCTGGGACTGGTAGACAAGTATGCACATTTGATCATTCATATTTGTATTGCTTCTAATCTTTCTCGCATTACCTGTAGATAAGGCATAGTTATGATTCATATTGTCATTTCACAGGAATATGATGATTCTTTCTCTTCAGTCAAATACATTGACATGAATGTAAAAAATAAACATCCTCTGCTAGAATTATTCTCTAACTCATATGCACATTATTTAACAGTTTGGATGCTCTGTAAAGCTGAGTAAGACTAATCTATATAGAAAAGAGGAGGACTACAGACAGAGTAAAACACAGGACTTACGCCTATTGTTCCAAAGCTTTCAGGCTTTCTTCTAATTTTTTTCTTGCAAAGGTGTCTCCATAACCATTTGATCAGATACCACAGAGACTTTGGGCTTGGTATGACATTAAAAGGTGTGGGCAGAGTTCCTCCTTCTTCAAAGTAACTCATCCAGAGTTTTGTTCGAGCAAACTTCCACTCAATGTCTGCATGATCCTGCACACAAGAAAAAACGTCAGCACAGATGTGGCTGCAATTAAGGAGATGAAACAAACCTCTACAAAAAACTGAAAACCTATAACTAGAACAACCATGAAATACTAATGAATTTTCTTATTAAAATACTGGCATCTCTTTTCACAGAATGTCTTTAACACAATGCAAAGCTCAGCTGCTTTACTTCAGTAAAGAGATGTTAGATATGTGTAGTATATATCCACTTTCAACCTTTCTTTCCTTGCTGCAGAATTTTAAATAATTAAGTCTCTCAAACAACAAAGGATAATTACAAGCAGAAAAATGCTACATTTCTGGAAGAGATGTTTTGTTATAATAGCAGCTCATCGTCATTCCACATAGATCACTCCAATTACTCTGCTGTGCAGCAGCTTCAACAAGTCTGTAAGTCTCATGCACTCTCTTAGTAATTGCCAGCCCCAGAAATTCACAAATAGGTTATCCAACAAACCATGAGGCTACCTAAAACTGCTGAGTATCATTTTTTTTCCTCCTACTTCAGAGTTATATATTTGGAATAGGTTGTGGCGTTTTCAATTAATTTTTATTTGAAATTTTATTTCTTTTGGATTCTATGTATTGTTGTATAATTTTGAAAAGTTTGAAAAAAAATCAAAACTAAAGTCTGCTAAATCCTAGCAGCTGAACAAGAAGTTTAAATCACTAATATTAGGTTTGGACAACAAACATAGTAACCAAAAACTTAAACTACGGGTCTAGCCCTTGCCTTTAATATTTAGCAAGATATGCACTAATCAAAACAGTAATTTAGAAGTTGTAGTAGGAAAAGTATTCTACCTGCATCTGAGTTTTGATGAATGCTAGTATGTTGTGACATTGTGTACCAGACTTTGCTAACTAGTGTTATATAAACACATGTAGTCAGTATTTCTTTCGTGGAAAAACTTCTAATTTCCAGATTAGAAAAAAGGCACATTTTAAAATCTTAAGACAGTGAAGCTTTATTTCATTTGTTTGCTTTCTGCATGATCATATTTGAATTCTCATTTGATGAATCAGTGTTTATTTTCATTAGTCTCCTTAATAGACAGCTGAGAAATAAAAATAAGCCAATGGTTCTGATAAGGATAAAGACAGTTTTCATTAAAGGAGGAAACAGGACACCGCTGAATGAGAAGTCATGACCTTTTCTTTGAATTGCTAATGGGTCCAAAATTGTCCATGAAACATGGGCATCCAATTTCTATTAACTGTATGTTCACACTGTATAAAAATCCAAAAATAACACCGTTTTAAAGGTTAATAAATATAATGTATTAAAAATAAAGCAGAGACAGAGCAATCTTTGTCAGAGTCTCTTTTTCAGGAAAGGTCCTGCACAGCGCAGCTTGGGCAGGGCTGTAGCCCATGTCACTTGCCAGCAGCCTCAGGACACCCTTCTTAAGCCATGAGCTGGCTTCTGCAGCAGGGCCACCTCTTCCCCATTCCGGGTTATCTTCCCGATCCAGCTGGGGTCTGGTTTCTCTGTCCTTCCAGAACAGTGCCAAAGAATTAGAATAAATCAGAGAATTTGTCCCAATATCCTATCTGTAAAAAAAGATTTACTGCCAGAAAAACGTTATGTAGGAACAGAGAGAAGGTATATATTAGAAATGATCTAAGGATATGGAACAACTTACAGCAATAAGTTGGTAAGAATTATTCATCATGGCTATTAGCATGTTGAGTAGAACAACCAGAGAGATTACATTATAGGTACCAAACATGGTGGCCCCGACAAATTCAGTAAATTCATGCCTTGCTTTCACATTGGTCACATAGAGATTGATGAGTCCAAATATAGACCAGAATAATGACTGCAGCGTTTCAAATAATCTGAAAAACAAAACCCAAAAGGAATAGCTGTATAACAACAATATATGTACTTTTCAGATTGCTCATTTTTTCCCCCAAAACACAGAAGTCCTTGACTTGACTGAGATGAATTGTAATTATCACAATACAGGCAACATATTTGGAGTATCTTTCTAGGGAAACAATGGCTTAATGTTTCAAATCTGAGCCTCTAGATATACAATAGTGAATCTATAAATAAGCCTGTGAGTAAAAGGCTGATTTTGTTCAAGCTTCTGATGGATAAATATAGTTTTAGACATCTTATTTTGGACACCTGCCTTGAAGTATTTTCACCTTTGCCTTGACTGTAGAGGCATACAAAAGTAAGGCAACAAGGATCCAAAGTAACTCAATGATTGTGTTTCACCAAGATATTAAAACAACTATGGTATCCTTATACCTACTTGGTGTTGTCAGTTTATGCAATTTCTAGTTTGTGTTGAGAGTCATTGAGATAAAAGGAGCTGTATAATTAGAAGGACATTATTATCATTAGCATATGTTTTGTTTTGCAAAGAATGGAGACATTAAAAAGACAAAAATGCCACTCTCAAATGAAACTTGTGCTTTTATAACTAAATGACATGATATTCCCCTAGAGAAGTTCGGGACAACAGCTAGGAAGCTAAATAACAATAACCAACTTTAAAAAAAAATCCTCAGTGACCAGCTACCTTGACATAATTTCACTTTTGTTCAGCTACAATGTTCATCACAACGTTCAGCTACACTATAGTGTCGTAAGCACGGGCCCTGGTTATCCCAGTTGCTCCTGAAAAGTTTAGAGCAAAATTTTCTGCTTGTCTGGTCCCATATCTGAGATGAATTGGAGTGAGTTTTCCCCGTGGCTTCTCCTGCTCCTTCACCCTGACACCAGAAGCAGGTTACCCAGACAGGACACGTGGGCCACCAGCGCCAGCCCCACCTCACCTGGAGCAGGGAGGCTGCTGAACTGTGGGGGACTTGTACCACCCTGGATGCTGGGACCCTTCAGTCCGTTTCCTGCCATGCGGTACCCCCTGTGAAACGTAACTTTGTCACGCAACCCAATACGGTGCTGTCCGGCAGAGATACCTGAGGGGGCAGTATGCTTTTACTTATAGAAACTCTCCGTCCTGTCTCTCTGCTCCTGTAACACAGCATATGTGAGTGGTAAAGTACTGCTCTGGAGTCTCTTGGATGGTTTACACTTGTCTGAGCATGAATTGAACAACCACTATTCTCCCCTGCTCACAGCTGCAGAAAAGGCTCAGGAGGCATCACAGTTTGCCTTGACACCATCTTCTGGCATTAGCACCCGTAGTCCCCGCTGTTTTACAGATGAATAATATTGCTTCCCTCAATGTTCAGCTCTGAAAAATTTCCCCGTGCTTTTCTGTTCAGATCACACAAAGTTTAGACCTGCACAAGATGTTATTAATATGCAAGATAAATATGCTGTGCCTGAGCAAAGTTACTTGATTAAGATGATATAAAAGGAGTATTTTTATGGAATTATTTACTTTGAGAAGGAAGCCATTGGTAATAAATATATTTTAAAAACAGATACAATTCATAGAAAGTAATAGGGAAAAAAGTATTCATAGCAGGAGTTTGGTTCAGATTGGAAGTTTAAAGATGAGATAGAGAATTAGTATTCATTTGGTAGTGTTTCGGTGCTATAGATGAATGACAGAACAGATTAAAATAAAATTAACTTTTAAATGAAAAAACCCCCCAACTTTAAAACAGAAATTAAAATGCAGTATTTGATTGTGTGGAGTAGGCTCAGGGTCAGTAGAAGCCTGAACTGAATGTTTTTTCCTGCCTCAGTTTATCACATTTACAAGGAATCTTCACGTCTTAGAACACCACTTATTTAATGCCCACAAGCAGACATGGAAGAAATGCAGAGTGACAGCTGCCTGGATAAACAAGCTCTGATCTGGTGACCTTTTTTCCCTTAACTCTAAATAGGTACTTTCTAATCTCATATTATCTCCCCTTCCTCTTTATTTTATCTTTTTATCTTTTGAGATATCTTGAATTGTACAGTCTTCACTGTGGTATGGGATGAACATTCTTACAGAGTGATGTAATGTTAATATTTATTTTTTTTATTAGGGTAACTTTAGGTGTGTCTGTCAGGATACCGCTGTAATACCAATAGAAAACAGAAAACCTCTTTCCTGTAAACAACATCTACATGATTAAAATATTGGGGGCAGAGGGGGAGGATAGAAATAGATCAGCCACTTACGTTGAAAATGCATTATTCTGCTTTTCACATCGTATTCCTTTGCAGTTGCCGGGTTCATTTGTCTCATAGTAGAAGTACAGCTGGTTCAATCCATTTGCAAAAGCTAGCAGCACAAGGCAGTATATGAAGAGAAACTTCAAAATGTCCAGCAACATTCTTCCTAGAGATATCTGCAGAGGTCCCAGGTGAGAATTTGCAGTGAATAATGAGATCAAGCGTAGGGAGCTAAAGATGTTTGCGATTGCAAACAGGGCCTCAGCCACCAGGGTTGGATGCCACATGTCCCAGCTCTCCCGTGGAACTAACCCACTATACTGAAAACAAGCAGAAGGGAAGAAATTACTCCTTGTTTACTGCACACACAAGTATGTCAGTTTCTTTATAAGCTGTTCATTTTCAGATAGCACGATAAAACGAAAAATCTTCTGGAAAGCAGCATGTCTTCAGGTGAGTTTTTTTTATTTTAGCAAAACAAAAAAATGGGCATTACTCATGTACTTGTCCTTCATTTTTATCTGCAGGATGGTCTATGCTTTCCAGTTTTTTGCCTGTGTTTTGCATTTGGCTCTAATTTTCACAGTAGCAAAAGGAAGTCTAACAATTCTGACTGAGAGTAAAAGGAACAGTTTTTGAACACCCGGGTTTTAGAATTATAGAAACTTTCAGCTGCAAAATCAGGTAAATTAGTTCTTTGGAGAACAGTGCAGATACGACAATGATGGATAGAAACACACAAGAACTTTGGCAAGTTGGAAGAAAACATTTAACCAAGGAATAAGTATATCACTTAATCATTAGCACTGCACCAATGATGAAAAAGCTGTTTATTAATGAACCATGGCAAACTGCTTGTGTGTGTCATTATCAAAAAATCTGATCCCTAGAACTGTGACTCTTTACTGTTCCAGCTCTACCAAAAATTTGCTTGAAGATGAAAGATGGTACTTTGAACTGAGGCTTATCTACTGTGGCAGAGTCATTATTATTTATTCAGTCTCATTAATCTGTTTTACAGAATGTATCAGAGGACAGAATCTATGCTATGAAGCACCATGGGATATAATGTGAAGCAGATTTCAAAGAGGGACTACGGTGAAGTCTGTATTTACCTACGCTAGCCAGATGCATCCTTCAGAGCTGCTGAGTATGCCCTCAGCAGTAAGGAAAGGGATTCTTCCATGTCACTGAGGCCAGATGAAAAAATATAGCCAGGCATCATGTTTCCACACCACGCTCACCCTCCAAAGAAGGTGACTGCTCTCAAGGTGGTTTGAGACCACCTGAACATACATAAGTCTATGGGACCAGACGAGATGCATCCCAGAGACCTGAGGGAATTGACTGATGTAGTTCCAAAGCCACTCTCCATGATATTTGAAAAGTCACAGCAGTCAGGTGAAGTCCCCAGTGACTGGAAAAAGGGAAACATTGCACTCATTTTTAAAAAGGGTAGAAATGGGGACTCCCGGAACTACCAACCTGTCAGCCTCACCTCTGTGCCTGGGAAGATCACGAAACAGATCCTCCTAGAAGCTATGCTAAGGCACAAGGAGGACAGGGAGGTGATGCAAGACAGCCAGCATGGCTTCACCAAGGGCAAGTCTTGCCTGAACAACCTAGTGGCCTTCTGTGATGGAGTGATTACATCAATGGAGAAGGGAAGAGCTACGAATGTTATCTAGCCAGACTTCTGTAAGGCCTTCGACACGATCTCCCATAACATCCTCCTTTCTAAATTGGAGAGGTATGGGTTTCATGGGTGGACTGTGCAGTGGATGAAGAATTGGTTGGATGGATGCATCCAGAAAGCAGTGGTCAACGGCTCAATGTCCAGATGGAGATCAGTGACGAGCAGTGTCCCTCAGGGGTCTGTATTGGGACCAGTACTGTTTAATGTCTTCATCAGTGACATAGACAGTGGAATCAAGTGCACCTGCAGCAAGTTTGCAGATGACACCAAGTTGAGTGAGGTTGACACACCTGAGGGACGGAGTGCAATCCACAGGGACTGGGACAAGCTCGAGAAGTGGGCCCGTGTGAACCTCATGAGGCCAAGTGCAAGGGTCCCCGGTATCAATACAGGCTGGGGGATGAAGGGATTGAGACAAGCCCTGACAAGAAGGGTTTGGGGTTACTGGTGGATTAAAAGCTGGACATGAGCTGACAATGTGTGCTTGCAGCCCAGAAGGCCAACTGTCTCCCGGGCTGCATCAAAAGAAGTGTGGCCAGCAGGTTGAGGGAAGTGATTCTGCCTCTCTACTCTGCTCTGGTGAGACCCCACCTGGAGTACTGCATCCAGCTCTGGAGCCCTCAGGACAGAAAAGACATGGACTTGTGGGGGCAGGTCCAGAGGAGGGCCACAGAAATGATCAGTGGGATGAAACACCTCTCCTATGAGGACAGGCTGAGAGAGTTGGGGTTGTTCAGCCTGGAGAAGGGAAGGCTCCAGGGAAACCTTATTGTGGCCTTTCAGTACTTAAAGGGGGCTTATAAGAAAGATGGGGACAGACTTTCTAGCAGGGCATGTTGTGACAGAACAGGGGTAGCAGTTTTAAAGTAAAAGAGGGTAGATTCAGACTAGATATAAGGAAGAAATTTTTTACAATGAGGGTGGTGAAACACTGGCACAGGTTGCCCAGAGATGTGGTAGATGCCCCGTCCCTGGAAACATTCAAGGTCAGGTTGGACGAGGCTCTGAGCAACCTGATCTAGTTGAAGATGTCCTTGCTGATTGCAGGGGGGGGTGAGCTAGATGACCTTTAAAAGTCCCTTCCAACCAAAACCATTCTATGGTTTTGTGATTCTATGATGCAAATTGTGGATAGGAATTGGACATTGTTTTGGACAGTGCTAGTTGGCACAGGACCCCACCATGCCAGGCTTGCTCTAACCAACTGGTAGAACAGGTGAGATAGTCCCAGTATCTGACAGCAATGCCTGGCACAGTTATATTTACTTATATACAAGCAGCCTGACAGTCTTGTGGTTTTGGGGATGAGAACTGCAAAATTGGAGAATAGCAGTCCATTGAAGACTTACAAATTACTCAGTCTTACATTCCAACCACCAGTGATATTTGTTCTTTACAGAGTAGGGAATTAAATCCAGACCTGCTGGAGTCATAGCTCAGTAGTCTTTTCATTAGACTACCCTCTCTCCTAATGATCATGCTGTAAAATCAAATCTTACTGCATTTGACATTGTAGCTCCAAAAGAGATGCTATTCTGTCTCATCCAGTACTGCCCTTCAGTCCAGTTCTGACTGATTCAACATCATTGATGAAGTAACAGGCAGTAGAAAACATAAGTGAGTTACCAGAGACACCAGCTAAGAGATAAAAGGAAGAAGAAAATGAAGAAAAAAAATTGTAATGTTCATTGAGAAAATAGGTGAGAACTCCTCAGCATGTTTTCTATAATGTATTATTTTGAACAATATTATACAGTATATTACTGTGAATTCTGATGGCACTTTACAACCCTGGTATGTGAAAACTTGCACCTATTAAATAATTAGGAAGAGTTGTCAGTACAAGCAAAGATTAGGTGCTGAACAGTGCAGTAGATACTCAGATTAGGGAAAAGTACACAGGGTGTGTTGGGGGAATAAGGTAAAATATATTCATGAAAAAAAATAAAGAAGGTATTTGAAACTAGGAAGACACAGAGTAGACAATCAGAAGCATCAAACTGCAGACATATTTTAGGTGAAGGTAAGTAGTGGCAGATTCCAAGGAAGTTAAACAAAGCGATGGTGGTGGTGGTGGTGGAATCTAAGGAAATACCCTTCTAAGAAAAACATGTAATTACAGGTCATTGAATAAGGATAGCATATGATATAGTAAGAGATCAAGGATCAAGTTAAACCAATCAGGTGTGGACAGCCACATCTGTGCTCTCTGTCATCTCCATTTACAATCAGCAAAGAAAAATGGCCATTTATAGAGTAGTAGGAAAGCAGATACCCCAAACAGGTCAGATGAGTCGTTCTTTAACTCTCTGTTTCTCCTAATTGATTATTGGGGTAGGGCAGAGGATGTCTTATAGTTGTAGTCTGACAAGATGTATCCAATGTCACCTTTTCTAGAAGAGATGAGGTTAAGGAGAAAGATGAGAAGAAAGAATTTTATCTATGATGTTCTGGATTGAGACACAAAACTGATGTGTTAAAACACTCAGAAAAGATCAAATGACCTCTTATCTGTAAAAAGGAAATCAAAGGCACAACTGTGTTATTTCAGCTTAACTGCTTCTGCCTTTCTTAGGCCCAAGTGCCTCCTGCACATGTGGATACAATGCAAAAGGTCTCACAGTTGTAAGCAGAGAGTGAGGGCTGTTATTTTAGTTTTGAAGAGACATGATTTAAGAGACTGGAAATATTTGGCTGAAAAATAGTGAGAAAGGTGAAGGCCTGAGAAGTAAGTTTGGAAATGATCTGTGAAATATACTAGCTGAAAGAAGGCAGCAGATAATACAAAGAAAATCATGAGTATGAGAGGGCTCTGACAACAAAACCCTATTGATTCCACTAACTAGAGGATGCTGAAAAGAAATCTGGAAATGTCAAAGAAGAACCAGGAGAACAAAGAAGAACACACATGAAAAGGAAAAGAAAGCAGAGGAGCGAAAAGTCTAGGCATATTAAAACCAGAAAGAGTGAAAATATGAAAAAAAAACAAAACAAAAACTGTATTTTAAGACCAAACAACCCAAAACATGAAGAATTGAAGTATTTGTTCTCTCACTCATGCTTGTTGATGTTCTTCTGTTATATACAGAATAAATAAATGGTTATTGTTCTAGGGAATGGAAAATGGTAACAGCAAATATAGCAATGCTGAGCTTGTTGTAAATCATGATGTTGACACTTTGCAGTCTTTCTTTCATTATTTTGTGACCCTGATGAATTTCTGTCCCCACTTCAAATGCAAACACAACCTTTTGACATGTAACAAAGCCAACCATTATTTAACATGATTAAATAATACCTATCATTGGCTGGTTGGCTGAAGGAAATATACACAGTATATTAATGGAAAATTATGAAGAGCAGAAAACAAATTGAGTAGCATATAAACAGAGTTTCAAGGCAAATACATTTGTGCGGTGTCACCCAGGGAATACAAAATAATAATTCTTAATCCTTACTCAAAGGAATTCAAATGCAAATCTAATATCAGAACCATTTATGAGAAAAAAATCCGAGTTGTCCCATGAGGAAAAAAAATCATGAACTGTAGATCTCATGAAATCACCAAGAGAGATCAAATAGACATATAGATCAGGCTACCTGAATGTTTAATGGGCTGTTGGATCTTGGCCAAATGTGACCCCCTTGTGTCTGATAATAAAAAGAAAGGTTAAATAATATCCACTTCAGGAAAAGAACTTTCAATCCTTTTCTGAAAGGTCATATGCGAATGTGAACTCTTCCTATTTTAAAATGTATGTCCCAATCTTTGCATTCATTATGATGAATTTCAGAGCAGCAGCAGGAAGGGTAGGGGGAAAGCTTTAAAACAGTGATTCCATTGAGGAATTGAGTCTATAATTATTCAGGGAGAAGAGGGATTAATAGTCCTATGTAAATGGACATTTGGCCTATGAATCTGGTGAAACATCAATCAAAACCATTTTACAATGCAAACGTATAAGAAGAAGATGTCAGCTTCTACAGAACTGGCGGCAGAAGAGAAATAGCATCTTATTTACTACCAAACAGAGCAGATCTGACACGGTGATCATTAAGCCAGTAAATATGGAGACAAATAACGTATTTTTAGTTACTTTTCAGAGTTCTTGATATAAATAGGAACCTGTTTCCCGGCTAGCTTTTCATGTCAGGGACTGAAACACATAAACAGTAAGTTGAACTTGCATGCAATCTCTAGCAGAGTTGGGAACAAGCACCACTAGGTCCATTGCTCACATTTAACACATATTTAAGATAAAGCAATCAGGATCTGTACGTAACTTAGCATTGTGCCTAACTTTACACACCAGTACAAAATAAATTATCTTCCAAAACCATAAAAAGAACCATTTTTCTTAGAGCACAACGACTTCTATTTATATTTATAACCCTCCATTAAAACAGATGTGTTGCTTAAAATCAATCATTTATAAAACATGTGATAATCCACTATTTATAATCACATTGTTTATTGGAGAGAGAGCATTTTCAGTGGATATACTGGATAGTTTAAAAAGACCTCACATGTTGATATACGATTAGAGACAAAAAGCATAGTCCTTTGAGAAATATGAGAAGTATTCCTTTTATTTGAATACTGGCAATGAAACAGATAACTTTGACTTATCTTAGCAGTTCTCTCTTCCTGAAATTACACTCTTTGGTGTATTTTACACTACCCCATCAGCTGATGTAAATATCCATCTGCTTAACTACTGTGTTGGTCAGAGAGCCCCGAAACGGGCAATAAACACTACATTTTTCTCTGGGAACATCTATCACACAGGAGATTAGTATGAGAGCAGTCTCATATTTTTATTCAAGGGAGTTGGTTAAAATGTTTTTTTAGGTGGCTTGAGCTGATTCATAGAAGGTTGAATACATCTAAGAAAACCAGGCTATAGATTTGATTCAATAAATACAGAAAAGCTGTATTTTAGAAAAACCTACCTTGTAAGGTTTAGGGAATGAAAATAAAAGCTTTACGTCAAAATGTGCTGGTTACATTTGGCATCCTTTCACTCTCATCTGGCATAGAGGTGGGGAGCTCTGTTGTAGGTATTTGAAGGAAGTGTGGCTGGGTATTAAGTTGCATTTGCGTTACTCTGTTCATTACATCATGTGTTTCAATTGCCTACCACAACTGAGGCATTTTTAAGGAACAAAAAGTATTTGGGTGCAACATTGCACATGCAGTAAAAAAACCAATAGCCACAGAACCAAAGATAGCGCTTTATGCACTGTGTTGATTATGATTGGCATGCAAGCACTAATCTGTAGAGTAATGAATGCACATTACACCAGATACTGTCACCTTGAAGTCTGATCACCGTAAGCAGAAGCCGCCTGGGAGACGAAAGGATTATAATGTCTTCTAATTAATATTACTCTAAAGTGAATACTTGGTCATCTCCAATGCTTTGGAAACACGCATTTTCAATGAACTGCTCACTTGGTTACATGGGCAGTGAAATGACTATTTATTTTCCAGTCACTTTATGATAAGGCATCCTTGTGTGTACAAAGGCAATTCATCAGGTTTAAATGACAGCTCTCCTCACACTTTCGAGCATCTTGCTCTTTTAGGCAACAGCTCTGAATTTCTTTGAGCGAGAAGACTTCCAAAGGTTTGCAGCCAGAGAGCCAGCGTGCCAGAAACCTTTCGTCACAGGAGGTGGCTGGTGTGTCAAGACTTCACAGGTCTTTGCTCATCCCTCCCGCTGACCGGCTGACCTACAGACCCTTCTGAATAGACACAAGATTATATAAATTAGAGGTTCCTACATTCCTCTATACTTATGGCAGGGCTGCAGCAGGAAGCGCTGCTGTTTGAGGATAGGGAGCTGTAACCGGCTACCTGACGGCTGTCTCCTTTTCCCAGCCAAAAGGATCTTGGCAGAGGAGAGACTCTCCTTCCATGCGTACAGGGTAGCTGGTGGCAGGGAACTTGCAACAGATGAAATACAACGCTGATCACAGTGGCCAGTAAAAATGGGCTTGTTATCTTTACTTGGATGCGATAAGAGCTCCATGACAGATGCTAAGAAATGCTTTCATTTCGGTTCAGATGTGGTTTCCTTGAGTTTGAGACCATTTTTTTTGATTGAAGTGTTTCATTTTATGAGGAAATTCTATCATATTATGGATTCATGTTGAACACACACAAAATGCAACGTGTTCCATGGCTTTGGAAAGAAGGGCCATTTTGCTGGAAGATACTTCAAACAGTGGGAATATATAGCTATTCATAAACAGTCCATTAAAAGGATGAGAAAATGAACATACCCAGCCACAAGTGACCATTTTATATCCTTCAGCTTTACTTTTTCATGTTGAATTTATCATAAATTTTCAAAACAAAATTAAATCTTGCTCTTTAGCTTTTTTTGTTTCCTTAATTTGGAGTAAATATTTCTCTTGTAGTCTTGTCCAGAAGTTTTTCATAGTGCGTAAAATTGCATTAGGGGCGATAATTTCTTACTGAAAAATAGGCAAAGACTAACACAGAACATAATTTTGTGCAAACATTAAATATTAAGAGTAATTTTCCTTTTCCAAGAAAATGACAGTATGAGTGTTCAGGATCAAGCAAGAAAAGACTACCCGGGCCAAGAAGAAAAAAGTATAAATCACAATGTTTTGTTCACTCCCATCCTGGTTTAGCTTCTTGTCATAGCTGCAGAAGATTCAACGAGCACATCATACATCTCTTGCATTGCTAAGCCTGGGAACCTCCAAATACAGAAGAAGGTTTGAAAAAGCCTTAAATATTCTGAAATATTCTGCTGAATTTTAAAAAAAAAGTTTACCTTTGAAAATGCAACAATTTTCAAAGAGATTGTTGCTAAGTACAAGGAGTTCATTACAAAATCCATGAGGTTCCACCAATCATGAATGTAGTCCTGTAGTCCACCATCCCACATCTGTTTAATTTCACCCCAGATAAAACCTGTAAACAGAACATAATTCATTAAGCGTGAATATTAAATAAAAAAGGCTGTGACTATTCTAGACACGTATCTCACAACAGATCGATTCTCCTTACATTAATTATAAAGGGAAGGTGGATAAGTGCTCTAAATTACACATCTAGTTAGGTGAAATTTTATCTTCCCATTAATGTTTCCGGAATTAATTTGTCAGGCAAAACCAAAAAAAAATCATCTGCTTCTATAAGGGCACTTTCTTTCGCTTTCTTCAATCTCTTTTCCCAGTGTATCCTAATAAGTATCAAAAGAGTCTGAAAACCAGTCACCAATGCCAACTCTGTCCTTGGTATCTTCTGCAATATAATTCAAACTGGAAAATTTATGACTGCAGGACTCAATCCAACACATTAATTTATTTCAATTGGAACCCACACAATAAAGAAGAGAATTTCTATTGTTGTCAATGCTGAACTGAAGCGTCCCTTTTCCATAGGAAAGATCAGTGACTGCAGCAGAATATTTTTTTGTTGATTCCTTTCTTTGGGACATGAAGGAATGGAAACTGTTTTCAGGTCTGCAGAGCACGCATTGCACTGGACACAAAGTGATACAGAAATATTCAATCCCAAAGGGAAATTTTGCAAGTTGTCTGACATGAACTTGATTTAACAGCTCCAGAGACAACTGTGTGGACACTCTTTAACATTATAAACATTAAAACCTCTCTGAAGAAGATACTACACATTATTGTATAACATGGTATGATAAAACAACATGGAACATTTAGAAGCATATTTCATATTATTATCTACAGAGCTTTTTTTGATAACAATACCAATAGAGCTTTTAATTTTTTGCAGTTAATTCTTTTCTTAAAGGAATTTCTTACTTTTGTGCTCATTAAAGGGACAAAATTCACCACAAAAGAGACCAGTCTCTCATATATAGATGTTGAGATACAGTTAATTCAACATGGCTTTTCTCTACCTGCTTATCAAAAGTTTCTTTAGGAAATATTGGACAGATTTTGTGCAGTGGCCTATAGAGTCCTGCATCACTCTAGTCTGGGCTTATTTCACCTTGAACCTTAACATTTTGTTTCAATGGTCTTCTAGTTGACTGCATGGAAAACTTGTGTCTTCCCTCAAACATGATCCCTAAGAAGTAATTCCTGGTCTATTCTTGTTTGTGCCAGGTAGGTTTTTGAGTTATTTGGAAGGCAGGAGGGCGATAGATGGGAGGAATGCAATTTCATTTTGTAGTGTTTTGGTTTGAGTCTTTCTGTCTCCTGATTGCTTTCAAAAGGAAAGGTTCCCTTCCTTACTCTCTTCTCCCCTCAAATCTCAGCCAAGTGTTCCCATCTTGTTTCTGTGTCTTGTAATCACAAGCCTCGGGATTATCTGAATCATCTGATTGATCCAGCAACATTTATTTTCATAGGGCTCATTTTCAGCCATGCTACCATCACTATTTCAGCATTCTGCAGAGCTGGGGGAACGCATTCTGGAAAAGGGCCATGGTGGGAACATGCAGACAGGAAAGTGGGATGTGCCCATTTTAGTGTCTACAGCAGCCTAGAAAGGCTGATTGCAACTCCGTCTTTAGGTTATCAGATAAAACTAATACACAAAATATAGCACTGTTAAGAAGCTAACATCTATTTTCAAGCTGCAATCAATTGTGATGAGTGACAGTGAGAAAACAGTTGAATATTATTGCATGGCAGGGGTTAATATCCACTTAATTGGTTAATATCCAATAACAGCATCCACTGCTGCCATTAACTGCCCAAGTGACGTCACAATGGTAACAAATACACCTTCACAGGGCTACTAGGCAGGCTCCTAAATGCCTGCCAGTTTCAGCCTGTGAAATGAGTTAACCACTTACTCTTAAAAGAGCTGGTTACTCCTGACACACAGCGTGAACATGACAACAGCAGGTCTGGCTACCCCTTCCCTCCACAGTCCTATCCAACCTTCAACACACAGCCCGTGTACTGGCAAATGTCCCTGCTTGCTCTTCCACTACCTTTTAGACAGAACATGTTAAGTATCAGCATGTCATAAAAGCAGCTGTTTTGTAGGCTGCAATATACCTCTTGCTTTTCAGATGCTGTTCTGAATCACCCCTGCTCCAACTGCAGAACGGCACATAAAAATAACCATTGTGCCACAGGAACCTGAGGAGAACTGGCTCCAGGCTCAGAGGAGACCCGGAGCCAAAGGCGGTGTAACATGGATATGGCTCCTAAGCCTCAGTGTTAGAGAACAGTTCCTTGGTCTTTTTTATTTAATAATACAGGCGTAGCCCCAGGCTCTTGACACTGGGAACACCGCTATGGCACAGCAAGCAAACAGTTGCATGGATAGAAAATCCCCAAATAAAAAGGCTTTATGGAAATCAATACACATTCATAGAATTAAATAAACTCTTTTGTAATTCATCACAGTTAAGGATTCCCTTTAAAATATGCTTTAAAAACTGAGCAGAAAAAGGTTGGGATGATTAAGATGAATGCTTAAGCAACAGGCTGGAGGTTCATTAATGTCTTCTGCTGAGATACTCCATGATTCACAACCAACCAAAGACATGAACTGACACAAGTGCAACAAGACTGTTCTCTGTAAGACTGTTGCTCAGCATCATATGCTTCGATAGCACTGCCTAAAATATAATAGAATTATGTACAGATTGAAAAAGAAATGCTGACTGATGCTGCTGCATTTGATCTGTTTTGTGAGTGAAAAGCCAGACTGTTCTTCCAAGCATTCCCTGGGCTTCAGAAAATGAAATGTAATGTTGACACTAACAGAGAAATACTGACCTATTATAGAACAGTGGAAGAAAGTATATGGCTATTGTAAATTTGATCATTTCGAGTTAGAAACACAACTAACCCAAACTACCAGTAATGCTGATGTTGTTTGGCAGCTGAAAATTCTGAGTATACTTTGACATTATAATGGTGGTGGTTCTAAATTTTTGTCTTAGTTCAGAAAAACTTTTATTTTCACCCTGATGCAGGGCTTGTTCTTTTCAAGCAAATGATTACGGAAAACTGGAAATCCTACTTTTTTTTTTTTTTGCTGTACTGGAGATGTAATAGTTTAGTCTTTCTTGCCAGCCAAACAATCTAAGTGCAAATTCCATCTATAAATACAGTTACTGAGATCTTATGGGACTACAAAGCACTTGAAGCTAGGCTGACTGGTGGATGCTATGTTTGCGACAGACACACAATCCATGCATGCACAGTAGAGCTTCCCAGACATGTCTTTCTGAAGGCGAATCTTTGAAGGCACAAAATCCTAAGGTTGATTGCCAAAATCCACAACTCCAGGGCAATCTCACCATGAAAGCGGAGATCAGAGTCTTTGGAGGTACCAGGTCTCTATGGTTAGGTATCCTGAGAGGTGCTCAATTAGAGCAATGAATGCTGGAAGAACTGGGATCTCTGGAGTTCTGTAAATGCTCCTGAGTGTGCCTGAAGGGTTATCTTAGAAAAGCGTACTCTGAAATCCTGGATCCTTTCTGCAAAGCAGAAGACTTTTCTAAGGACTGGTGAGCTTACATGACAGAGCTATTCTGAGCAACGAATCTCAGGGATTCCAAGTTGTGCTGTTTAGGATTAATTTACGGTCACATAGCCAGAGGTCTTGAAATCTTGTTGTAGATCATAACTTTATTTTTGGGGGAGAAAGAATGGTCAGGGGGTCAGTCAGCTGTTATCTTCACAGGGTCTGATACAATATGCCAATTTTGTTCAGTTACATCCATTGGAAGAATCAGGAAAATCCTAGGAAAAATTATTTATTGAAAAAAAAAAAAAAGAAAAAGACATCCAGAGAAGTCTTTTTCCCTTTTCTATTGTCCACTCCCCTTTTCTATTTAGAAGACTGGACACAACCTGACTTTATTATCTAAGAAGACTTTCGGGCAATTCCAAAGTACGACCTGACATGATAGAAGAAGAGAAGACATGCAGTGACAAGACTGTCTAATGGGGGCATTGCTACAGGTAGGAAAGAGATATAGAGTACAGGCATTGCCTGCTTATTAATGTGCCAAAGCAGCAATGTTATCACATGTGACACAGCTCATGTCAGAGCTATGTGTTAGGCAGCAAGAAAGACGACGTCTCAACAAAGCAGAGGGGTACCACCAACCTGCACACAGGTGCTGGGGAAAAACTGTTAAGAAGAACCAGCCAAATACAAGGGGTAGATCTAATAGCAAGAGCCTTTAGACAGTCAGGTTGGGGACAACAAGTTCATTGCCCAAAGGTGTCTTTACCTCCCTGGGAGGAAACAAGCATCTCCAAGGCTTGTTTGTGAGATAATCCTGTCATCTGCAGGTGGCTCAATCTTCCCATTTACTGAAAAGGGAGTCATGGAGGATTAGGCTGAATTAAAACAGATGTCAAACTTCCAGGTGTCTGTATTTAGCTGAAATAATTCCACCCAGAGCAAATTTCACTGTTTTAGCTAGATAATCTTTGCTATTTTCTGGTTGTCTCTTTTCTCCAACTGTGTCCTTCCTATCTCTTCACACCAGCTAGATTTCACACCTGCCTCTTATACCCTCACCTATCCCTTCCCCATCAACCTGCTTTTATCATTTATTGCCACTTGAAAGAAAATTATCAACATTATGCAGCTCTTCCACCTCATTAATCAAGGACTTAAATTGAAAAGTTGAAGGTGAGACTTTCAAGAATTTGTTGCATTGTTTATAAATAGATAGTGCAGCAGTAAAAGAGAAATAACAGCATGGATATTTTGAAACAGGCTGAGATGACAGAAACAAATTTCATTAAACATCCTGTGGTTTTAATGGCATCAAATAGACATAAATTCAGGGCAAGAATCCCACAGACCACATGAGGCCCTAGGAACGACAGACGCCATGGAGAGGTTTTTTATAGCGGTATGAAGTATTATACATGTAAGATGATCAATGCAACCATTTGACTGAAGTCCAGTTTGTCTGATGCAAGAAAGGAACTAAAATAGATCAGATAAAACAAATTTGGAGAAAAAAAACAGAATCTGTATGCTAAATATATTTTCTTTTTGAGGTAAACATTTCTGAACATTGATGAACAAAGTTCTTTCTTCTAAAATAAACCCTACATATTGTAAAAATAAATTTTATCCAAGACAACAAAATGGATAGAATTTAAAATGTTTCTTACTGAAGAACAAAAGGCACTGAAATAGAGTAAGATCTTTCTTAGAAAAATACCATCTTTCATTATAATTCTCTTATAAGACTTTTAAAAATCCTCAAGAACTGAGTAATGGATATCACATACTACGTATGATCAATCTGTAGAATTTTGTATATGTAGGTACATCAATATATATACACTGATAAGACTTTTATTTTTATATATTTAACTATAGACTTAGATTTTGAAGCTATATTTCCAGTCTTGAAATCTTTGGATGTTAGACACTGAAATGCCTTTTAAAAAATGTGAACCTACTTTTCTGTTCATAAAGTCAGACTCGGTTTGCACACTCACACCTTACAACTTTAAGCAGGGCAGCAGCTCAACACTATTATGAATGTTCTTCGTCCCTTTGGATAAAGCCTTGGGTTAGACACGATATCTTTTTGTGCAGGCTGACAGATAACTTTCAGATGGTAAAAATCCTGGATCTATCCTGACTGATTCAATTATCAATTCACAGCTACCTAGACATGAGATTTTACTCCTAAGCAACATGTCTCTCATCCCCATGCAAAAGAAACCAACAACAAAAAAACCCCTCCCTTATGAAATCCGTTCAAAGGTATATTAAGTTCTAAGACAAAAAATCCTAGATATACCTTGTCTAAATTCCTTTCTTGTACTGAATTTTGAGCAACTACAAAAACCAAATACATTTTCCATCAACTGTAAAAATTCACAACAATGTTATGCCATCTCCACAACACTGCCTTTTGTTGTTTATAAATAAAACTACAGTTAAAGTCTCACTGTAAATAATAACATCAAGATTTTTCAGAGAAAGATACGAAAGGCAGTATCCTGAACTATTTTTGGTTTTAAAGAGATTTGTGGATCCCTAGCTAATTTTGTCCTTACCTTTCCCACAAAAGGTTGGTTGCTCTGTGCTATTTTTGTTCCTTACTGTTAAGTGATGGGAAGCAAGAGGTTCTTCAGGGTCAATCTTTGCATGCCAAGTTCAACAACAACCTTTTAGTATGCTTCTTGGAGAACATATTTTCACCGGACTGCAAAACCATTTAACTGACAAACTCAACTTTGCTCTACTATGTTATCTAGAGATTTTCACAGCTAGAACAAGAAGCGAGACAAGCTGCTAATGATCTAAAGCTCTCTGAAGCAAAGGACAGTCATTTCAGGGAATACAGTGAGCACTGATAAGGCTTGAAATATCTCTTCTGTTTTACACCTGGGCTGATGAACTGATCTCTGCTGAAGCTATATAAAGGTAAGAAGAAGCACAGAGAGGCATCCTGGCGTAATTCAGGGGTTCCCAATCTCTGGGGCATATTTTGTTATCAGAATACAGCTATTTTAAAGGAACATGCACAGAATCAAAAGCATGCCTTCTGCTTTCCCCTGGGCACAGGGAAATTGGAGAGGAACAACTGTGCACAGTGCCTGGGTCCTGTGCAGGTCAGGCAAAGAGCTGGGAATGGCATGGCCAGAGTCACTGTCTATGTCCCAGCTCTCTTCCCAGGACTGTTATACTCAAGCAAACTGAGTCTGGAAATTGCTGGTTTAAATTATCTGTACACACAACTCAACATTCTGAATATTTGATATCTAACCTCAATTCACTCTTTGTCTTCACTTTCTTATCTGTACACTTGAATTTAATTCCTTCCCCCACAGAAGTGGTGAAGATGAGTTTAGTAATGCCTCTGGAGTGCAGTGAAAAGGTGATGAATAATAGAAGGATTATGGAGCATTCGTGCTTTTTGGATGAACTATACTCTATCAGAGCTGAAAGCATTCAGTGCTGATGATGTACCAGCAGTGCATTTACTCTAGAGTTCAAGGAAAAGTATAATTTCTAAGAAACAGTGATCAGCTGCAAATGAACCTGGTCTAGGCATGGCATTATGAATTATGGTGTTATACATATGTATTTCACCCACTATGGAAGAGCGGGTTCAAATGGTTTGGACAATCAGCATTGAAAAGCCCCTCAAATATTTATGGCTTAGTTTCACCACCTAGTCCAATACATCAGATTTCTCAGTTGCTTGAGTACTTATGCAGAAAGGCATCCACAGAAGTGGGATAGCTGTTCCCTTAACCTCTTATCTTTAGAAGGGACAGTAGCCACTATCTTTAGATGGCATGCTTTCTTTCATGACTTGAATAGCGAGAAGTCTGACTTTCACAGTACTCCTATAAATGCCAAAAGCAAACACCTGTAATTTTTTTAAGCAGTCTTTTGAATTTCCTTTGCAAAATGTTCTGAAATGCAAATGAACTGCAGTTCATTATCACAGTGGAAGATTAAAGGAGATTTAACTTGCTACATCTATCTTAACATTATTGGCCCTTTTTCTTTTATTTTTTTTTTTTTCTCTTTAAAACAGAGTTTTGGTAAAGAGAAGGAATATAAGCCAAGAAAAGAAGTTTAATGTCCTGGAGTGTATGCAAAATAAATTGTAACTCTGGATTGACTGTTACGTTCAATTTGAGTTGGCTAGCAGGGTTAATAAAGTTCAAATTAATCAGAGATGTTCATCCAAACCATTTCAGGTTCGTGCACCTACGTCGCCTCTTTGTAGGCACCAGAGTTATTTTCTTTATGTTTGCTTTGATTTAATCTCCTAATTCACAACAAACAAAATTGGTAAATGCCTGAGTTTGGAGTAAGGGGCTATGGACCTAAATATGGAGATAGAGCACAGAAATTCGGTACATTTCTGCTTTTGACATCTGCTCTACAATAATGTCGTAAACAGAAATTTAGCCAGCCAAAACGTATTGGTCCATTCTTTAAGGTACTTTTGCATAGGAGTCTATAAATCTCTTTAAAGAAAAAGTATATCCTCATTTATTGCTTGTAAATCTCTATTAAGCTCAACAGGTTTACATGATGAGTGGAGCATGCATAATTTTACTCATTATCCTTTAAACTCCAGGGCTTTATTGAAACAGTTTGTGGCATGTTTTTATCAAAATTGATTTAATACAGAAAAGAGTTTCTTGCTTTCGCAAAAATATTGTGGAGAGGGTAAGGACCAAGGCGTCTATCCTAACTATTACCATAGACAGCCTTAATTTAGAAAGCAATATGTATCCAATGTGTACAGTACTGCAATCTAATATTCGTTAAAGTGTTGTATCTCAAAACATCTGCATGCTTCTTAACTTTTCCAGCACTTACTACATTCTCTTCTGTCGCTAGAATAATATAATGAAGATGTTCTTATCAGGTAGTTAATGGTAAGAAATACAGTTTTCAAGCATACACAAGGCTTAAATCCACAAAGAGGTACAAGGCCTTCAGGCAGAATAAATGAATGTATAGGTTGTCTATGGAACACAGAAAGTCCTGTACAGCATTGCTCAAAAGCTCTCGGATTCCTGTAGAGACCAGCTCAGCATCATATGTGCAGCTCTAGGCACAGCCAGAAGTGGATATTTAGGGATGTAGGAAACGGCTCATCTTCTCTCCTATTAACAGGCATGTAAAGATTTAAACATCTTGATACCAAGGATCTAAACTTCATATTTTGGAGCCCAGTCCCATGAAGGGGTTTAGTCATTGAAATATTCCCTGATTCAATGTCTAAATTAAGTACACAGTGCTGAAAGTAAAATTCAGCAGGCAAGAGACCTAAATTCCCCATAAATTGCATTTTATGCTCACTTTGAGTTTCAAGCGCCTAGCTGAGGTCCATAGCTTATCAATACTGAATGCTAAGACAGCCTGGACTAGAGGAACAGCAGGAATTGGAAAGAGGAATAAGTCTCAAACACTGCGTCTCACCAGCACTTAGAAGCCTATCTCAGGGCTTCAGATAGATGTCTATGTAAGACACGAGTTTCAGCATCCAAAACATCTTCCTTTCCTGAAATGCTTAAACTATGTCCCCCAAGAGTAGTGTGAATGTTTGGCACTACAGCTCTATGGCTAAAATTCTTGCACAGGGAACAGGAAACCCGCCTTTTCTCAGCCTGAACCTCTATGCCAGGAGAGTTCTGGGGCAGGAGTAATGGGGTGGGGCTGAAACGTTCACCACTCCTGCTAAAAACGGGAGAAAGGGAAAATTAAGAAGAGAGAATTAAAGAAGACAAAAAACCCAGCAGGTGTCTTTAGCCTCCTTACTAAGGGGCCCTACTAGGAAGCAAAGGCATCAAAGCCAGGCTTTGCACCCACACTGCAGGCTTTTTATGTTTTCTTTCTCCTCAAGCTACATTATTGTAATGTTATGAAAATGTGAAATATTTGAATGCTGGAGGAGCAAGAAAATGCTACTCAATTGAAAACAGGATTGAAGTCCAAAGAGTATCTCAGGATCCTGCCAAAACCTGCTTCCATCAGCAAAATATTGTCTTTACAAGAAAACATCTGACTGCACTGAATACTTGTCTATATATGACGATTTTATATTATCTTGTAAAAGCAGAGTCCTTGTTTGCAGCTCTAAAGCCCTGCCTGTGGGCGGGAAGTTTTCCATCGTCAATAAAAGTGTATTTAAAATGAACATTCAGACAGTCGTCATTAAAGAAGAGAACCCCCTTTATTTTTTGTACTCTATTTAAACACTGTAAAAGGCTATTAAAAATAGGCAGAGCAGTGTTCCACCTAGCCTAAATTGCGGTTGATCCTGAATGCTTAGGGAAACGATTGGAAGACAGGATAAAGTAAAAGCTTCTAGGTTTGCTAAGTGCAGGGGTATCCTTGTCCAGAGATCACATCTCTGCCACTGATTATGGCTGGTTTGACACTATGGATGGGATTCAGAAACCAAAGAAGAGTCTGTAGCTGCATTTTAGATGGAAGACACATTTACAAAGGCTACCCACGTTTAACTGGAGGTCACGGAACATTGAAAGTGTTTTCCCAAGTAAAAAGCCTCCTGAGTTTTTTTATCATAATCAAAACAAGATATTTTTCTTTGGCCTCAGTTTTGGAAATAGCAACACCATTCTAGATTAAATCTTAAACACACACAGACACATATCAGCCAACACCACCAACAACCAAGGAATAAAATAAAATCATCTACATAGAAAATGTTAATCTTAAATATTTTAAACCTGGTAAATCTACAAGAAACTGAGTAAAAGGTCCTGTTATGGCGAGAATCTGGCAGTCCTGAAAAGAAGTGGCTCTGCTGATGTTTAAATAAATAATTTCATTAGTGGGTCCAGTTTTGAGATCTCCAACAAAAAATAGATATTAACTGACGGAAGTGAACTTAGTGAAATGCCATCAAGGTGACAGGGGGCTGGACTACATGATGTACAGAAGAGGCTGAGGGACCTGGGTTTGTTCAGCCTTGACTAGAGGACACTAATGGAGGACTATTACTGCTGTCATCCACTAATGAAATTGCTGTTTACGAATAATTGGAGCCAGACTTGTCCTAGAGGTGCACATTGGAAGGACAAGAAGTAATGGTTGCACATTTTGGCATGGGATATTCCAGCTGATACTGTGAAAAAAGCTCACCAGTGGCTAGACACAGGCACAGGTTGCTGAGAGAGGCAGAGGAATATCCGCCCCTGAAGAAATTCAAGATTTGACTAGACAAGGACCTGAGCAATCTGAGCTATCTTTGTAGTTAGCCTATGTTGAGCAGTAGTTTGGACTAAATGGCCTTGAGTGGTCATTATCCTTTCTGACTGAAGTTGTGTTCCAGCTTTGTCTGGGATTATTTTCCTCTTCTGCACTTTATTTGTCACTACTGGTTATGTACTGTTTCATCTTGTTGTCCATATTATCCTTGATATCTGCTCCCTGGGATGCATCCATTTGTACTAACTGTTTTAATTTTTTACACAACGCTTTCTTGAGCAAATTTAGAAGAGGATGCACAATGTACCTGCCACCTTGATGATCACTTAATCTGAAGTGTGTTGCTGTGCCATCAGTTTGGATGCACATTGTGCTAAGTACTGACAAAACTGTACACTCCCATACATCCCACCAGCAGTTTGTTGACCACAAACATCTGCAGTTTGCACAGTTCCCAAGCATCCACATTCTCTATAGATTCACATACTCCAATAGGATAAACCACTGACAGAAAGGATGGGGAACGGCTTGTTAAAGAGATCCAGTAAGGCTGCATTCCTGCTCCAGGCGCTATTCTGAACAACATAATTATGATGAACATTTAAAGATGTCCATAAAAGAGCAACAAACTCATCAAAACAAATTTGCCTAAAAAATGTTCTTTTTGCTGCAGCCACCCTGAATAACTGGCAGGGAAATTTTTAACCACATCTACTAAGCACCAAGTTTGTCCGGTTGTTGGCTTTCTCCTCTGAATTCTGTAGCATTCCCTGGTGAGCCAAACGCCCACTGCAAGGACATTTAGCATGGTCACTGTTAAATTTGAAGCTAGGGTTTAGAGCAGACGAGGTATGGCAAGCCTACGGGGATCAATATGATCCTTACGTGAGCTCCAGCCAAGACAGACAGAGGGTGAAGCCAGGTCTTACTTGACTTCCCCTTTGCATCACTGTTATTATGCTCAGAGGCCACTCAGCAACTGGATGGGGAATTTGATGATGGAAAATATTGTTCTTCCTTATTTTTTTTCCCAAGATGGGGATCTTGTTTTTCCTGTCCTTTTTTTTTTCAGTGGTGATGGATTCTCAAGCATAGGAAACAGGCCTATGTTTCTGTAGTGTGAAGTATGTGGCATGCTAGGGAGACCTGAATCAACAGCTAATAACAAGAATTAATTTTCCTTACCAGCAAAAGCTTGTTTCTTATTTGTTTAAATGCAAGGACAGGAGATTCTGACTCTTCTTTCCAAGAGATTTTTCCAGGACTGCTGCTTAAAGCTATAACATTAGCCTTGTTATACTGACTTATTGTTCCACAGATAATTGCCACATTCTATAACACCACTTGTGTAATCATTTAATCGTGTAAAAGACAAAACCAATGCAGAAGTTTCCTTAACAGACTTTTAAAATGTAAAAATAATAGTCTCCATGGAAATACAGCCCAGTACAGGTTTTTCCTCTGAGCCTGCTACTCTAGTGACACTTTAATATGTGCTAATTATGCACATTTGGCCTTCTATTACATAGTAGTAGGCAAATGCTATTTAGTGTTTGATCGTTGGAGAGCTTAGATCCTTATGGACAATCTTGAAAGTTCTTAAATTCTATAAAATATATGTATATTGAAAGTCATGTCGATGAGAAGCCTGCAAAGTAGAGTTCCTCTTCCTCTCTTCATTTTAAGGGAGGTAGCTATTAAAATGCAAATTACATGTAGAGCTATTTGAATTAAGAGAAAGACAAACAAAGAATTCGATTGTTTAAAATGTTAATAGTTTTGACATGCTGTAGCTGCTCCCGCATAACCTTTGCTTTGGGAAAAGGTTTTACTTGGTCATGTTTTGTCTCAGACTTCAGCATTTTTCGTCTACATCCAGTAAAATGCAAAGATCTATCTATGTGCCTCAGATTTAGGCTCCCTTGTGTAATTCAAGAGCGCTTCATTTACTCTTTTTAAGGATACTGCATGACTGTATGGTTTGAAGATATAAGATGACAGGCTAAATTGTGGCCTGGAAACTAACCTTAGCTTATTGATAAAGAACTAATGAAACTATTTAGTTTATTAAAAGATGACTAGACCACAGTTTGTACATATGTGAATATGAAAACAGCAGGCTTTTGCTGCGATGCATTCCTTTACAAAAAAAAAAAACCACCCAAAAGCTGAAATAGACATGTTCATCACACGCTGTGAGCTGAAATGGAGATGTGTGTCTGCCTCCTTCAATGATAGAGGGAATTTAGGTACCTTATGAATTGCCTGAGATTATGATGGATGAATCTGGGGCCTTATTATTTGGGTGGGCTAAGGCACTGCAGCACCCAAAGTCTGAAAGCTGAACCCAGCAAATGTCAGATTGGAACTACAGGAAACCACCAATTAGGAACCACTAGAGATAAAATACCTCGGTTTAGATGCAAGAGATTTTGGAAGGCACGGTTTCTCTGAATATTACGGTCTAGATTTAACCACAAGCTATTTGACCACATGGTATCTGACTATTGATATTTATTCATGCTTATGAATATTTGTTTATGCAAGCAGTTCCCTTCACTTGACCTGTACTTCTTGTAGAGGACGGGCTTATCCATCACAGGCAGTACTGGCATCATCTGACCATATGAGTCTATACTGCAAATATTAATGCTGATTTTAGAAATGATAGTCATCTTGATAGTCATAATTCTCAGGGTTAATGGCTTCTTCAAACAAGTGCTTTGGGATGATGACTTACTTAAACCCTTTCCTAAGAAAACAACAGTGTCAGAGGTTGAGAGCAATGGAGGTTCTTCCTCTTCCCACTGCACGTTTCCTGGAGAGGAATTGACCATCAAAATTTTAGGACTGCCTTTAACTGAAACTAGCCCTTACCCTTCTCAAATTGTGCCTTTTTCTCTGGGCTCGGATTTCTTTTTTTTAAAAAGATAGGTTAATGATAAAACCTACTTTGGCATGTCAAGATCTATGTGTGAAGTTGAGTGACAAGTTCTCATCAATGGTTTTGCACAGAAAAAATACTCTGCATACGTATTTTAATGAAAAATACTCACTTGAAAATGCTGGTCAGCACTATTTGCAATAGATGGGTCTGTCATATTAGAAAGAAGCATACTGTAGGTAACTAAGGTTAATGATAACACTCCAGAAATGACACTGTGCCTCATTCTAATACATGAAAAAAAAATATTGTGGCAAAGGGACCCTTTTTTAAAAGCAGACTAACTAACAAAACAAAAAAAAATGGACGCTTAAAAGAATCAGAACAATTTCTGGCCTGGAGAAAATAGATATTAAAAAGAAGATGAATGTGCATGTTTCAGAGCACTGCTTAATCACAGGAAGGAACCTCTGATATCTTTTATTTTCCCTCACTGTAATATATCAGGTGGTGACACTTTGGATTTTTAAACACTTCCCAAGTTGTCTACTACTCTTGCTAGGTATTGGAGGAGATGGACCATTTGCCTGTTTTGGTAGGTCAATAATTCATGCCAGAACTCTCTACTGTATCTTCCTGCCTCAAGAATACTTGGCAAAACCACAGGGGTCAAAACACTTTTCACTGTATTTTCTTTAGTAATACATTTACCCAGGACCCACGGTAATATCATCCACTCGACGATGGTTGGTGGCGGTCCCTGCATGCTCAAGTCTGACCTGTCAATGTGCTGAGAGGCAAGCAACAGCAGGAACAGAAAAGTCAAGTAGGATGCAGTATGGCAGATAAATTTGATAAATGGCTTTCTGATGAAGAGCCCTAATGGGCTTTTGGGAGCTATCAGGTAGCACACAGAGAAGACCGGGAAAAGGAGTCCTATCACAACGCATGTTAACATCTTCACAGCCCAGTGTCGCCTCCTCCATCCGGGGAACTCGTCGTACCAGCGGGATGCGAGCAGCTGCTGGCAGTTGGGCTGAGCAACAAACTGCAGAGAGAAGAAGAAAAGAAGACAGTTAGTTCCTTGTTACCTCTGTAAAGTTATTTCCATGCTATGTATGTTATGATAGATAGCTTTTGGATAGAGATTGAAAAAAAAATTAAAGTAAGCCCGTGCAAGCCCACTCATACTGATAATACCAGTAAGACAGGGCTGAGTCAGCCTGCCCTTCCTTCAACACTAAAAGTATAGTACAAAGCCATCAAAATTCACTTTTCACAATAAAGCTTGACTTCCCCATCCATTGAGTACACAAGGACTCAACAGACTGTAAAACACATGTACCTCAAAAGCTAATTTCAAACTGAAAAACAAGTTCACAAATACTTCCATAATTCAACCAGCAACATTTGCGGAGAATTCACAGAACGCAAGGTGGAAGTCACTATGAAAATGAAAAGTATGACTGAGATCTCTAAACAGTGAAACTGAATTCCACTGCCATGAACAAACTATTCTTAGTATGTTCCCTGCTAATTCTCTAAAAATCAGGCTTACATGCTTTTATACTGACACAACTCTTAGAGATACGTTACATAATTCTTGCACAATATGAACGAAGCACTAGTGAATTCCCCAGTCCTTCACCAATACTTGTCAGGATATATTCCTATCCTGTACAATATTTTATGGTCTCTCTGTTCTCCATGATGAGATTTCAGTTTTAAAAATATGATCCTTAAAATTAAATTTCACCAACATCCCCCCTCCCCCCCCAGTAAATACTAAATATTTTTTGGATAACTTTTCAAATAAGGCTTAATTATATTCCAGGGTTTTATGTCATATTTTTATTTGATCACTAGTTCCTATTTTCCCTAATGCTTTCTTTTATAAACGGGACATAGAGTAGCAGCACGCTAGACTTGACATGAGATATAGAATAGAAGCAACATATGCATCAAAGAGAGTCAGAGTTGTTGTATTTTGTTTTAAAAAAAAAAAAGAAACAAAGAAAAGAAGCATTTTCCTTATGTTACTGTGGTGGTTTGACCTTGGCTAGATGACAGGTGCCCCCCAAGCTGCTCTGTCACTCCCCCTTCTCAGCTGGACAGGCAGAGAAAATATAATGAAAGGCTCTTTGGTTGAGATAAGGACAGGGAGAGATTACGCGCCAATTACTGTCATGGGCAAAACAGACTCAACTCAGAAAAAAATGATTTGATTTATTGCCAATCCAATCAGAGTAGGGTAATGAGAAACAAAACCAAATTTTAAAAGACCTTTCCCCCACCCCTCCCTTATTCCTGGGCTCAACTTCACTCCCAAATTCTCTACCTCCTTCCCCCAAGTGGCACAGGGGGACAGGGAATGGGGGCTGTGGTCAGTTCATCACACATTGTCTCTTCTGCTCCGCCTTCCTCAGGGGGAGGATTTCTCACACTCCTCCCCTGCTCCAGCATGGAGTCCCTCCCATGGGAGACAGTTCTCCATGAACTTCTCCATGTCCTTCCCATGGGCTACAGTTCTTCACTAACTGCTCCGGTGTGGGTCCTTTCCACAGGGTGCAGTCCTTCAGGAACAGACTGTTCCAGTGTGGGTCCCCCACAGGGTCACAAGTCCTGACAGCAAACCTGCTCCAGTATGGGTTCCTCTCCCCATAAGTCCACAGGTCCTGCCAGGACCCTACTCCAGCATGGGCTTCCGGCCTCCTTTGGGTCTCCTTTGGGCGTCTACCTGCTCTGGCTTGCGGCACTCCATGGGCTGCAGGATGGATATCTGCTCCACCATTAACCTCCATGGGCTGCAGGGGGACAGCCTGCCTCACCATGGTCATCACCATGGGCTGCAGGGGAATGTCTCCTCCTGTGCCTGGAGCACTTCCTCCCCCTCCTTCTTCACTGACCTTGGTGTCTGCAGAGTTGTTGCCCTCACATATTGTCACTCCTCTCTCTGGCTCCAGTTGCTGTTGCACTGGTTTTTCTCCCCTCTCTTAAATATGTTATCCCAGAGGCGCTACCACCAACACTGATGGGCTCAGCCTTGGAGAGCGGAGGGTCCACCTTTGAGCCGGCTGGCATTGGCTCTGTCATGAGGAAAGCTTCTAGCAGCTTGCCACAGAAGCCACCCCTGTATTCCCCCTGCCACCAAAACCTTGCCCTGCAAACCCAATACAGTTACACACATGCATATATACATACATTGGATTAAATCATTAGCTGAAGACATAATAAAGCTATGCAGAATCTTCTTTATCTTATTAAATAATATAATTTTTAATTTACACCAAATAATTTCACATTTGAATTCTAACCATATACACCTAGTTTGGGATTTTACATTATTTTGATAATAACCACAGGAGCCAAGTTCCTTTGGGGATGAATAACAGGTAACTTCTTAAACAGTTTCTGAAATAACTGGAATTACTACTGGTAGAAAATCCTATTTAGTTTGGAATGACATGACAGCAAGCACGCATCTTTCTAAATATGTCTGGATCTTGTCAGAAATGTTATCCTGAGCCAAATTCAAACCTAGAGTATGTTAATGAACTGCCAGTGTCCTTAGCAGAGACATATTTACCTACCAGACACCACCACTGAAGCTGCCTCCGACTGTTGTGAAAGACAAGAAAATTTATGCATACCATAAGCATCTTGAAAATAGCCTTAAAGAAGAGTAAGAGTGTTCTCTTCCATTAGGAAAAATGCATTCACAAGGTTTCAGGGTGTTTGTTTCAAGATACAAATGTCTGGAATAATACTGCATGCAGTCAGAGCAGATGGTTTCAAAGTTATGTTTTTGCCAAGTTTTTAATGGGGGACTCCCTACAAATTTTTTCACCTCAGTTTGATTGGGTAGGTACAGATTAGTGCTTTCCTTGACTAGTGACAAAGTATGACTCGTGGACTAATTCTTGAGTAAAATATTTTCCTGGAGTAATATTTTTTCCCTGGAGTGTGCCAGATCCATGTTTGTTCCCCTTTCTTCATAATATCTTCCCATTACATATCCTCTCACCTAGAAGTAATCCTTTCCTAAGTCTTGCCTTTGGGCTGCCCTCATTGTGTTGGGGACCCATGTGAAGGAATAACTTCCAGTGCCTAGCAAGGGCTCGTGATAGACGTAGGGGGGATACTCCATGCCAAGCACGGACAAAAAGGAATGAATTTCCCTTGCTGTAATGTAGAGGATATTAAAAAAAAAAGGAGGGTTTTTTCCAATATCTAACAAGTATTGGGCTGCCCTGGGGCTGGGTAGCCCAGAACTGATGCAGCGATACCTGCATCAACAGTTCCCTCCACCTGAGGGTACTTAGGGAGCTGGTGGAAGTGATCACCAAGCCATTTTCCATCATTTATCAGCATTCCTGGCTAACCGGGGAGGTCCCAGTTGACTGGAGGTTAGCAAATGTGATGCCCATCCACAAGAAGGGCTGGAAGGAGGATCAGAGAACTACAGGCCTGTCAGTCTGACCTTGGTGCCTGAGAAGGTTATGGAGCAGATCATCCTGAGTGCCATTAAATGGCACATGCAGAACAACCAGGTGATCAGGCCCAATCAGCATGGGTTTATGAAAGGCAGGTCCTGCTTGACAAACCTCATCTCCTTCTATGACAAGGTGACCCACTTAGTGGATAAGGGAAAGGCTATGGATGTCATTTACCAGGACTTTAGTAAGGCCTTCAACACCATTTCCCACAGCATTCTCCTGGAGAAACTGGCTGCTCATGGCTTGGATGGGTGTACGCTTTGCTGGGTAAAAAACTGGCTGAATGGCTGTGCCCAGAGAGTGGTGGTGAATGGAGTCAAATCCAGTTGGCGGCCGGTCACAAATGGTGTCCCCCAAGGCTCAGTATTGGGGCTGGTTCTCTTTAATACCTTTATCAACGATCTGGATGAGGGGCTCGAGTGCACTCTCAGTAAGTTTGCAGATGACACCAAGTTGTTTGGGAGTGTTGATCTGCTTGAGGGCAGGAAGGCTCTACAGAGGGATCTGGACAGGCTGGATTGATGGGCCGAGGCCAATGGTATGAGGTTCAACAAGGCCAAGTGCTGGGTCCTGCACTTGGGTCATAACAACCCCATGCAGTGCTACAGGCTTGGGGAAGAGTGGCTTGAAAGCTGCCAAGCAGAGAAGGACCTGTGGGTATTGGTTGACAGCCGGCTGAATATGACCCAGCAGTGTGCCTGGGTGGCCAAGAAGGCCAATGGCATGGCTCACATGGGATGGAATACCTGTGTCCCCTGCCAGCTCCTTGGGGAAATTAACCCCATCCCTGCCGGAACCAGGACACCAACCTAGAGGCCTTCTATGATGGAGTGACTACATCAGTGGTGAAGGGAAGAGGTATGGATGTCATCTTGCCAGACTTCTGTAACGCCTTTGACACGGTCCCCCACAAAATCCTCCTCTCTAAATTGGAGAGATATAGATTTGATGGATGGACTTTCATCAGTGGATGAAGAACTGGTTGGATGGATGCATCCAGAGGGCAGAGGTCAATGGCTCAATGCCCAGATGGAGATCAGTGACAAGTGGTCTCCCTTAGGGGTCTGTACTGGGACCAGTACAGTTTAATATATTCATCAATGATATAGACAGCGGGATCAAGTGAACCCTCAGCAAGTTTGCAGACAACACCAAGCTGAGTGGTGTGGTTGACACACCTGAGGAACAGGATGCCATCCAGAGGGACTTGGACAAGCTCAAGAAGTGCGCCCATGTGAACCTCATGAGGTTCATCAAGGTCAAGTGCAAGGTCCTGCACCTGGGTCAGGGCAACCCCCAGTACCAATACAGGCTGAGGGATGAAGGGATTGAGAGCAGCACTGCTTGGGCTTGGGGGTACTCATAGATGAAAAGCTGGACATGAGCCAACAATGTGAACTCGCAGACCAGAAGGCCAACTGCAACCTGGGCTGCATCAAAAGAAGTGTGGCCAGCAGGTCGAGGGAGGTAATTCTGCCCCTCTACTCTGCTCTGGTGAGACCCCACCTGGAGTACTGCATCCAGCTCTGGAGGCGTCAGCACAGGAAACACATGGACTTGTTGAAATGGGTCCAGAGAAGGACCACAGAAATAATCAGAGGGGTGAAACACCTCTCCTATGAAGAAAGACTGAGAGAGTTGGGGTTGTTCAGCCTGGAGAAGAGAAAGCTCCAAGGAAACCTTATTGTGGCCTTTCAGTACTTTAAGGGGGCTTATGAGAAAGATGCAGACAAACTTTTTAGCAGGGTTTGTTGCAACAGGACAAGGGGCAGCAGTTTTAAACTAAAAGAGGGTGGATTTAGCCTGGATATAAGGAAGAAATTTTTTACAATGAGGGTGGTGAAACACTGGCACAGGTTGCCCAGAGAGGTAGTAGATGCCCCATCCTTGGAAACATCCAAGGTCAGGTTGGACGAGGCTCTGAGCAACCTGATCTAGTTGAAGATGTCCCTGCTCAGGGCAGTGGGGTTGGACTAGATAACCTTTAAAGGTCCCTTCCAACCCAAAGTATTCTATGATTCCATGATTTTAAGAGCTGCATGTATAGGGAAGCTGTTCTAGTACTGCAGGCAAAGGTCTATATCAGAAACCACAACACAGTGTCTACAGAGAATGTACTGCATTTCTGAGAAGTCCAGACATCCAGTTTCATGTTGTCATTTTTATCTAACACCACTTTTGGCAAGGTTAGTTAACAATGTCCTGAAGCAACAAAAATATCTGTCTCTTCACTGCAGCCTTTGCTTTATGGTTCTGAGCTCCATTGGCCATATAACATACACTATGAAGCATTCCAACGTGTCTTCTTCAGACAACTGGAAAATTACCCTAAATCCGTTGCTGACACTTCTTTTATAGTTACTCTTTTCTGCTTCATTTATCAAGGAATTGTATGACATTATTAAAAATGTCCAAAATAATTTCCACAAATTTGACTACTTGCTCCTTTTTTGTGGTTGATTTTCATCATATGCTGTGAAATATGTTCCATAGTGTTATTACATTATTTATTACATTAGCTGAATAATGAGGGAAGTTTTTGAATGGGGAACAGCTGGTGTGCCTTGATGGCAAGAAAAGTGTACTCAGTGGTGAAACCTACAGTCTTGTTCCTCAGCTGCTCAGAGAGGAGGAGCTTGTGACTGCACACTGCATCACCCTTCTTGTCCTGTGGACCTGTTTCCTCCAGAGGAAATGAGGGGAAGGTATACCTTGTCTTCATGTAATAAGTACTTGAGTGCATACAGGAACTGAGGGTGGGGAAGTCTTCCTGGGACCCACAATGTAAATTCCACCTGTATAGGCTGTCTCAGACATTACTCAGAGGTCACATAAGGTTATACAGGTCAAGCAAGTTTATCTGTGATTAATATATTTTATTACTGATCTTGAATGCTTATTACACTTGACTTTTCATTTATCCACCAAAAAACCCTTCCCTACTGTAAAGAAAAAAAAAAGTTTTCATGGCAAAATTCTCTGGTCAAATGAGATTTATACTCTAGCTATTATAAAACCTTCTATTAGAAACCAACAGTAGAAGTGGGTGGAAAAAAGATATTCTCCAAGCTATAAGACACTTCCTGTATAAGTGGATGGGATTGCATCTAGGATGAATGCCTAGTAAAGCTAAGTCAATATATAAGCCCTCTGATGAACTTGGAGCTGAAAAAAATAATCTTTTTTAAACATTTTACCCAAATATTTTACGACTAGCAGAAACAGAAATACTCTGTGACATTAATTTGCCAGTTCTGCATTGCCTATGCCAAAATATTTTCACTGTAGTATATTTTTTCTTCCTTAATTGGAGATATTACATTCTGAGATATTCAAAGTAACTTTTGTACTGTTAGTATTATGTTGTATGTTATTTGACTTTGACATTGTCTCCATATAATTAGCAATCAGCAAGTTTATATTTTCACATTACAATGGCTTCCAATAGCTTCCAGCATTTTTTAATTATGCGAGGGATTTTGCTGTAATGATTATTCCTGGTTGCACATCTTTAGCTACTTCATAAGAGTCTGCCCATCTGAAAATGTTTTGGTATTCATTCTCTTAGTTGTCATGCTGGGAATTGGCTCTTCCCTGAGACTAGTGAAAATCAGAAATTATTCACAGTGCCAGCAAAAATAATCTAGTATAAATAATAGCAGAGCCTGATTCCAGTGATATCCAAGCATATACATAGCCCAGGATTTCATTCTCACTGCTGATTAAATCTGATCTTTAGTTTTGATATAATACATACCTTTCCATCAATGGAAATGATGAAGAAATAACACAAGTAATACTATTAACTATACAATGTGTTTATGGAAATATTTTTTATAAAAATTATTATCTTTATAAATAATATGTCATCATAATAAACGCAGTCAGTTCTTGCCTATAGCACAGTAATACTTCTAAGTATTTATTTCATTGTATTAGGAAATACACAAAGATATCAAAAAAACCCACTTGTAAAAGAGCATTCATTTTTACACTTACAAAGCAGTCTAACAAAAGCTAACGTCCAAATTAAATTCTCATTCTGAGATCAGGAGGTGGTTTAGTATATGTAACATAGAAAAAGAATGTGATTTGTCTTCTGGAAATGAAAGCTGTCAAAGAACTATCCCTGTTACCATTTTCTAACAGATCAAAGTTAAAGATCTTTTTTTGGGGGGAAGAAGTAAAAGAAAATGGTTATCATAATTTTTCTTAGTAATAATTTATATATAGCCATGGCCAGATTCTCTGTTGTACTGATTTGTACTGACATTACAGCCAAGCTGGTAGGAAATGTTAGCTCTGAGGTCTGCTACTCTGTCACACACATTTTCCAATGATTGTATTCCAGTAAAACAAGAATTAAGCCCAATTACTTTTTCTTTCTCTAGAACATTTTACTTTTCATATTTTACATATTTTCCCAGATATTAATGAAAACCCAAGCTCTTCTAGTTATTTTAACTTCAAATTTAGATGTCAAAATTCTCTATCTAATGGTTGTGAAAAGTATATTTGCATGGCACTAATGACAGATTCAAGTCCCAACCTCATTAAATAGATTCCTAAATTTGGTAGATTATTTTTCCCTCTAGAAACATCACTGCAGAGTCTTTTCTGTATCTTCCCCCAAAGAGTATATTTGTGGATTTTGGAACTTACTCTGTGAGGACTGGTTCATTAAGACAAATAACATTTAATTGCAATTTAAATGCTTTAACGTTATTGACTGGATCAGGACGACGTTTTCCTTTCTAAAGCTAGGGAACATGTTCTGGACTCCTTCGGGTGTAGTTATGCTGTCTGTTTTCTGCCTCAGGCCAGAAGCCCTGATTCCTCTGCCTATTACTGTGAATCTTCTTATGTCCATCCCATCTAAGTCTAGCACTGACTGGGGCAGACTATCATTATAATCATGATTCTTGCTGGACCCAAACCACTGGGTCAGCTTTTCCCCAGCTCTGCCTGCAGCTTTGTCATTAAGGGAAGTAGCCAGCTCACTCGGGATCGGAGCACCAGAGCACACCAGCTTGTGCCAGCTTGTTGTCAGACTCAACAAGGCCAAGTGCCAAGTCCGACACTTGGGTCACAACAGCCCCATGCAGTGCTATAGGCTTGGGGAAGAGTGGCTCGAAAGCTGCCACTAACAACTGAGGGTTGTTTAGTCTGGAGAAAAGGAGACTGAGGGGAGACCTTATCACTCTCTACAACTACCGGAAAGGAGGTTGTAGCATGGTGGGTGTCAATCTCTTTTCCCAACAAGTGATAGGACAAGAGGAAATGGCCTCAAGTTGTGCCAAGGAGGTTTAGATTGGATATTAAGAAAAACTTCTTCACTGAAAGTGTTATCAAACATTGGAACAGGCTGCCCAGGGAAGTGGTTGAGTCACCATCCCTGGACATAATTAAAAGATGTATTGATGTGGTGCTTTGGGACATGGTTTAGTGGTGGACTTGGCAGTGTTGGGTCTACAGTTGGACTCGATGATCTTAAAACTCTTTTCCAACCTAAATGATTCTATGATTCTATATCATCAGGGCAACCAGCTTCAGATCATATCCCTATAGCAAAACAAATCCACAGCTTAGATAACTTCATCATAAAATCCAGAGTTTACACTGCTATCACCAAGAATAGAATACAATGCCAGGGTTTTTTATTGTAATTATCCCATTGTTTAACTTCATGTATGAGGAGGAAGAAAACGAAAGAAAAGAAAAACAAAAAAGTGAAGACTGAAATGCGTCCTTAAAAGGATTAATGAATAATTTTATACAAACAATGACATTGCAGTTTTAATTTAAACATTTTAAATTTCCTTTTTGCCTCATCAACACAAGCAAAAGCTCTTCATTTGATTCATTGCTCCTTCTCAGTAAAATGAATCAGCATGCAGAAAACTATTAAATATCTATTAAACATTTCAAGACTTATCTATAATTGCAGTGATTCTGATTAATTGCTTAGAAAAGGCCATGGCAACTGAAACTAGAAAGCAGTTCTTAGGAACCAGCTATGCATGAATAGCCTTATTAGACTTCCCAGTGGTAAAGAAAAGTGAATCAGTTGTTGGGCTTTGGGATAAGAGTACAGAATAGCTCCAAATTTCAGAACTGAGACGCTAGTAAAATACTTCTGGTTCCCATTCGGGGCAAGTATTAGACTCACAGTTTAAATCATTTTTCTAGGGAAAAACTCTATAAGTATCTGCAGAGATAATGAAACATGACTTTACTCCTATTATATTGGATCCCTGGTTTTACATACCTAGCTGGTGTGTTTCCATCCAAAGAAAACAAAAAATAAGAGTGATATTTACATGCAAAGTCCTACACTTGGGACAGAACAACCCTCTGCAACAGTACATTCACTGTCCAGGAAGTAGCTTTGCAGAAAAGACCTGGGAACAATGGTAAGCAAGAAGCTGAATATGACTGAGCCCATGCAGTGCAAAAGTATATCCTGGGACACAGTAGCAAGAGTACAGGCAGCATGTCATAGAGATTTCCCTCTTTGACACTTGTGAGACTACAGCTGGAATGCAGTGTCCTGTTTTGGGTCCCCCAATACAACAGAGACATAGGCAAACTGAAGCGAGTCCTACAGAGCACCTCCCAAGAGGTTATGGGGCTGTATCCCATGATGTAGAGGGAGAGAAGAAAGTAGTTGGGTATGCTCAGCCTCAAAAAGAGAAGAATCATGTTTGGGACTCACTTGCTGTCTTACACAAACAAAAGGGAGGTTATGGACAGAAGCAGGCTTTTCTCAGGAGCGCAATGAAAGGACAAGGATGGTCTCAACCCGAATCAAGGGAAATTCTGGTTTGATCTAAGGAAAATATTATTTCCTATGAGAGTAGTTAAGCACTGGCACGGGTTGTCCAGGAAAGATGCAGAATCTCCATCCTTGTAAATATTCAAAACTTGGCTGAGCAAGTTCCTTAGCAACCTGATTTAACTTCAAGGTTAGCCCAGATTTGAGCAGGAGGTCGGACCAGATGATCTTGAGAGATATCTTTCAACCAAGTATTTTTTTATGATCCCACATACTTACTGCATTAAGCCAAGCAGTGTTTCCTGGGGCAACAAAATCCTTAGTAAGAGCCATAGTAATTGTGTTTACAGGTTTGAATTTATTTATTTAGTTTTGAATTACTTTTCTAGGAATACAAGGTATTACTAAAATCTTTTTACCATTGGTTATTCCCTTTGAAAAAAGGCAGAGCCTGTCTCTCTCATATCATTAAACCATATTATTGCCAAACAATACATAAAAACATTTCAACTGTTCCAAACACTTGTGCTGTAATAATCTGTGCCTCGTGTGTGGAGAAAAAGACATAATAGTAAAAATATTTGCTTAGGTCTATATCGCTTCAATCCTATTATTCCCAAAGCAGTCTTCAGATACTTCATATACTTCTGACACCAAGTTTGCTGTTTCCACCAATAGCTTCTACAAAATAAACTAACATAACATAATAGAAATAGTGGCTGATCATTCTCCCTCTCTAATTCATTCTAACACTGAATCAAATGATATTATAAACACATTTTGTTTATCATCTCAAAAGTTCAAGTTCCTTTTAGGAGACCAAAATCAACATATATTCTAAGCAACTAACATGCACTGCTCAAAGCATACAGTTCATTTAAATCATGCTATCAGTTCAAACTGATTTGGAAACAAATAGCCACTTGTATAAAGAATAGTCTGTTGTCAGCCCCAGGGGTTGTAAAAAGGAAAAAAAAACAACCAAACCAAACCAAAACACAACACCTCTGAACCAGTCAGCAACTACCAGTAGCATGTTTCTTACACCTCAGCTTGTAAGCATTAACTGGTCAGCCAGAAGGGGTTAGGATTTAAGTTAGCTACAATCCCGCCATATGACAGATATGACAGAATCAATGAGTTCCCTCGCATCCAGCTCATTGTACCATTTTGTCTACTTTCTGTAGCTGCCACGTCGCCAGAAGGAAAAGTTACAAATTAATAAACCAACCTTTCAAAATTCATGAGGGAGCTGCAAATCTGTTGAAAACAACTGAAGCACAGAATGCAGTGTGAGTTTAATTAAAGAAAAATTAGCTGGGAAAAGCTCTGAGTGAGGGAAGGGCAGGAAAGGGACTAGAAAAGGTAGGTTCGTTCTTTGGGCATTGCTTGCTCATCTGAGAATTTCTATTGGTATCACCGGACACCGCCTCACTCCTCGTTAGTGCAGTTTGTTGCAGAGGTCAAAAAAAGGTAGAGAGACATTCTTAGCTTCATTTTCCCTTTTTGAGCATCCTTTCAGATTTGAGCAGGGTATTGAGGTATTTGGAAGAAACCTGACTACAATTTTTTTTTCATCCTTCTTTTCTCTATTTTCAGGCTTTTTGCCTGTTTCTGCTCCTTCTTGGAGCAGTGACATTTTGTTACGTTATTTGATTTTTTCCTATAAAAACAATGGTGGTCACCTTACATTAGCAATGGGCAAATTTAGGTTTCACTCTGTCAGCTTAGCTTTATGAGGTGCCATCCTGCATCCTGATGTGAAAAATGGTTATGAGCACAGCCCTTCTTTACGCCAAGCTTTCGGTGTTCTAGCCAAGTGATAAAAGAACCATGTTAAACTCCAAGGTTTTCCACTTTCTTTAGAACTGGCTGTTTATTATGTGAAGCTTGTGTGGAATTGAAGACACCAAAGTTCTCCAAAATCAGTGTGAATCCAGTTTTTGGAAAGCATAACACTCATTTGAAGGATGACTGTATACAGAATTAGAGGGATGAGGGAAAAATAAAAACACAGACAGATTACAAAGGCATTCAAACTAAATAAAGCAATAAGCTGCCTGTTTTCTCTTGAAAGTTCTCTGTTAACATGTTGTAGGGAGGTCTGTCTTTGTAGTTTCATTAATACTTAGGAACAGAATGTATATAATCACTCAATCTGCTTTTCCTTCACTTCAAATACTTTAATGTTTTTCATCTTTAAGTTCCTCTTGTTTAACTTGGCTGTGTGTTTATCTGAGAATGTTAAAGGCTGAGAAATCAGATTAATCACCCAGTTCCTGCATAAAGACTAAGCTGAAATGATAGGTCTTTGGCAGCGATGCTCAGTGAGCATTATTCTGAGACCGTTTGCAGGAGAAATGCATGTGAGTCTGTAGCAGATGCATCAATTATATCAGTCAAGTGCAGCCTTCATGAACTTTCCTTTTGGCCCTCAGAGATGATGTTTTTCCATTTTTTCATTATCTGTACAATTCGCCTTTCTTCCCAGTTTTGCCTTAAATGAGTTCCGAGGCACTGCTCTCAAATGGCCGGTTGACAGCCACCATGTGCAGCTTCTGTGGTTTAAACACAGAATATGAATCTTGAGAAGAATTGCAGGGAGTATCATTGCTTGCTCAAAAGCTTTGCTCTCCAAAAGCTCCTTTACACTTAAGAATAGGTTGTGGTTGAAGAAAATGACCTACTCTTGTGAGCAGACCTAAGAAATCCTGTGTTTTCCCATAATGGGAAGATACCAACAATAGCTGTTAATGAAATTCTGTGTACCCAGTGTCTGCCAGCCTGGAGAAATAATGACAGTCCTTGGGTAGTTCTTTCCTCTTATGGAGCTCTGCTATTTGTGGCAAAACATTAGAGTTTGGTATCTTAAATGAAACCCTGGAGCTACTCTCACTGTTCTTGTACGCAGAGATGTCCGAACACTGCTGGTTTCTTTCATGGCAAAGAACCAGAGCGACGAAGGAACCAATAAAGAGCCTGTTTTACTAGAGTTTTTACTTATGTGTCACTTTTAGGGATGTTGAGGCAACATCTACACTAAGAAATCAAACAGTGACTGAATTTGAGCACTGGACCCCAGTAATCCCCACTACCGATTTGCTCTTGCCTGGTTCCAGTTGTGACATCTCCAGATGTCTCTGTGCAAGGCAAATCTGCAGCTCGCTGCAGCCTGTTTGCATATAAATCCCTCAGCATCACTTGGCCTTAGGGTCATGCTATGGTCTGCTCTCATTTAGCAGCACAGACAAAGTCTCAAAGACCAGTTTCTTCTACAATATTTTACCGATTTATGTGATGCATTTCTGTGTTAGACTGGTGTTTCGTTGCATGCTCCTAAAAACTGGGTAACTCAGGAGATGTTTTTGTTTGCCTGACTTCCATAGGTATTTCTTACGGAGATGGAGTAAAACACATTGGCTTACAGTTCCAGCTAAAGGAATATATTTTATTTAAAAATGTGGAGCAAAATGACCCTTTGCAAAAAGCTAGAGGTGGAAGAGGCATATGTGGAATGATATAACCAAAGGCTGTTTTTTCAGTCCCTGCAGGTTCATGGCTACATTCTTCCTCAACAAAGCACGGGCAATTTGTTCACTGACAGAGAAATACACTCCATAGGCTGTTGTCACTGCCTGCACGACATGCATGCCCTAACTTCTGCTCCAGCAAGTCAGAAAAGGTACATTTCTAAGAAAGAGCTGCTCTTTAATCCTTGTGAAAGGTAGCTCACTGGTACTCTGAAGGAATATTTTCTACTGCTTCCTTTGCACTCTTCTGTGGTCTTAAGCAGATGTATCCTGATCATATGCATGAAATCATGATTCCCTAAACTGAAATTTATTTGCGAATAAGACATATGTTATAATTAAGAATAAAGAAGCTTATTGTACAGTAAGAGATAAGTGAATACAGGGCAAAAATCCAAAGCAAACCTGCAAAAACATTGAATTTCCTACGTGAAGTGCAATTTAAATTTAGATTGCACAAGTACCTTTCCCATCCCTTGCACCTATGGTTAACATACAGTCTTTAATGAAATCACCCAGCTGGAGGACTTCTGCCTTGACCCCCAGGCAGGCTGGGTGATGCCTCCTGAGCCAGAGTCATGTTCAGTATCTATTTTTCTCCACAAAATCCAGCCTGCAGCTGTAAACGTCTCATGCTAACACCATCAATACCATAATCAGGGAAGCAACACCGCTTCTTTACCAAACAACCCTCTTAAATTTACTCCTGAAACACCACCTTGCTGAGGTGATGGTTGTGAGACCCTCGCTCCTCTTTATTCCTTACTGCTGCTTACTCTGTGCCAGACAGCTCCAACCCTGACAGAAGCTGTAGTGCTCCTGGCACCAGCCTCCATCACCACCACAAAATTGTGATTTCTTCAGCATCCAAACACTTCAGTGAGCCACAGAGAGGATGGCAGCCAAAACAATCCATATGTGGTAACTGGACTATAATGTCAACTATATTACATTGTAATTGTGGGGTGAAACAGCAGCAGCACTCTCCAGTTTTAACTACAAGCTCCTTTAGTGCTTCGTTTCAGAACTTCAAAGATAATCTAACATCAGGGTGTTGGGGTTTTTTTTGTGGGGAATTTTAGAAACCCCAACAAGGGATCTGACACAGCAAACCCTTAATCACTGAATTTGACAGCTTAGAAAGGCAAAAACTCACCTTCTGTTTTGAAAAGAAGGCTTGATGGCAGACGTATCTCACCATTGCTTTGGGGAAATGTTTTTCTTTTTCTGAAGTACTGAACTTGCTGGACCTGTTACAAAACCCAGCTTTCCATGGAAATTGAGGAAGGATAGAAGCCAAAGGACCCAAGGCTGAGAGAATAATATTTATGTTTGTATTGGCATAATATTTACATTGGCAGTGTTACGACTATGGTCAATTTACATTAATTGCATTTGTGAAGGAAGGAAGAAAAAAAATTTCTTTGCCTTAATTTTCCTTCTGAAAATTACAAGATAATAATTTTCACCTAAATGTTTTGAGGTAGCATCATCATATTTATTGAAAAATTGGTAGAGGAAGAATAATATACAATTGCTAAATAGTCCATTGTCTTAATTTTTTGTTGTTCTGGTGACTACTTTTACTTCTAATACTAAGTATTTGTGTTTCATACCTGGGGGGAAAAATCTCTAAACTGAACACTTTCATATTCTATCTTCTTACGTAGTAAATAGTTTTATAGTAATCTACATGTTTCCTTCTTTAATCATTTCAAAATTTATATTGTTTGGTTGTTTCAGACTTGTTGAACTATAGGTAAAGTTAAATATCCCTGGAGTATTGCTACAATATTAACAGCAACAGCAATATTGTTCCTTACCCTTAAAAGGTGTTAAGGGTTAAGAAGATGCAAAAATGTTCCTCTCATGCTTTCAGCTGAAATGCCAGGGCATATACCAGCAAACATGTATGAGAAAGACTAATGGGGTCACATTTCTTAATACCACAGAAGAAGAGAGAGGCAAGTATCTGTCATCCTCTGTACGCTTGATGACATCTTCACAGAGACTTCCAAGCATGCTGGCTACAATGAATATGGCTCCTCAGTTTCTGTCATCAGATCATAGGATAACTCAGGCTGGAAGGGACCTCAGGAGGTCATTTGCCCAACCTCCTGCCCAAACCTATGAGATCAGACTGGGTTGCTTAGGGCTTTATTCAGTTAAGTCTTGAAAATCTCCAAGGATGGAGAAAGCATAACCTGTCTAGGAAACCTGTTCCACTGCCTAACTGTCCTCATGGGGAAAGTTTTTCTTTATATCCAGTCCAAACTTTTCTTCTTGCAGATGATGCCCATTGTTTATTGTCCTTCCACAATGCAACACTGTGTAGAGCCTGGCTCCATATCCTCAATGACCCCCCTGTAGGCGCTGGGGGTGATGTTGGTTCTCCCTGAAGTCATCTCTGCTCAAGGCTGAACTGGCCTTGCTCTCTTGGTTCCTCCTTGGAGAGGAAGTGCTCCAGCCCTCCACCATCTCACTAAACTTGCTCCAGTTTATCCATGCATCTTTTGTATTGAGGGACCCAAAGCTGGATGCAGTATCCAGATGTGGTTGCATGAGTGCTGATTAGAGGGTGACAATCACTTACCTCAGCTATGTTCCTGTTAATACAGCCCAGGTTATTGTTAGCCACCTTTACTGCTGGCCCTTGTTCAGGTGCTCCAGCTCCTTTTCTGCATTGCTGCCAGGCAGTCAGTCCCCAGCCTGTGTCACTGCAGGGTTTCTCCCTTCCCAGGTTCAGGACTTGGAATTTGTCCTTGTTCAATTTCACTAGGCTCCTGTCAGCCTGTTCCTCCAGCCTGTCTTGGTCTCTCTAAATGGTAGCCCTGTCTTGAGCATATCAGCTGGTTTCTCTAACTTAGTGTCATCTGCAAAATTTTTAAGATTGGACTCCTTCATCTTCCCCAGGTCACTGATAAATCTGGGCCAGTACAGATCCTTGCAGCACTGCAGTTTTTACCTGTCTTCAGGTAGAGTATGGCCCATAACCCACAACCCTCTAAGCTTGATCATCCAACTAGTTTTTTACCTATCTTGTTCTTCCACCCAGACTGTAACGTTCTAACTTGGATACAACAATATAGTGAGAAATGGTGTCGAAAGCCTTGCTGATTTCAAGGTAAATGATATCTCTTTGGCCACAAACCTAGTTAGTGTCCAAGTGGTGTTTCTGTGGTCAGGTATGTATACCATAACTGAAAAAGCCATAACAGAAAAGCAAGCCAACTTCAAACCAATATAGTCTTAAGTATTGACAAGGTCTTGTTTAACCACCATTTGCACACTGTAATTTGCAATGATTACACCTGGAAAGATCTGTCACTGAAAATAAAAAGTGCTCCTACTCCTAGACTACTTTTGCCAAGGTTTAGTACAGAGCAAAGAGCAATTTTTCACAGCCAGGTTAGGAAGACCTGACATTAATTTACTGTAATGAAAATTATAATCTCTCTTCATTCAAGTGTGACTATGCTATTCACCTTTAATGTGATTTGACTAATATATTCCTGTTGAGAATAGGGTCACATGCAGTGAATGAAAATATTTTTCATTGCATATAAAAGCTTTGTCTCTTTATTTCAAGATTTTGACTTTGATTTTGAATCTGTTCAGTACAGGTTTCCAGTTTTAGAAATAAGGATGAAGAAATGGCTCAACACAAGTGGAGTCTTGCAGGCTGTCATAGCTCTAACAAGTTATCTCTTGCAAAACTTTCCATCTAATCTTGAGAGTCTTCATGTAAAATTAAGGATTTTTCCCTCAGACCAGACCTCTGAAAGGCGGCTTTGTATCATCCGATCTCTGTATGTCGGTGAAAATAAGTCCCAGCATGGCATGATGGAGGCTCCCAAACACCTGATTTTGCTAGGAGGAAGGTGCAAACAGTTCAAGTCCTATAAAGCTATCTTCCAAGGATACGTTGCCAGCTCCTCTGTAAGGTGGATTTATGAATCATGGTGGTCAAAGAGAAGTTATGTTTCTTTGAAAAGTGAAGAACAGGTTCAAGAACATTAGTTCTTGACATTAGTGCAGTGAACTCTGAGGCTTACCTACTTCTGTTCAAATTTTTGGCTCTTAATCTGTATGTAGCTCAGGTCCAGAAATATTCAAATGCTTAGGAAGAGCTGATCTGAGACTGTTCGACCATTTCTATAACTCAGACATGACCTGTCCAGACGGCATGAGTGAGGCCTTAACCCTAAGGCAAGACAGACTTTTAATATAGTCATAGAATGGTTTGGGTTGGAAGGGGCCTTAAAGATCGTCTATTTAGGCTTTTCCCCTCCAACAAACTCTAGAGTGAGTCTAAGCCCACCAAGTCTAAATATGTAACTGTATAAACAATATAGATAAGTCTTTGTGGTAAATCTGGTTTCTCTCTGAACTTACTTGCTAGGCAGATCCTTAGATCACACTGTGCATTAGAATGGAAGCCACATCTTAGATTGCCAAAGGGATTCCAGTAAACAGGCCCTCAAGGTTCATCTGTCTCAGCTTAGGGGGCTTTTCCACTTCTCAGAATGAGAGAATATCAAGACTTAAAAAAATAGCATATGCCTACTGTCACCTACCTTCNAGGGGCTTTTCCAGTTCTCAGAATGAAAGAATATCAAGACTTAAAAAATAGCATATGCCTACTGTCACCTACCTTCCAGAAATTGCATGCTATTCTTCTTAAAGGATCTTACTTTCTTTTTAGCCTGCACAACACATCTCGTTATCCCATGCCTCCTCTGCAATACAGGTAAATAATGTAGGTGGTGATAAAAATTATTTTATTCTTAGACGGCCTGAGTTTCTGTCTGGAGATGTCTGTCTCTTCCCACTGACTACGAAGGGACACAAGGCTATGCTGCTGACATAGGTACCTTAGTTAAATACCTGAGGCTATGTGGAATGAGTCAGGGACTCATGGCACAAACACGCTACAGGAATGGCTATTTCTAGTTTCTTTCTACATGCCATAAAGAGGACAAAAAAAGAGTCCAAGCCTTGAACTAATTTTATTAATAATGTGTCAAACCTTTTTTACCTGCTGTTATACTTTTAGCTTGTTTTAGTGTCAAACATTGTGTAACTGAGTCATGTCTTTTTGTGAACCATAACAGGTCTGCTAATGAAGCCCTTAAGGTTAGCTATTTAGAACAACCTCTAATTTAAATGACTACATTACCCTGGTAATTAAATATTATTATCTTTTCTGCACAGCAGGCAGAGCAAAATGTTTCTTTTTCCTCTTCATCCACCTAAAAAAACAATGAGACAGATCCTGTACTTGGGCAACAGAGCATAGGCATTTTGCACTTTGTAGACCTTCTGCGATTTCTACTTGCTGAAGATCTGCATTGATCTTTCTCTCCAACAAATGTTAAGGATCCTCACATTTTTACAACATTATTCAGGAATGAAACACATTTAAAGCATAAAAGCTATGATTTGATGTAATATAGAACATGCCATAGGATATTCAGCTCTAGATTTGTTTCTTCTCTTATTCATATGCATTCACCTTTGGCTTTCCCCTGTTCTTCGAAACATTCTGTAAAATCCCTCCTTATGAAATCGTTGCTTGTTTGCCACTGCTCACCAACAACGGAGCCTATTCTCCTACTAGCAAAAGAGTTTTAATTTTTAAAAAATCTTTCCTCAAAATGTCTTATTTTTGCAAAGTATCTCAGCAACAATTTCTTTAGCCTTTTGCCTTGCTAAAATTTTGCATCTTTCACTAGAGGAGTATCTGATATGAATGCAATAATGGAAACAGTAAATATCAAATTAGAATGGGAGGACCTGAATTAAAGCAGAAAGATTGAAAAAAACCCCAAAACAATAAAATACCCTATTTGGAGATTTCACAGAGATTACAGAATTCAAGCCAAGAACGAAACAAAAAAAAACTGAGTGGAAAATACTGACAGATTCATTGTGTCAGGGGAGAACAGAGAAGAGGCAAACTTAAGGAGCTGGCACTGTCAAGATGCTGTTCAGACACATATGCAGAGGACAGGGAAATCTGCCCCTCCAGAATGGACACATTGTTGTATGGAACTGGTCAAGAATAGTGATAAGTCACTAGTTGTGAAGAAAGGAAGCAGTCTTTAAATCACACAGCTGTGTGACTTATGTTCGCTAAGAAACATTGCCAGTGGCTGTTTCATATGGTATTGGGGGAAAGTGACAGTATAAAATGATGATGCCAGAAGGCATTATCCTTCCTGTGCTATCACTAGTAGATGACAGTATTGCAGAGAAACTCTGATTATTGCAAAGCTGGACACCCAAGTTGAAATAAATTCCATTATAACTTTAACTATAGAAAATATGGTCTAAGACAGTCATCAAGACCTCTCTTCACCACCCAATGGGGAGAAAAGGCATCTCCAAAGGACAAATAATCTCATTTTAGATTAGAAGAACAGAAAAATATTCTATAAGTGGCTGTTCCTTTCCATAAATGCCTGCCACAGACTAGGGATCCAGTCTGAGTTCAAACACCTAAATTTAAGCACATGTAAGTAGTATGCCTTACTTAACTAAGTTCCCATCGTCAGTGACTATCTAGTTAATACAGTCAATGGATCCCAGGAAGAAATTTACCTTACATCTGGAGATACAATTCAGTTACCTACATATAGACATCTAGTGCTGTTTCAGGTGTTTTGAAGTATTCTGGCTTCTGGTTCCTGGTTTGGAAGGGCACATATCCCCCGTAGGTATTGTGCCATATCTACCAGCTCTGTTTATTCATCTCATAGCTTAGGTTATCTCAAATAACACTAGACACCTGTGCTTAGGAAACTAAGTTGGTCCCCAGTGCCTGTTCAGCTGAATCATGCTCTATGGACCTATTGACTGTAACAGGAGCTTACCTAACTAGCTCACTTGTAAATAACAGGTAGACCTGGAAGAGTTTTCAATTCCTACATCTCTTGTGCTATTTGACATGCCCAAGTACATCCAAGATGTCTGCGCAAGACATACATGATGGAGGAAATACGGGTTATTGTGTAAAGGAAAACTGTTGAGCTATTAAATCCCTGACACACCTTCTAATGTGGAGTGTGCAAACCAGAATGAGTCTTCAATCTCAATTCTTTGTCCTAGGCTTGCTGAGCATTTGCCTAAGCAGGAAAAAAAGAAAACTGAAAGTAGTTACATATCAGATAAGCAGATCAGTTCCTGAGCGTGTCTGCAAAGCACAACTTCCAACATATATAACCTGCTAAATGGTCTACTTCCATTACTGTGAGACCAAATTTAATCTAAAAAGGAAAACATTACTGAGAAAAAAAAAATAAATGTGCTTTCGGTTATCTCCTCTGTTTATTCTAGTTCAGCATGCCTTTGCACTGGTTTTAGGCTGTGTCAGGTCCTGTAAATCTAGCACCATATAAACGTAAGTGAAATTACCAGGGAAGTTAAGCAACATAGAAGACTGGTTATATTCTATATTCATTAGTGATATTAATGAAATCAAACTGATTTATTTAAACAACAAATCTAGCAAGCTTTTCACAATCTTTCAGTAAAAACTCAGCATGCTTTTTTTCCCCCAGTCCTTCCTTCAGTTCCCACAACAGTATTTAGAAGACATTGGTGTGTTGTTTTCTACACAACTGAAGCTATAACTAACAACAGCAATTTCTTCTAAAGTTTTGCTCAGGAAGACATTCTCCTAGGCAGATTAAAATTTTAAGTCCTCAAAATTTCTTTGAAGCATAAGAAATAGAGCAGTTCTGTGTCTGGTCAAAGCCGAAGCTTTATCAAGTAACACAAAGGCAGAAGCTGAGTCAATGAGTACCACAGGTTGCTCTAGCTGTACCCTCTTTCTGCTGAGGTAGGTTGGATTAGTTTCATTCATGAAGAAGAAATGAACCACTAGATTATTTGTTTTGTTTGTGTCATGAGCGCTTTATCCACAAAACGAGTAAAATACAAGCCTTAAGAAATGAAACAAACAAAAAAAAGTGATTCCTGCTGTATTTACTCCACCCTTTATCATTAGGAGCCGCGGTCAGCCTTACAACGTAATTACTGCTCTCAAAGTGTTAGCACAAACAACCTGCAACTACGTAAGCACAAACTACCTGCAACTAAGGACTGATTGTGCTGGGCACAGCACAAACCCCTTAAACAATAGGCAAAAAGTATCCTGAAGATCCTATACATAATAGATCTGATACATCCGCTTCATAATAGAAGGTGATAAATGGTTGAAGGTGCACTGTTGCATGTAGATCAAAGCGCTGCACTCTTGTGGAAAGACAAGAGACCAAAGAACTGTCCAGACAGACTGACATGGAAACTGATGTTGAAGCTATGTATAGACTATGGGCTAAGACCACCTTGCAAGCTGATCTGAAGCACACTTGTCAACTTCATCAGAAAAGACTGAGATAATCCCAAGGCAAGGTAAACTGGGGCACTCTCCATGCTACTGGCGCTCTCAGGAAGCACCCATTCAGACAGAGTAAGGAGTTCATTGTCCCCCTTTGGGAATCCTTTTGGGGGCTGAGGTATGAATAAGGCACCAGGAAACTCAACGCACGTAGATTTCAGTGGATGAATAGCCAGCAGGCACAGATAGTGACCTGAGTGATTATTCCACTAAATTTTTAAGTGCTGAGGGAGTCTATATACTTACAAAGTTAGACAGAAGCTGCAGATACCTATACTTTATTTTACTCTGACTTGCAATCATCTTTCCAAAATCACTGAGTGAGCTGGTAGCAAAGGAAGGACTAAAATCCACTGTTTTGTCTGCTTAACCATACTGTCTCTTCTGTAAATGAGCCCGGGAAACAAGATTAGTTTCTTTTCATGACCTATGTGTCTTTAGAAGGGTTTTTGGTCCAAGGAGTCCTGTTTGATCTACTCTATCTCCCAAGACAGAGTCACTTAATGAGGGAAATCAAGATTCAACCGAAACGCATGAGACTGCATGGCTATGAGACACTGTTCTCCTGGTGTTCAGCCCAGGGAATGATTGTCTCTAAACCTCAAGCTCCTTTTACCTCCTGCTGACATGGGTCTGTAGCCTCCCTGTTCGGTAGACAAAAGCAGCGGCAGTGGATGGCACCCAGGAATATCTGTAATAATATCGTCCCTGTGGACAGGGCGATAGAGAATGGGCAATGGGCAATGGTCTCTGCAATTCAGTAGGAAAAGGGAGCTAGGGTTAGAAAAAAGAGGAGACAAAGGGTTACGAAGAAAGAAATATAGATATTGAGGTTCCTGGAGCGTGCCAATAAAAAGGAGAAATGACTTTTAAATGTATCACAAGGGAAAGCTATTGAGACGGTATCAAAAGAATATAGAGTCTCTAGTATATTTTATGTGTCCAAATAACCACCAAGGGAGTTCTTAATTTGCTCAGCTGTCTTGTTCAATCCAAACTATTGACTGAAAGCTATTCTAATATCTGGAATAACCATGAAATAATAGATGGTGGAACCTCACAGTTCAAATGAGCATTATCAGAGGGATGGCAAATTCCCCTTACTTGTGATACCTCCACTACGTGCCAGAATTTATCAAGTCTTGGGCTAGAAGGAAGTGGGTCAAAGAAGAATGGGAGACACCGTGGGACCATGCCAAAGGTGGTCCCTCATCACCATCAGGTCCACCATGCCTGATGATGATCTGATGAAGAAGGAATGGAGTGCGGAAGAATGTCATCCTATTATTCGCAGAAGAAAGCCAAGTGTCTCTGTAAGGAGGACTTGTTAATAGTTTTGTGTGAACATTTTCTTTTCAGTATGAAAAATACCCTAGAAGTTCAGATGCCAACAGTCAAACTCGAGAGATATATGACTTTCACAAACATAAGTTCCTGTTTGTCATACCAGTGACATACTCAACACCTCTCTTCAGTTTTCTACTTTAACTCCCAGAGTTGTAAAGTTTAGAAAGTTTTATTCTCTACTCAAAAGTTTAAATAGGGATCTGATCTCTTTGAAGGCACAAGAGTGAGTTCATATAACTAGAGTTGTTTTTCTCATAAATCTTTTGTTTGATAATGGATGCACATATTGGTAAAGGAAATGGGTGAAGAAACCCTTTACTATTTTAACCTTGATAGCTGAGGCCTACAGTGAAAACAAAGGAGAAGGAGGGAAAAGAAGAATGCTCTGTGGACATCTGGTGCAGCAACGAGGAGGTAGATGAAAAGAACCAGCAGACAGGCCTAAACCAAGTTAGCTTTGGCTGTCTTGTTTTGTTGTTCAATAAACTTTTATCTTAATGGAGGGAGTCCTGCCAAGCAGTGGAAAAATTCACACTGCAACAGCATGCAGAAGCTTCAGCCACCACGTTCAAATGTGCCTTGGTTAAGCAGTCACTCTTATCTCAGACCAGTTGCACCTAGCACAGGCATGGAAAGCTTTGATCTTGGATAGAAGGACAGAAGACTTTGTGTAAGAGCCTCCTACAAGATATGTGAGACAGGAGGGGCTGCCTAAGAGTGTCCTGGGAGCCTGGAAACAGGAAAAATAGAAAGGAGCTAAATACTCCTCTACAAGTTAGATGCCTATATGAGCTCTTAATAGTTCCCAGGATCCTCCTTTCTACCCTTTTTAAAAATGGGTGCGATGTTTCCCTTTTTCTGGTCACTGAGGACTTCACCTGACTGCCATGACTTTTCAAATATTGTGGAAAGTGGCTTGACAATTTCATCAGCCAATTCCCTCAGGACTCTGGGATGCATCTTGTCAGGTCCCATAGAATTCTGTATGTTCAGATTCCTTAGGTAGTCACAAACCTGATCTTCTCTTACAGTGGGAGCGACTTTGCTCTCCCAGTCCTCATCTTGCGGTCCATGCAATCAAGAGGTGTAGCAAGAAAGGTTGCCAGTGAAGACTGAGGCAAAAAAGTTGTTGAATACCTCAGCCTTTCCCTCATCCATTGTTACCAGTTTACCGGTCTTGCTTATCAGGGGGGATACACTTTCTTTGACCTTCCTTTTCTGGCTGTTACTACAGCTGAAATAATACCAATTACTTGGAGTTCTTGGGCTTTGCCAAAATGACTTGGAGTGAGGAGTGGAGTGAAGCATAGCTGCTGGTGCAGCTGTGGTGGAAGGTGTGGGGAGCAGGAGGGAGGAGCTGCACAGCAGCCAGGAGTGGCTGATGGAGGCCATGGGAGAAATGGAGGCAGCGAGCAGATGCAAATCCGACCGCAGCTCAATCTGGGGCTCACCATCCAGCAAAACTAACAAAGCTGAGCTGTGGATTAGATACTCCTGCAGGTGTCGAGGAAGAATAGCCAGATCCCCAGCAAGTATACGGAGGGAGGAACGAGGGCTGTAAACTTCCTATAGTTATGGGTTTACACTCAAAATGAAATCCTGTGCACAACCTTATTTATTCACCTTGTTAAAGATCTTCCTTCTCTAAAATTTTGTTTTTTAAGCAAACGTTTTGTTATTGCAAGCAGCAAAAAATAGCTTATGGTGCTAAATCTACCCCAGGTTTGTAGGGAAGCTTGTCGGTGCATTAGTAGTGACTCCTTCAAACCAAAAGCCAACTTCTGTTGCTGCTGGTCACATCCCGGCAGAAGGATTGTGCGCTGCTGGTTAGGGATATGCACTACTGGTTGTTCTTGCTTGAGGCAGACATCCCAGCAACATTTCATTTAAGTAAGATGCAGAAAAGGAACTGAAATGAGAAATTTCCACCGTACTTCGTTAGCAGCAAGTCTCCTCCTCTTTGAGTTAATTACTTCTAGCAAGTGTTCAAAATAAAAAGACGTTGGTGTCAGTTCATGAATAGTTTAACTAGAACTGTGATGAGAGGGTTGAAACTTGTGTGCGGCATATAGCATTCAAAGGTTATCGATGCCTTCTGAGACATCATTAAAAAGTTACTGCCGAGATTCATTTCCCCTTACGTGGGCTCCGAGCCTTCAGAATCCAAAATCTCTGTTACCGCAGGGTAGAAATTGCAGTTGATGCGATAAGTTGTCTAACTTGCAGCTACATTTTCAATGCCTAGCGAAGTAATTCTTCTAATTGCAGCGCCCTGTTTCCTTACCCAGCCAAGGGAGCAGAGAGAGATGTCTCTGGAGTTAACTTAGATGCCTTATCTTGAGCAGACAGGATCTCCCTCTGTGCATACCTCTGTCTCTTGACTGTATAAGGAATTTGCTCACATACTTTAGGAGGATTGCTTCACCACGCATTTAAAATGTAGGCACAATTAAATGCTGTATTAAGCAGATGTGCTCCCACCCTGTGATTAAAGAGCATTTTTTTCTAGCAGCAATAAGTACATCTTCCACAGGGACACCTACACTTCATTGAGTTCTGAGGTAATAGATAACCAATTACAGTAAGACTTTAAGTATGTGTAGCAGATAAGGTACTTACATAATTTATACTATTTAACAATCTGTGGAGTCTTTATCTATAAACACAGGGACTTTTACATGATTTACAAAGCAAACATATGACCTGTTTTACAGTACCTGGCTCTTGCTCAGAAAAATGTTTATCAAACTTTTTGAATACTATGGCTGAGAGTCTGCAGAAATGGGTCTTTTGGAGACACGGACCCAAACGTGCATATATCACTCCTCTCAGTTATGGGATTCATAGACTAAACACATCTTTCTTTGGTGTTAAAAATGTCCAAATATTATCAGAGTCCCTTTTTTTTGTGGAGTTTTGTTATTTTTTTACATGGAGACTTCTGACTGCACCTTTCCAGTCTTTTGACAAATATTCACATACACAGTGACTTGTTAACACATGGCTGCTGTGTTTCTGTTTATCTTTCAGGTGTATTTTATTTAAACACAGGCTAATTCTTAGATGCTGTGTTTCCAATGTCATTGCTGATTGCAGAGTCAATAATTCAGGCTTTTGCATCTAAAAGAATTTTAATGAGAAATTCATTATAATGCCTATGAAAATCACTCAAAAACAATCTGTGGTTCAAAAGGAAAATTCTGCTCTCTGAGACAGTCAGATAGCTTGACTTAGACTCTTAAACTGTACTGCTACCACAAGAGCTCTACAGAAATTTCCAGCATTTCCAGACATATTTTATATTCCATATCTAAATAAAAAGCCAATGTTCCCAACAGAATGGCAGTTTAAACATTAAAAAACATAACTAAGAACATGGCAAATTTTCATTTCAGTACTTTAAAATTATTTTCTCTAGCCATTGTTGAGATACTCGATTTTGATAAAGAATAATTTTTGCTTTCTATCATGTTTATACTGCTTTGTATAATAATATGATATGGATGATATTAGCTATAAGCATGACATTGTCAAAAATGTTAAAGTCCAAGCGCAATAAAAAGAAACTGCAGTCAAACAAAATGCTTTACATTATTGAAATGAAGTGTTTAGACATCGACATGAAATGACAGATTTGAAATTATTTGATATGTTTTCATTGAGAAATTCACTGAATTTGTGACATTATTGTGAAACATTTCCATTTCACTAAGGCTATATTTTGCATAGAAAACTAGTGAAGAACTGGGATTGCATTTTTAAAAGTCCTCTTTTGAGCAGGAGCAAACAAGATGGCTTTTATTATCAGCAACAACTTCTTTTACCCTGCAGCACCATTGTCCAAGAAAACAAGAACTGATCTATGAAATGTGAATATGATGTTATTATAGTTAAGATTTAATTACCCAATTAATAATTTAGTGATATTTCTCATATCAGTAATCTTTGGTGTGTGTTTTATGGGAAAATACAGGTTTATGTTAAAATCAGTTGATCCATGATGTGCGTGTCCTATGTGGGGGAGTCCTGTCTCGCTTCTTGTCTGCCTGCAAGTGAGTGCGCAAGCTAGTCTGAAGCTGATTTCCCTGAATTTTTTTCCCTGAAATTCTTATTAATAAAGCCTGTACTCTTGTTAAATCTAAATGTCTTTAACTGCATTAAATTGTTAAAATCCACTCCCTCTTTCACTCTTTCTCTGCCTCTTTGCCAGTTGAGGCTCTGCAGGTGCTAACAACTCAGAAAACCAGGGCTTGCCCATGGGAAGCGGGAACTATCAGAAGACCAACTAGAGGCATTAGGGAGAGTTTTAGTAGTTAAGCAGCTAAATTTTTCGTAAATATTGATTATTCAGCTCTATAGAAATGTACTGAAAAGAGAAATGAAAATTTAGGAATGGTTCTATGTTTTAAATCAAACTTTTCAAAAAGTTCATTCAAGATCAGGAAAAAATGTCCTTCCTGAATGTATCTTCTAGCAAATTTAGTTCTTGCTTCTTTATCTACACCTCAACATGATCCATAACCATGCATGGGTGCTATAACTATGTATTTACTTTAGTTTTTAAAGATAAAGGCATAAAAAAAGCTTATTAAAATGTTTCAAGAGTGTCAAACTGATATGTGCAGAATTTAACCTACTTTACATCCTGCTAATATCAAATATTCCAAATTTTCTAATGATCCTGTACTTAGAGAGGAATTGAAAGATGATCAGAATAAACTAAGAATAGAAACATGAATATAGGAAGTTCCATCTTAACATGAGGAGGAACTTCTTTACTTTGAGGGTGGCAGAGCACTGGAACAGGCTGCCCAGAGAGGTGGTGGAGTCTCCCACTCTGGAGACATTCAAAACCCGTCTGGACGCTGTCCTGTGCAACCTGCTGTAGATGACCCTGCTCTGGCAGGGGGGTTGGAGTAGATGATCTCCAGAGGTCCCTTCCAACCCTGGCCATTCCATGATTCCGTGAAATGAAAAAGAAAAAACAACACCAAAAAACCTAGCCTGTCTTTATTCATTTGAAAAATGAAAGAGAAAAGGTTAACAGCTATATACCTAAAAATTAATATTTCTTCTGTGTTGATATCAGAATGCCTAATAACAAAGCAAAATGCGACAATACTGCCAATAATTATAACCTCACCCTGCCACTGTGTTTGAGCTTATACAGCTATAGCTTAAGTAACACGGACCAGTTGGTATGGGGCAAGACAAGACAGAGATATAAATTACTAGTATAAGTATCTAAATCACACTAATTAAACCTACTGTGAAACCAGAGGATATTGATTCGGATCTACTAATCTCCTCCCTCCCCCTTCTTTATTTCACATACATGGGAAAATTAGCAAGCGTTATAGCAAGCACTCTTTCATATATGTGCAAATATATGCATGAGACCTAAACAGAACCAAAGCTAAAACAAAGCTAACTGAAGAGTGGAGAGACACTGGGGTTTTGCTGTGATTTCTCTATTAAAAACTCTCAATATATATGAGACAGAACATGCATTTTGTAATCGGTGACAAAGATGACTGTCTACTAATTATTACAGACAGCTATGGTCCTCTGCTACTTAATCGCATTGCTGCACCAGGGTTTTGCAAATTACTTAAACTCAGAATGACTTTATTATTATTATTATTATTATTATTATTACTACTATTATTGTTATTGTTATTATTATTATTACAGGTAGAATAACTTCTGCTTGTGAATCACATACAGGTTCAGGGATTCTCTTCCATATCTTTGAATGAAATTGCAGTTGAATCAGGTAACATTTTTATTTGGTTCGGGAAAACGGGAAACTATTTCTCATTGTGTGCCTAGAATCTAGCACAGTGAAATTGTAAGTGACAGCCTTCATAAAACCAAACTGTCCCCTAGCTGAGATAATATTATGCAGTAGGTAATTAGACAACGAAATGTTTGTGCCCAATGCATCTCTCTCTGCTGCTAGTTGTAGCCCAGGCAACAGCAGGTGTCAGAAACAGGACCACGAGCATCAGCAACATGCCTTTGCTTATAATCAAACAGCATCAGTGCTGCAAAATGAACAGGAAAAAAAAATGGTACCTTGGGTGCTCTGTCCCATGTGCTATGCTAAAAAAAAATGTGGCTGAGCACCCAAAACATACATGCTGGCAGATACTCTCTGGTTCTGCCACCTAACTCAAAACAGATATTATCCACAGTCTTGCCAGCAGTGTAAACTTGAAACTGTAAGTCTCTTTCAACCTCATTAGTTATTAACGGAAGAAGATAGACGGTTTTATCAGGGAAGTGTCTTCCTTGGTAATACATAGTAGGTTCCCTCTGACATGACTCCGTGGACTGAGAATTGATACCACTGCGATGCCTTTTGACAGTACATGAATGAGGATCACAGTATTATGGCAAGTGAGAAAGGAATGGAATTTCAGATGATCAGCATCTTTCATTGTGGAAGAACCTCAAATCCAACTGGCATAAACTTTTTGGGTTTGTGAAGGCGGCCCACTTCAGGGGCAATGTGGTGACCATGAACAATGCAGACAGCTCTGAGAACTAATGTTCTTTCTTCATTTCCATAGATGATAATACAGAGGTGGTACCAGGGGCGTGCAGACCACTACACCAAGCACTGCTTAATCATTTCACTTTTAAGAGCCTTTCTCTGTTCATTACAAGGTATTTCTAGATCTACATTTGATAAAACACTACTTCATTTTGAAGCTCCTCACCAACTCCCAGCTTGATAATTATCTTTTCTCATGTTTGTCAATTTTCTTTTCTTTACATAATGAAAATTCTTCACCATTCACTTGTCTGCTTCTCCTACAAGTACTCTCAGTCTGCTGTTCCTAGCCAATCTTGTGTCTTTGAGATTAAACCAAGTCATATATTCCAAAGCTTACTCCAGCCCTTCACAAAGTTGAGTTCTAACGCATTTCGTACTCACTTGCTTATTAATGCCAAGAGGAATTATTGCTAGTAATTTTTGGTGCTATTTCAACTTGAAAGAAAAAAGCAATCTTTACATCCTGAGCAATTAATTGTAAAAGCAATGTAAAAGTACACGTGTTCCTATTTTACCCGTCCTCATTCTTCATTATTTTGTTACTTTTAGCTGCAATTTCTGGACTTAGAGTAGATGTTCTGAACAACCAGACCTGATTACTTACTCATGGAGCTCTGACCTCAGCCCCAATATAGCATTTTAATGTCCGTTGGTAATAGCGTAAGTAAAGGTTGAGACGTTAGGGATGGGTGGTAGGATAAGAAGGGAAGACAATGCATTCTTATCTGTTTTGCTGTTTTGTTGGGGGTGGGTTGTGGGTGTTTTTTTGGTTATTTTGCAGGGTAGCTGACAAGTTCAGAGAAAGATAATAACTAGAACTGACAGCATCAAAAAACCCACAAATCCATGTTTGCTCCTGTCATAAAGAAAAGTCTTTGGTGGAGAAATTACTTTTGGTGCTTGAGACACATAGGGCAGAGGAATCAGAATCATAGAATGGTCTAGGCTGGAAAGGACCTTAATCACCCAGTTCCAACCCCCCTGCCTGGGGCAGGGACACCTCCTGCTACACCAGGTTGCTCAAAGACACATCCAACCTGGCCTTGAACACTTCCAAGGATGGGGTGTCCACAACTTCTCTGGGCAACCTGTTCCAGTGTCTCACCACCCTCACACTGAAGAATTTCTTCCTAATATCCAATCTAAATCTACCTTCTTTCAGTTTAAAACCACCACCCCTCATTCTATCACTACACTCCCTGATAAAGAGCCCCTCCCCAGCTCTCCTGTAGGCCCCCTTCAGGTACTGGAAGGCCGCAATAAGGTCTCCCTGGAGCCTTCTCTTCTCCAGGCTGAACAACCCCAACTCTCTCAGCCTGTCTTCGTAGGAGAGGAAACAGATGTATCACCCCAAATCAGTATTTTTAAACAGTTTAAATCCAAAATAATATATTAATGGGCTAGTTAAAATCCAGCCCACAATTTTTTCCTACCATTTTTAAAATAAGACTTATAAGTTGCCTCTGCTGCTTACCATCAAGCTTACCTTGGATAGTTGTAGTGTAAGGGTATATGAAATGCGAGAGCATCTGGTTCATTGAATTATTTGTTCATTTAATTATCTGGTTAAGGGTTAATTAGTATAACAGAAATAGAAAACAACAAGGGGTAAATTCAACACAGAAACCAGGGTATAATAGAGACAATGATGAAGATCAAGACTTTAGCCTCTGACGAATGGGCCATTAAAGGACCAGCTACAACTGACTCGAGGAGTGTCAACCTCAACTTTGTAAGTGATCATACGGAGGGGAAAGCATCATTATGACAAGTATTATGGGATGTGTGAGGGGGTTCATGGGACTCATGGGAAATTCACAGTTATTACAGGATCTCGGAGGGGTCTTGTGAAATGTAAAATTTATTATGGGATGTTTAGGGGAAGGGTAAAGGGTGGGGAAGGATCAGGGAGGAACAAGCATGGCAAAATGGAGAGGAGAAGGCAATCAAGGGACTGATCTTGTGTAAGCAGTATGCTTGTGCCTGGGATGGAGACTCTGGGTCTCCAGGTGCTTCTGGTTGGGCTCCACGGCTTGGGCCGAAAGAATCCCCAGACTCCAGAGGATGCTGGATTCAGTGGCACCTCTGACATCCTCAACACAAGAAATAGAAAGACCCATCTGATCTCTTTTCATCATGATCCATATGCATTTGTTATGCCTGAGGTAAGTTTCTTGNATTTTCATCATGATCCATATGCACCAGGACAGCCAGAATCCAAGCATTTGTTATGCCTGAGGTAAGTTTCTTGACCTTGGAGCTGTACCTACCAGAATAATGTTGTAATAATCTGGAATAAATGGACAGATCAGTTACAGTGGCTACTATTTGCTCCATCATCTAGTAGGGAATACATTTTGGAACACAGCAAAACAATCTAATAAAACTTCATTTTACTTCAGGGAGACTGAAATGGTATGTATAGTGGGAAATATTTATAGAAATGAAAAATGTATGTAAAATATAAAAGATCCACTGATTTGGAACTGTTGCACTAAATCAGTATTGCTTTAATATTTGCTATTACGAAGAATTAATGAAGTGTAATCAGCTGTATTGATGCAATTTAACTAGGCATGGGAATCAGATGCAACTATAAAAAACCATTTCACCCTACAGATGTCTCTCACTGTCTCCATCTCAAATTAAGAAAATTTAAGTGTGTATTTAGGTTAAAAAAACCCAACCAAAACATGAGAGGTCAGAATTTTATTTCAATGCATGAATCCTTTGGAAAACAGAAGTCCAAGCTAGAATTTCTTAAATGACTGTCAGGCAGGATTGGCACTTCAAGAAACAGAAATAGTAGTTGTTAAGAAAAGTCTGGAACAGTACCATCTGAAAATAATTTACGAAGGCAGTGAATATGTTGCCTAAAACATTATATGCAATACATTTCCTGAAGGAAAAAATGCTTATTAGAAGACTTAGGAAGTCAGAGACTAATTGAGATATTTTTCAAGCAATACTTCAGTAGGTCCCTACCTTCATGATAAGTTCTTAGCTTTACTAAATTGTATTTCAAACGGACAACAGAATCATTACATGCTTGGTTATTGTTCCTGCAAACCTTTCTAACATACTTAATATATTAATGCATTTACTATCTTATTTTGCAGAACAGAGATTTAGCAGTGATAGACAGATTAGTTCAATATAACACAGAAGTTTCTTAAGCGTTTGCCATATTTTATATGACCAAGTAACATTTAATTATTAATGGCATTTGTCTTGCCTATACACTTCCACAGTTCAGTTAATTTCAGATATACAGGTTCCAAATGAGATGAATAAAACACATTCTGACATGATGATGAGCAGGGATTAAGTGAAGTTTTGGAACTATCAGGGAAACTGTCTACCTAACTCATTTTTCTGTCTTGTTTCTTTTGTTTTGCATGCACATAAGAACTTGAGTATTTTTATAAGAAATGCAGGCATCCTCTGATTCCAGTTGAGTATCTGTATTAGTGAAGCAAATTCATGAATTTTTAACTGTCATGGAAAGCAATACCCAGGTATCTCCATTTTGGATTCTTTATGAAAAAGAATCTGAATGTCATGTTCAGTAACTGAACATGTTTCAGTATCTATTTATAACAGCTGGTTTTTGAAGAAACCTCTCTATAGAGGTACCTGTAGTATTTTATAGGTGTTTAAACACATAGCCTCCTTTTTCCATCTGTGAAGCATGCTGTGTATATTTCTCATTCTATTACTGATGAGCTCTTCAGAGCACAACTACTGGAGACTCTGTCTATTTAAGTGCAAAAGAAAAAAGTTTCTTTGGATCTGCGCTATAACAGAACATTTTAAATTCTGATACTATCAAACTATAACAGCTATTCAAATTCATCTAATTAAAAATATAAAAAAAGAAGAGACCCTGTAGAACGAAAAAAGATAAGCAGCAATTTGTCTCAGTTAAAAGGATGTATTTCAGGCTATTATCTATCACATTACTACTACTAAATATGCTTAAGTATTCTCCAGCACACTCACCTCTTTTTGACGGTACTTAATTGCCAGTTTCAATCTTGCAAGATCATTACCACTTTGTTCTTCTATCAAGCTATTATCATCTCTGTAATTAAGAATAATTTCCAATTCCCTGGAACTCCGTGTCTGATCCAGGAGATCTTTAGCAAATTGCTTGCATTGCCGTGACAGTTCCTCATACTCTGACTTAAATTCATTTTCGACTTTACTCAGCTCCTGCAGCTCCCAGCTCAGTTGAAAAGCAGTAAGGAAAGGATCCTCACTGGACAAAGCAATCAACGATGGGCTCGCCAGGGCCTTGTAGATATTGAGTCTGGATCGAGAGTGGCGGAGGCTGTCCACGTCTGAACTTGAGACACATTCGACGCAGTTACAGCGGACCTCGTGTGGCCTGGGCACGGAGACCCCTTTCTGCACAAGGAGCTTTATGATTTCGTAATTGTTGGTGTGGGCAGCCAGAATAATGGGTGTGATATCCGGCGTAAATTCTGAAAACTGCTTGTCCAGAAGCACTGGTGGCACCTGTGAAAAAAGGCAAAAACCCTTACAGGCCTCTTCCTCGAACAAGAGCTATGCAAAATTAAGCTACAAGTAGTTTACCAGGTAGTACTCTTACTGATGGATCTTTGCCTCTGGCCAGAGTGGAAGGAAACACTTTAAACATAACAATTCAATTAGCTAAGATAGTCTCTTTCCAGTTAATGAATTGCTATAAACAGGGTGTGATTTTTCATAAAACCTGTTTGTACGTAAACAGCCCATGGGCAACGATTCGTTAGAGCAAATGATTAGATAAACAAGGCAGAGTCAGACACAAACGCTCCTGTCGGGTATCTTTAAGTGCCAGCTGTGAGCAAGATGGAAATGCTTTCTCGTCTCTCACTGCTTAATCTCAGTTTTATAGGGAAGACAGAACCATGGCATAATTGTGACTCTCTGAAGGAAACGGTGAACAGGACACAGAGAAGTTAGAGTTATAAGATAAAATGGGCAAGTGAATGAGAAAGAAAAGATATATTTTCTTAAAGAGAAGGTTGGAAATATGATTGTGTAGAGTAACAAATATACCTGCTCCAAAGAGCTTAATGTCTTAAGGCTCAGTTCTACCTTCACATGTACAAACAAGCATACTCTCTTTATAGGAAAACGGGAGAGTTGGTAGCACAGGGCCGCAAGAGAGGAAACATTAGAAGAGAATTTCTAAAGCCTCTTCTGGTGTGCATTTCCATATTTTCAGTCCTCTGATGTGTTTCTGTATTTTATCAGAAGACGGTAAGGTCTTTCATTTTAAGCTTGTTTCGTTATTTTACAATACCAGACTCTAAAGTCTTTCCCAGACCAAGACAGCTCATTAGACTGGTATGATGAAGCCATACAAGTGTAATTAACCAATGTCAATCAAAAAAAATGGTACTGGCAGCATCACTTATGGACTGCCTTTGGTCCATAGCTCAATAACCAAGTATAAAATCCACATCAGCGACGTGTTCTCAGTGATGCTCCTGTAGGAGGAAGACAAAGGGAAAACATTTGACCAAAATTTGTCTGCAGACTAGAGAAATAGGTGGCCACTGGAGGGAGGAAAAGACGTTTGAAAGAAGTCTTGCAACAGCAGAATGACCTCGTTGCCAGGTGGAAAAAACACAAATAGCTAAGAAGAGAAGTTAGCAGAAAACAGGTAAAGCATGTGAGAACAGTGTAAGAATGCGTTGAAATGAGCTATGTTTAGAGCCTTGGGAGGGAAAGAAGTGGAGCAAAAAATTAAATGCACAGAATCAGTGGAAAAGAAAACTAGAACGAAATTAAGCTGAAAAGAAATGGTAGTCCATGGATCTAAATCCATAAATAAAATCCATACATCATGGATTTTTTCTCCCTCTTTCTAATGAAGACATTGTGTATTTTGTACATTTTTAGCTGTTCTGTGTGTAAAACAAGTCATGTTTGTTCAACGGGACTGTGTCCATGTATAAGAGCTGCTATGTGTGTGGGCTGTAAAATAGGGGCCTGAAGCATTAATTAGTTGAATGAGAGAATTACTTTGGGAGGTGGCCACTTATTCATGTAAAATGGGGTGGAAAGTCAAGACTGGAGTTCAGCGTTTGGGATTGTAATCACACCCCCCTAGGGAAACAATCCCTGCTTGGCCATAGCATATTTCTGACCTCGAGAAGCTGTGCCGGATTCTGAGAAGGTATGTGGAGTCAACAGGCGGAAATCCCTTTTCTCCCTTCCCACGCACTCGAACATGCACGCTTGGCTTGGCACTGGGTGAGGCTGGCATGGAGTCTGTTTTAGAGCAGGCCTGTGGGATGCCTCAGCTAGCCCACCCACCCTCACGACCCCACGCAGAGGGAGCAGCCGTCCTCACAGTCCTCCCCACAGGCTTATGGAAGATGCTTGCAACCAGGGGTTGTGAGCTGAGCAGCTCCTGAGCAAGTTCTTTTCTGCTTTCCTCTTCTTTATTCCAAGGTACAAACAGAAAGTAATGCCTTCGTGTAGCGTGTGCAGGCATACAGAGACATATGGGTTTAAAATTACTCAGGAGGTAAGGAACCCAACTGAGAATATACTGAAGGTACGTATAGCTGGGGTGGACACTAAAGTGGCAAGGACAAGCAGAAGGTCTGTACGCTGTGCCCAGTCTCCGCTGTGGTCAGGACGAGAAACACAACCTGGGCATACTTTTTCTCAGAGGACTCTCTGGCTACACCCACACTGATCTGTCAGGTCTTTCCCAGTGCTGGAAGCCTCCAGGGTACCTCTGGTGATCTGTCACCTCCAGGCTGAACACTGCGCAGAGCCCTCCTGGGGACGCCCACGTGCCCAGATCACTATTTCTGTCCAGTGTGGACAGGGGCTTGAAATCCATACCTGTTTTCTCCCCGTCTGTGATGTCAGTGGGGTAAATGAGACCCTTTTCCAACACCAAACCTCACTGGTTATTGTAGTCTTAGATTCATCTTCTCTTTTACCTACATATTATGTAGGAAAAAAAGAAAGCACACACGTGCACACACACACTATTTCTGCTCTCTACACTGCCACTGTGCTCAATGCTTTTGAGGCTAGAAAGAGATGAAAATGGCAGTAGAGGCTCAAACTTTGCATTAGTAGAAGTGAGCTTTTGGGCTGTCATAGGTCTGAAAAAGCTTTACAGTGTTGTGCTCTGACAGTGACTGCCATAACTAGTGAGACTCCCCCTTGGACCCCAGGTCAGGGTACCAGGGAGTAGAGGAGAGAGATGGTAGGGCAGAAAACTCAAGGATACAAAGCTCTAACTTCAAACTCACCGACTGCTCAGAGTATTCCCCTGTCACTTAGCATGTCATTATCTTTGTACTTTCTGACAGTACTAAACTAATATTTGCTTCAAGCCCTGCCAGAACTGAAGGCTATCTTAACATGTCATTAACCTCAATCTTCTCTGAAAAATTAACAGAGACACAGCTTCAAACAACACGGCATCAGAATGACTGACTTGTACATGGGGTCCATTAACTCAAAAGCTGCTTGTTTTTCTCATAGCATATCAAAACCTTTCATCTTAAGGTAACTCAACTACAAGGCTAATGCACACATTTTGGAATTCATACCATCAGAATTTACCCAAATATAGAAGCGTGTATTAAATCATTTCAGCCTTAACTTACAGAAACATTTAAACTTAAAGGGCAAACCCTAAGACTGCAACTTTAATTACATCATGAGTTTAACCCCTGACCCTTTACCTCCTATTTTAAGATTTCCTACTCATTTAAATCAAAGATATACAGAATGCTAAAGCAATAAGGTCAAATTATTCCCTCATCTGCAGCATAATGAAGTACTTATCTTCTGAAGTTCTGAGTGCTCTCATGGCACTCAGAATATTTCAGTATTTAACTGTTGACCCAGAGTACTGGCTCTGAAGTCACCAGACTTATGATGAATTTTACTTCCAAACTACTGAAAAATAATTCTCTTTAAAGAAGCCAAAATAAATAACCAGCACATACTGATATTAGCCACACAATCTGCATCTTTGACAGAACACTCACAGAAAACACATGAATCTTCCTTAAATCCTGGGAGGGTGGGAAGCTACTGGGTCTTACAGTCACTGCCACTGACCGTGACTTCCCAAGGCTTAGCAGTGGTGTAAATATGTTACACACTTTGGAGTTAATATGTCAAGTGTGAGGCTGCTTGAAATCAAAGAGGTCAAATCATTTTTGCCTTCTTACATTTTGTTGAAATTTTTCTACTTTAACACTCTTTATAGGGCTGAGCAAAGCAATTTGGTGATTGTGTATACCTGTACGCATATCTGTATGGGCATGAGTAGACAAAAAGAAAACAAAATAGAAAAGAAGAAAACATAGCTCAAAGTCTGTACACTTCAGTGCTCAAGGACATGAGATTTTTTGCTGTATTTCTTTTCCCTTCACTTACTGTAAGTGGGAATGAATCAGTCTGACTTAGATATCTAACAACTTTTTCAGATACCAAGTGGAACAGCCCTCTTCAATATATGTTTAAGTTCCTTGTATGGTCTATGTGAAAAGAAGCCCCTTTTCTCTGACATTTTCTGTCCCTTGGCATCAAAGTAGAGAGACCGATTGCCAATGACCTCTTAGATATCCAGGAAATAGAAAAGATAACAGTCAGTTTGGAAAATGAGGAATGGAAACTCCAGGTGTGTCCATTTCACCATCTGGATTTCTCATAATGGCTCTCATTATTGCAATATCTTAACAGAGGGACTGAAAACAGCAGTGCCCTTTTACCTACTTTTTAAGTAAGAGAGCTCAGAACCTAGGCAAAGCAACCTGTTTCCTTGGGCAAATGGATAGCTTGCCTTGTTCTTGTCTTTGTTTATTTATTTACAATTATTTTGCTTGTAAAGGAGAGCAAATCCTGCAATGGCTGCCAGTCGTTAGGTGAATAAATGTCTGAGTCATGTCAATCATGACAGCATGATTGGAGGAAAAACTTAAAGCAAAGAAAAAAAAGGATATATGACAGATAACAAGATGTATACATATGTCATCTCATGCTATACCACATTATATAACGAAATTAATGTTATAAAGCTCTTTTATCAAGCTCATCAGTTGCTCCGCTCCNTGTCACCAGCCAAACACCTTGAAAATGCTGAACTCCACATTTCATTACATCCCGCAGCATACAAGTTATCGCTATGCATATACAGTTTTCTGATTTACATTCTGGTTTGCTGAGTTCTTCTCTTCTTTGGTTTCATATTATTATATCAGCTGAAACACAGCCTGATTATGATGATGGAAGTAGTTCCACCAGGAAGGATTAAAAAAAACTCCTACCCCAACTCCTTTCACATGCACTGTGACTGATTGATAAACTACGAGATAACTTGAATAACTTGAAGATCTAACGTCCAGATAACTTGAATTCAGTTGTCACACCACCAAAGGGGTCTGTACACAGTCCATCCTGAAAGCCGTGCTGAAACTACCCTCACATACTGCACAAACTGCAGACCTGCAATGGTGGCCCCAGATTTGGCCGAAAGTCCTTTACTCCATCTCAGGGTGCTTGCTGTGCATTGCCACGGGTTGTTTGGCCATCAAGCATCTAAGACAGGCAAGTGGATGGAAGCTGTAAAGCTGAGCTCAGGGACAGCATCAGTGTGTGTGCTACCAGCCATGCAACACCCATCCCATATATTGTAGTTTGCTGCTTTCCATACACAGCTTCCCCGGCGTCCCTGGAAAGGGTTCAACTTGTTCATTGTCCTTGGACTCATAATATTTCCTAAAGGTAAATACCACACTCTTAATGTGCTACTGAAGTATCTTCTTTCCTTTTTATAATATTCCGCCTCCACGTCTATTCTTTTTGTAGGAAAAAGATGTGTCCACAAAACCTCACCCTTGCCCTCAGGCACTGTAAGTTAACCAACAACAGTCTGAGGACTAAATGTAAATGTATGAATGTGCCACGAATTTTTTTTGAGACACTGTAACTTCTTAAGAATGCACGCTTTGAAGACGAAGTAAACATCTGAAATGCTGTCTAAGTCCAGCAGATAAGATTTCATTACAAATTGTATCCTTTAACATTTTCACACCCACAGTTCAGCTTAATGCTGTCAAGGTGTTTAATGCTCGTCTTCCAGATTTCTTTTCCCTGGAGTCTAAGCACAAGCAACAGAGATGATAAAAATGGAGCAGTACATATTTGAGGTTAAGTGATGCTTATCTTTTTGGGTTGTAAATAAAAGATTGACTCTTAAATGAAGTGTGCTTAAAATATTAAAATATCATTTCTTATATAAAATATATGAAGACCTCCAATTAAAATTCTAATTGCTAGACACATAAGGCCATAAAACCTCCATCTTGTGCTAAATTATAGGATGTGGTTCACAGCAAAATGAAAGGACTGACTAGCCAAAATGAAATCCTAACCACAAGCTGAGACTTTGTGGTGGGAAGGTTTCTTTGGGCAGCAGCTTTGAGATGGAAGTATCTTTTGTCAGATTCCAAGTTATGTTATGAATGGAAAAAGTGGAGGATTCCTTGAGGGGAAGAAAACACATAAATCTGACTTAAGGCGATAACAGCTGGACAACTTATCTGGACCTCAAGACACGGGTTTTGTTACCAATTCTGACAGTCTCTCTAGGTTGCCCAGGCAGACCAACTCTTTCTTCTTCTTTTCCCAGTTGCATACACTTTTTTTGAGCAAATGTTTTATCAGCCTAGGATGTAATTCCAGTTATGAATAAATGCCAGGAAGATATAGAAAAAATATTAATTCAATAATCAGAAATTTTTGTGCGGGCTTTTTTTAACCAAAATAAATATTTTGAAATTTATTTTGAAACCTTACTTTATTCCAAAATTTGCCTATAATTTGATAATAAGAAGGACCAATCCCCCAACATATTGTTTCAGATTAAATTATTGTGAATATACTATTTTATTATGAAAAATCTATTACTTTTAAAATATGTTCCTCGTATTTTCTTATGAAAATACTGTATTTCAAGTCAGCCAAGTAGGGTGTATAACAGAGAGAAGCTTTGATAAGCAACCCAAAACAGATACCTAGTTTTAGAAAGCTAAAGTTGGATAAGGTAAACATTCCCCTTCGCATACAGCCCAACAAAATTTATTCAACAGACACAAGCCGTACGCTGAACTAGCTCAAAACTTGACGGCTGTGCTACCTCACGCCAATACTAACCCACAGCTAACCATAGCTCGTGCCTCTTAACCTGCACTGCTGGGATACACGATGGCTATTTTGCAAAAGTACTGGATTCATCATTTTGGCCTATTTTCCAGGGTTTGTGAGAAGAAGGTATCAACAGTTAAAGCTGAACGCGTTACCCTGAGGAGTTCGTTTTTTTCCCTTTCCTATTGGTAGGGTGGGGAGCTGCCATTTTTGCCTCCTTGCAAGCCCTTCTTGGTGTATAACACGTGCCATAAATATTTCCAAGGATCAGGCCTAAATGTCCTTACTTGCTGCAAAAATGCATTGTTGTTAGCAAAGGATAACTTCCCTCCAGTTAGAATAGCATTTTATGTAATATCATGGCTCTTTATTTTGCTGAAAATTTACTTTCAGCGTTGCTGGGACATGACTAGGAACAGGGATGTTGCCTCAGCTAATACAAATTCGCTGTCACTTTTAAAGGAGGTTTCAGTGCTTGCCTTTCAGTCTATATGGGAATTTTTCAAAGTTGAATTTCAAGTTTGAGTTATTTTCGTTCCATTTTTTCCAAGCACAAGCTGAGTTTTCAAAATCTGTGAGTTTTTATCTTTTTTTTTTTTTTTTTTATCAGTTACATTTAAACTACCCTAAGAAGTGAGCCTATGGTTTTCTAATGCCTTTTCATGCTCATCCTGTTACAGCTGAATGAATTTGTGTGTCACAATAGTCACAGCATGGACTGATGACTTCCAGTCTCTGTGCCAGCCACATTGCACAAAAGGCATTAATGTTGCATATTAAGAAAAAGAATTACAATAGCATTTAGTAATTCACCGAAACCAACATCACTTTTCTAAACAATGAGGATGACTTGCACAACCGCATGATACAAATAACAGTATATACTTAACACATCTGCAGAACATTCGAGCCAAACAGCGTAAAAGAATTCAGCAATAGAAGCACTGGACGGCAGGAAGGAACTTGTTAGAAGGTTTTTTTTGCCCCCTTGAACCCAAAGTATGGTAACTACAGCTAGATCAATCCCCACAGATATTTGACCAATCTGTTCTGAAAGCCCTGCAGTTGTTTCCAGACTGTTTCTGATAATGTTGCTGATAATTTGTTTTACCTTTGTGCAGCTTAAGCTTATAACGTCTAGTTCTATAAAATGTGGATACAGAGAATACGTTATTTTTTTACTATTGTTTCAGTTTTCTCTTTTTCAGTTTTCTCTTTTAAACACTCATTCCTTCAGGCTTTTCTTACAGTGAATATTTTCTAATTTTCTGAACCTTCTTATTTCTTTCTGCACGTTCCTTACCACTTCTGAGTATAACAGAGGACAAATTCATGTATATCTTATCATCTGCGCTCATTCTGATGTGACCAAATACAACATTGACTTTTGCACAGTAATATGATATTGTTTGGTCTTTTTCTGCTAGCCTTGTTTTAATCCCCCCTGCAGAACTGTTATCTTAATAATTTTCAATTCCAATATATACTGGGTTGATTATTTCTGCTCTACTTAGAACCTCACACTTTTTCTTACTGAACTGTTTTATTTTTTACAGAAATAATTTCTTGTTTGCCAAAACAATCCTGAATTCTAAATGTGTCCTGCAACAGCCTTGTGATCCCCCCAGCTTTGTGTTGTCTACAGATTTAGCACGCCCTCTATTTCACCTTAAATGTCATGAAAGAATATACTGATTGGGATAGACCCCTGCAGAATTGCTCATCTCATCCCTCTGTTTGATTCATTCGTCCTGTTTCACCGAGTACTGTTGGCAACTACTCCGAGTGTGGTTTTCTTAGACTGTATTTTGAGTGACAGTTTATGAAATCTTACAAAACTCGAGCTATATGATATGTACTGCTTTTCCCCAACACACAGAGTTTGCTATCTGGTGATGAATGAAAATTATATTGTTATGACAAGATTTGTTCTTGACAAATCCTGGTAGGCTGCTATACATGTCTATGTTTTCTTCTAGGTGCTTGCTAGCAGAAAGTTTGATTATTTTCTTTGAGATCCTCCCTGGTGTGAAAAAATATAGATTTCTTTTATTTGAAAAAGGAGAATAGAGAAATGAAAGGAAATGCTGTAAAATGAATTGATAACAATTTCCAGATAGAATCAGAGGAAAAGATAGTGGATTTGATAGATTTGGGACACGCATTTGTTGGGTGTGACTGATGACAAAAGGCCTCAGCACTTTTATTTATCTTTTTTTTTTTTTTCTCTTCCCTGTATCTCTGAGAGCTGATTCAAAATACAACCTATACACAAAAATGGTCATTTTCAATTAATGTTTTCCTGTGAGTATTATTAGTTGATGGATAAGCCCTTCCTTCAGTCAATGTCAATAGCTTGAGCAAGGGTGGGAAATGACTTAAAAGTAGACACTCAATAAAAGACTGTCAGGAGATTCTGAATTTGTTTCCAGCTCCGAAACTCATACTTGCTCTCTCACCACATATCTTTTGGAAACTAGGTAGAGAAGAGTTTTTCAAGTTAGAATTCTAGGCATTGCTTGAGTGCTTATGATGAAAAATGACAAGCAAACCATGTTATTTTCACTCAGGGACAGTGAAAGAAGAAAATGAAAATGCTCCAGAAAAATATGAGAGCTTAGAAAGAAAAAAGATCTTATTATGGAAATGATTAAAGAAGAACTCAAATTATTTCTGTTGCATCATAAGAAAGCTCATATATGCCTCTCTCAAAGTTTGCAAAGAAGTTTGCAAAGTTTTGCTCTCAAAGAAGCCAATATTGAAACTTCCTGAATGTTTGAAGTAGACCTAGTGGAGTCCTTCCCAAATGAATGTTTTTAAATGGATGCATAGATTTTTTTCTCAAACGCTGAGTGTATTTTTCTCAAATGCTGAATGGTTCATAAAGGCAAAATCATCTTAGTCAAGTTTATGTCTGACATTCCATTTCCTGAAAACCCAAGTCTCTGATCTGATTCAAAAAATGTGGAAAAGCTCTTGCTTTTCCCTGATTTTTGCCTTCATTCAAAACGGGTGCAATATTTAGCTGGGGAGGCAGGAGGAAATTGGCTTGCTTCTCCAGTGAGGTCTTGAGAGAAATGTCAGAAAAAAAGAGTTCTTAGGATCTGAGCTGCATCCTTTGTTTTCCCCTGAGCTTCGTGGATCTAGAAACAGGCATCCCGCTGGTGAAGGAATGAGAAAGATGGTTTGTGAAAAGGAGCTTTCGCAGAAAGAACAATAACAGATTGGTGGCCTCTCTAGGTATCAATACACTGTTTAGGAGATACGGGCACCTCAGAGGGAAGGGTGGGAATTAGCTAAACTTCTTTACAACTGATTGCAATTATTTAGCATTGCGAAGTAATTTGAGATATCTTCACGGCTGAGAACTAAATTTCATTTCTGAGAAAATTAAAAGGGTTATACTCTCAAAGAACAAAGTGGGAATTGGGCAAATTTGCCAAACACTTAAAGAAAATGTTTTATAGATTTTCAAAGTATTAAGAGAAAGGAATACAAAAGAGTATGGCAGGGATATAGAAACCCCATAAATCTGCAGAGGATGCAGAGAAATGTCATAGTAAGCTGTTTCATAAGTACGTTATTCCCAGTATGTGATTCAGTGGTTTGTTATTTAGCAGCAGCTCTAGTTTTTGAACCATACTGTAAGTTTTCCAACTTTCACAGATGAAAAAAAGGATTCACTTCTGAAGGGGACAGAGGGGACCAGAACTCATGCAACTATGATAGCAGTGAAAAATGAAGCTTCCTTTGAGAGGCAAAGGATTGACAACTGAATATTGTTAAAGCTTAATGATATTCTCAGCTACGTTCAATCCCTTAACAATAGACACTTTAGGATCCTGCCTGCATGTAAGAATCAATAGAACAATCCTACTGCTTATGAGGTTTCGGGAAGCTGTGGTAAAGAATAGAAGATTGCTAGAAATCAAAAATTTCCTTTAGAATTTCCATTGCAAAGAGATCAATGGAGAAATGGGAGGGGCGTGTGTTATTATAACCTGTCCTATGCAGTGAAAGATCAGGAGGAGCAGGTTAGCTAGAGGTCATTTAGGGTAGATTGGTAGAAAGAAGCCTTTGAAACTGGTGCCAAGGAACATGGATTGCTTCAAATCCTTTAATACTGCGAGCTGTTCTTGTTTCAGGTTAGTCTGATTTTAGCATTGTACTCTTCTTGAGCTTACTGATTGATTACAGATCTTGATCTGTACACATCTTATACACATGGTGCATCCTGGTAATGAATAGGTAACGATGTATTCCTAATGTGCTTTAGGACACGGAAAGTTTTTTCTCTGAGCTTATGCAAGTATATTTTTACTCAATTCAGTGCACGGTAATAACAGAGGCTTAATAAGCAGAGGTTTAAATGAGCAGGAAAGAGAAATTTCATCTTGTCAGCCAGCTTGTTTGTACTTAGAATTGATGTCACAAAGTTAGTTGGTAGCAAATGAAATTGTGGCAGACTTTTTTGCATTCTCTGCAAATACCCAGCTGCATTTGGGCATTACAAAATATAAAACATAAGGCTTTGAGGGTGGATATTTCAGGTTTCCTTTTTTTCTGCCAGAAGGCCTCACACATTGTGACACGCCTATAAACTTAGATAATATTTTATTACCAACCCTCGGTAATTTTTTAGTAGCTGAAATGAAAAGGGAAATAATTTTGCCTCCTGCCAGCCTGGGGTGAAGATGGGGAAGATATGGATCCTGGCACTGGCATAAAGGACAATTAAAACACTTCTGTCAGTACAATATGTGACATGTGTATCCTCCATCCAGAAAACAGTTGGTGAGTTGACTTGCTAAATTGGTAGACTTCTAAGAAAAGTAATGTCTGTCATCATGTTAATGGACTCTATCATTCACCCCATTGTGACTTTTGAATTTGTTGAGCTGTTCCAGCTGGATGTTAACCAGAAGGAATATTAGAGAATCTAAATTCCTGCAAATTTCCTAAAGGAGATGCATGATTGAGATCTGAAGAAAATTCTGGAGTGTGAGTTCAACAATATTACTAGATACCAGAGAACTCATACAAAAAGAGAATATTAAGAGTGCATCAGCTTCTTAAAAAGCTTTGATGAACACTCCTAACATTAAAAACAGAGGAAATTAAATCATGATGCACATAGCTGTGTAGAAATCAGATTTCATAAATTTCACTGCTCACAGAACAATTTGACAAGGGATGCACTGTGAAAAGAGGAAAGTTGATGGTGGAGTGTTGAGGACCATACATAAGCAAGCTTCTCAACAGTGGCATGTTTCTGTTTTTTAAATTTTCATATGGTTTTCCCATAGCTGAAGGTTTGGAAAGCCATTCATTTTAAGGGTTATTAGGTATGATTGCATGTTTGAGTCCCAAAGACTAATGTTTACTTTGAAAAAGTTTTTGAAACCTACTCTTCCTTGTATACAACTTATTTAAGAAGTATGTCCACAGGCAAGTTCCAGGTAGCTGCATTTCAGCACAGTGGCACACAGACAAGGAAGAACTCTAGAATGGCTCTTAGAAAATATTTTTCAGTGGACCACTTTGCAGCATCAGACTGCCTGGAAGATCGTGTCCATCAGGAATTGCTGTGCCTTTGAAAGAGTTTCTTTCAACAATAGGGCTTTGGTGGTCCTATTCCTAAAATCTTTCATGGGTTTCTGCATTGGACACTGTCAGAGAGGATATATGTTGTAGATGAACCTACAGGATGGGATTTATCTCCAGATTTAAACACCTAATTATAGGGTCTGTATGTGAATTAGGTTTTTAAGCTCCTGTTATACCCCATGCAAATCTAGGGCTCATCTCAGTTGCCCCCGTGTAGGTGTCTAGTGCTATTTCAAAGACCTCCAGGTGTCCTGTGTGACCTCCAGTCACCACTCCACACAGGCCCAGGTCTCGCACAGGTCGTGTGTCATAACTGCCAGGCCCACACATGTCTCATAGATATACTAGGATGCTTCACATTTCACTTAGCCACTACATGTGAGCCTCCGAGCTGGGCCTGTGGTCGATGTAGTCAGTAGAGTCCAGAGAATTATTTTCCTTAGCTTACAGTAGACACTTGCATTTGGTCAGCAGACCATCTAACTCTCCACTGATCTTATTGGGAGCTCAGATATCTGGCGTATATGTGAGCACTACAGGATTGATTCAAGTACCCAGACAGGCACCTAGTACCACTTAAGACACCCTAGAGAATGAGAGAAAACTACACAGATATGACACAAGACCTACTTGAAGGTCTCACCCCTTTGCAGTGCAGGTGGAGGACAGGCAGACTGCTGTGATGCAGGAGACATCTCTGCATAGACCTCTGGCTCTACTGCTATATTGCATTCAGCTGCAGGCATCTGAATCGGGAGCTGACTCCCACCCCTTACATACATATATCTGTACACTTATATTTATATATAGCACAGATCTTCTCAATCTGTTTTATCAAGGGCAAAACCATTAATTGTCTCTTGAGAGGCTGCTCTAGGCAGAGAAGATACTGGTTTGTTTATATTGCTCCTTTAATGTTTATATATTTGTTAACTTCATAAATTAAATTGCACAGCCAAATGTAAAGATAATTGGCTATGGGGATTTCTAGACCTTACAAGACAAGACTGCCCCAATTAAAAAAGGTTCTATTTGTTGAACCTCTCAGTCTTAATAGATTTATATTACTGGCCTCAGAGCTGATTCTTAACTTGTTTTCAAGCACTGAAAGGCCGTTAAAATCTTTAGTTGAAACTATTTTTGCAGTTGTTGAGTTATCAGGAAGTGAAAGCAGGTAGGTTTGGCAAAAAGGGTTCCAGGCATGGAGTCTTATGAAGATGGCAGTACAGGACGACTCATTGTAGAAAGCAGAGATTTTGGACACTTTCTTTTTTTATTTGTATGCTGTCCCTATTCCAACTGCAAACTTAGGTGACTGCTGTAAAGTAGGGCTCGACAAATATAAAAAGGGGAAAAATAGCAACACTGAAAATGTGACTTCTTGGGGAGAAATCTGACTTTTCCACAGACCTCATTTTTGCATTAACCTTCTAAAGATTTTGAATTATTTTAGATTTTTCTAAAGATTTTGTTTTTAGATTTTCAAATGTTTATTGCAAATCTCACAGTAGAAAAGGGCATTCATTTCCAGCATAAGCTGAAAACAGGAAGTGTGAAAAAGGCAGCAAATAATGACAGAAAAGCACTTAATCTTTCTGAATCTATAACACTTAAAGTTTAGGTAGAAGCTTGGTTCACGACTTGTCTTTGAACTAAATCTGTATTTGTCATCATCAATATTTTCTGAACTTCTGCAAACTGCTAAAACAGAGGATTAGATTCACAGCTGGTGTAAGTCATCATCAATAACAGTACCTGCCAGGAATCTATCTGTAAGGGTCCTGCTAGTCAGATTTTTTTATGTTGCCAATAAAAAATGGCTCATCATTCTGTACAGGTCAAAAAACTATCACATTTCCCCATATTTTGCAATGCTTCTTTTGCCACTGCTTCAACTTTGGAATATTATGATTTAGCATTTTTTACAAGGTGATGGGTGCACATTGTAGAACACACTGCCTACCTCGATATTGAAATTGTTAGCAGCTCTATTTGATGACACCAGCTTCTGGAGTCTTTCTTTAGCAATTGTCACAGGTTTTTCTACACAGCCACCCACCCTACCTCTGATGCATATAAACACAGACAATATGGGTTTATTGCCAAGACGTAATGACACTTACGTGCAGCTTTTTTTGAACTTGAAAACAGCCAGCATACCTCTAAAACATCAAAGAACAATACTTTTGTAAATCCATATCTCCATCTCATATGTAATTAGTTATCTCCACCTTTATGGTACACCCCTACGTGTTGTTTTCATGTGCTCAAATGATTATATGAAAGACTGAACATGAGGATAGGCTACCATCATCAATAAACTGAAATATCCCCTACATAGCCTCTCCTATTCATCTCTGTCTATCAACGTACTAAAACTTGTCAGAAAAGTCTAATTAATCAGATGCCACTGGGAAAAAAATACTTAGCTACCCACTCAGGCAGCTAGGAGTGGGAAGAACCAACTTCCTGACCTCACATTCCACTTCAAGGCTGTATACTTCAAGCCCAACAAAATAGCTTTGCCTTGCCTCCTCCATACTCATTACTAGCTAGACTGTCATTAATCAGAACATTCAGAAAAGGCATTTAGTTCATGAACTTCTGTGGGAGACATTTTCAAAACAAAAATGATGCTTTAATCTCAACAGACGAAGAGCATTACATAAATGATTGTGACTGATATTTTCCAAAGTTACTGGAGCAAGAGTTTTGGATAAGAAAAACTACAAGGCATCGTGCAACGCTCATGAACCCTTTTTCTTTCTGCCCCTGCTTCACCAATATAAGTCCCAGTTCAGCAACTAGGTGAAAATTCAAAATAACATCTTAAAATAACATCTTTGTAGTTTAAGTCCGTTGCAGGTGTTCTAGGCCCAAAATCTGTATATGTTCCCTGGTCTTCTCCATGATGACCCATACTGTTACCAGGAGGAGGTACAACCCCAACATAGCAACCTCCCCATGAACACTGTTGGATCGTGGGACAATGCAGGGCCAGGAAGATGGTATCCCACGAAGCATGGAAGAAAAATAATGGACCAAAGCTGACTGAATGTTCTGCATGTACTAATAGGAGCCTGACTGAGACTGAAGTTGGGCTATAAGCGCAGCTCCAGAGAAGAGCACTGATTTCGTCTCAGGACCCTGGGACTCCTCAAAGGGCAATTTCAAGAAGTAAGAAGATACTAAGAGATATGAAAGGGTGATGAGGCCACACGTGGGGAATTTCCTATGAGATAGGAGCTCTGTCAGAAGTGCAGAATCCAGGCTGCCAGCATCTCAGGAACAGAAAATGACTCTTTAGGCTCTGTGCTGCTTTCATGCTGTTTCCTGACTTTTCACCTTTAGACTTTTTATCTGTTTCTGGGAATGCTGCCAGACTGAAGGCACTTTGCCTACAAAGCTGTCTAGTCTTGCTGTCTGTGTCTCTTCCCAGACAGTTTAGGTAAGTGCCTGAACATCCACGTAGCAGCCTGCCCCAGTGGCCTAGAAACTATACTGTACAACATCCTTGACATATCCTCACACAGGGCCATTCCCTCCTCCTGGATCTTCTCATACATCCTTTTACTCTCTCCAAAACTACATGGCAACACTGCTAAAAAAATCAGATGTTGAGACACATTTTGGCATAAGACCTTTCATTGTTTATTCTGATCAGAACTGCATGCAGTAGATTCAAGTGAAAGACAACTCGTATTGTCAACACCTCCTCTTCTCTTCTGACTTCCCTCACTCCAAATAATTATCAATCAGCTAAATGCATGAAGATTTATAAAATATAACTTTAGCTTGTCACAGCAAAATAAGGTCCCTTCTCTCCCCACCTTCAAAAAGTCCCAAGATAGCAATCTTCCCTACCGATCAACCTGGACAACTCTTCCTGTCCAAGAGTTCGCAGTGGCTGCTAACACACTGAGTAGCACATAAAAGCCAGAGCAAACTCTGAGGTGATGGTCTGCCAGATCAGCGGGCTGGTCAGACCTCCCTGTAGCTTTCTGCTAGTTCTTTCAACACCCAGATGTGGCATGATGGACTGGTGCCTGGGAGAAGATGCTACCATCACACAACCTGGGACCCAGGAACTCCAAACTGTCCTGGATACTCTTGTTCACACATGGCTAAAATGTCCATGGCAAGCATTGTGCATGTGGCATACAGCATCATTGGGATCTTTATGGCTGGTTTAGATTCCTGGATTCACATCTGGTGTGTAAAGTGGTGCTCTCTTCTTACATACCACTTCTCACCTCACCTATCTCTTCCAGATGCCATTTTCCTTACAACATAAAAGCATAAAATCAGGCTTGCTGTCCTTATCCCCTACATTAAACTTTTCATCTCTTTCATTTCAGTCCTTTCCCTCAGAGATAAAGGCTAAAAGATACCATCCCTTTTACCCAGCTGCTCAGGCATATCCCAGTCATAAACCCTACCGTGACCACAGAGGCTACGGAAGAGGCCCCTAAATATTGATGAAAAAGGGTTGCTTACCATCTGTCTGGTGAGGAAATGGTAACTATCCTTATGCTTTTCCTGAGGGAGACTCAGAACCTGGCAGTGAAATCAGAAACTTGAATCTATAGCCCTGAGTGCAACCCAAATGGTAGCTAATCAGGTTTGTAAAAGCACGGGAATTATGGGGAGAATTGAAGTGGCAGAACAGGATTCTGCAAAGTGAATATGTCTTACTGTGGGGTGGGTCAACATTTCCAGGTCTACTGTAACCAGGTGGCATTGGCAATCCCTGCTATGATCATATCCATCTTTGCATCATAGCATCATAGAATGGTTTGGGTTGGAAGGGACCCTTAAAGATCATCTAGTCCAATCCCATCTTAACTAACTTCTAGCCTTGAAAAAGCAGTAAAAGTTCATGAAGGTGCTGAGATGCTAATTCAGGTATCAGTATCTTCTACCACTTCCTAACCACATGCTCTTTTTACTCTGTCTCTGGTACCCACATGCAATAGACTCTTCACCAAGGAATATGCTGCATCTCTTTCAGTCCTTCAGAAATGTCTATCTGTAGCTTTTAAGTTTTGGACATTTGGGTTTTGTCTGTTCTAATAAATGCTATTTTTCCCCAATATTTAGCCAATGCATTGAACTTATCCTTTCTTGGCCCTTTGAGACACCACCAGGAAAATGCAGGAAAACTGATGAAATAAAACTGTGCCATGGATGTGTATTTTTAGAGGCCAACAATATCTGAAGTCCACATTGAAGAAGCTGAGGTCTGGCTTCCTGGTTTGACTTTGACCGGCAGGGACTGTGACTAAGTCTGTGGGGGTGAGCATGCAGCAGAAACAGAGGTTGCAAGTATGAGATGGAGAAATTCAACATATATAACATTTCTTAGCACCACAAGTAGAAGACAGGGATTTGTCATAGAGCAGTTCATGATGTGACCTTACTGGTTGTCCCAGGGGAGTGAACAAGCTATGAAAGGTACAGGAGGCGGCTATGGTCTCTTTTCAGCTTCCTAATTCCAGCAATTTTTTCTTTTCTCTGCACATGGTGTGACAGCACAGCACAAAAAATCAGAGTAGTCAAGCTGATCTCAAAGACCTTCTGGCTCCCCTTCAGGGAATGAAATGCACATTTCACAGCATTTTTGCAGAGGTGGAATTAATTGAAGCAATTCTTACAAAGGTTTCCTAAGCCAGGGCATCAGAAAGTATGCGCTGACTCTTACACATTGCCTGTTCTGCTAATGTTGACCAAACAAGAGATGAGAAAAAATCAGGTATCATATACCCTGCCAGGACACCCTGGAAACGCAGAGATGATGTACAAGGAATTGATTCACTACAGGTAGAAAGATCTTCCTGTTAATAGAGAAACCTGTCTGGACAGTGGCCGGGATACAGGGACATGTCTCACTGAGGACACCAGCACCTCTGGGGAAGATGGTGTAAGGGTGACATTTGATCTGTGCATCCAAAGCACCCACAGACTGAGTAATGTGCTACATACCTCCAAAACTGCCTTCATGGCTACTAATTTTTCAGTTCCAAACTGACTGGAGGAAAGCCGTAGGGGCTGGACCCAGCCAGCTTCCACCTGCTTACCATGACCCTCCCTCTGTCCCCAGCAGCGTTTTCACATTCATTGACTTCCACACCACAGAAAGAATGAACCAGGGACATATCATTGTCATCACTTGCCTCCCTGTCCTAAAGTTGTCCCTTCTCTAGCAATTCCCTTATGTTTGCAAATGCCAATCTGGCATCAGCACAGTATTTTTTTTTTTAGATATCTGCAAAAAGCTGTCCCTGGGGTGTCCACCTATAAAAATACCCACACTGTCACAAGATCGACATCTAATAGTGAACAGAGAGGCATAAGAGCACAACCATGTGCGTTTGCTAGCCAGGCAATGCCTGTAAACATTGCAGTCAGGTTCCCATGCCCTGAATCTAGACTGTCAGCTAACAGAATGCTACACATTCAAGTTTAATAACTGAGACTTCAGCTTTACTTATGTACTTTGTAGCATCCTTAGAAGACAGCTACGCCTCTGCTTCAGTCTTCTCTGAATAGACATGCATATCTAGACGGTCAACCACCCAGCTAGAGATCGATGCCTGGGTTGTTCCTCAAGCAGGAGAGCATGCTGTGACTTAGATAAAGGTATTCTAATAATTTTTTTATGCTACCTAACTCCCATCCCATCTGTGGATGCTGCATGCAATTTAACAAGATAAAAACATTTTCTGCAGATACTACATTTTAAAGAACAGCTTTTTTTTTCTCTTAATTTGGCATTCAACTATCCATCAGGGTAAGCAACAAGTGACTTGGCAGATAATTCAGGACATATGGCTTTGAAGAACTGGTAATTTAAAAGTACTAGGACAAGTTTCCTCAACTCATTCACCTTAATTTGTCTTATCCTCTTTTACATGTGCTCTAGCAGTTGGTACAGCTAAAAAAGTGTAGAAAATATAATGCGAGTGACAAAATAACCTTTTCTCGAGTTGTATCAATGTATACCACAAAAAACTCACTCGCAGAGTAACAGGAGTCAAATACAATTCAAAGCTGTTAAACACACACGCCTGTAGTCACCAGGTGGCACCAGATGTATCCATATATTGATAATCACCTTCAACTGTAATCCATGTGGTCTTTGAAATGGAAAGCACATTACATATGGATATTAGGTAGAGCTCAGTAGCTGAGTGATCATTAGATCAGAGACTTTACATTAACAAGATCTCACTGTTGGTTTTTGGTTTGGTTTTTGGTTGTTTGTTTTGGTTTTTTTTTTTGAGGAGGAAGTATTAAAGACTAAGATTCAGTGGCATCTCCTAATTTTGAAGATATTGGTTGGAAAACTTTTCAATAAATGCAAAAAAATGTATTATTTTAACAAAATGCATTGATTCTTGGTCAGAATAAACATATTTTTATATTTTTCCCCTTTTATTTTTAAAGATTTAAATGTCTGAAGAACTAAATTTTGGAGAAAAACCAATTCTTTCAAAAGATACATTTCATCTGTCCTGAAGAACTGTAGCTTTCTGTTGATACCAGAGGACATTTTTTTCTGGCTTTCTGAAATTGTCAGTGAGGTCTTGAATTATGTAGGAAATCCTATGCTTAAAAATTCTTTCGTTTTACAAATATAATTACATTATTGTGTGAGGGTGAAGCTGAAATTAGCTACGCATTGTACATAGTATATTATCTCATTAACATAAAAAATGGTGAGAGCTAATCCATTTATTTGTAAATCGTGAGTCATCAGTTTTTTTTCTGCATTTGAACATTCATAACTTTCATCACTAATTAAATATTTGTGAATCTAAACTGTTTCTTGAGCTTGGCAGTATTTAGCATTTCTGTTATTCCCTATTATCTGCCTCCTCTGTGAATAACTTTTCATCAGGGGCAAAAAAAACCCAAACCAAAACAGCAAAAGGGTGAAATCTTGACCTCACTGAATCAAGGGCAAAACTTCCAGTAACTTCAAGGGGCCAGGATTTTACCAGACATGACTAGCTTTACACAAAGAAGGAAAACCAAACAGGCAAAGATACCATATTATCATGAGCAGAGAGTCTGAAAATGAATCATCATCTAAATAATACGGCAAACGTTTACAAATAAAAGTAATCAAAACGTCAAGTTGTGGCTTGAAATAGAGTTTCAAAAGGAACTTGATTCTCCAGGGCAAAAAAGTATCTTTCTGTCTAAACACTGAAAATATAAATTTTAATATATAATTCTAAGCATTCAGATTTTATATCTTTAGTCTACTGTAATCATTTTTCAGCCAGCAGGTACTTTTGATTATATTAAATACACACAATTATATCTGCTTCATTGCAGCATTACCGCAAAAATGTCATCCACATTCACGTTCTCTTCAGCGTGATCTGTTCCTAAAAATGAACCACTGTGGTTATCTACACATATGACGTCCATAGAAGCTGAATGGTTGTTGGGGTCCCTAGTGCAAACAACGGCATGGACGTGTAAATAATCTATTTGTTTAAAGACCATTTTTTGCAAGCACTGGCTCGCACACAATATTTGCATTTGCAATGGGCAAGCCTAAGCCTTGTACAGACACAACAGGAGATGTCTCTGTTCAAATGACTCATGATTATTCTTCATGCTTCACAGTAATGGGAAGACCCTCAGCAAGTGCAACAAGGGAAACCAAGGAAGAGGAGAAGCAGAACTCTTCATGCCAGCCAGCAGTGGAGCCTGGCACTGAAACAACATGCTTAAGCTCCAGCCGAGAGAGCTAACCTCTAGTTTGGAGCAAAGCAGTATGTGGCTAATTTAACACTGTAGTATACACCCAAAAAGGCAGCTTTTGTCTGCTATAGCATGAAGCTCACCTAAACCAAGTTTTACTATTTGTATTCAAGTGTTTCCATTACAGTAGCTGTGGCACATACCAAAACGTAGTCCTGAAAATCTAAAGAAAAAGCCTGAAATGTAGGCATCTAGTGTAAGGTAAATTTGTAGACACTCTTGCTAGTCCAAAAAGTGGTTTATGCCATCTTAAGACAAGTAATTGAGAAAGACAGCATGAGTTGCTCTCTAGGGATCTCCTTTTTTCTCCATTGGCAAGGGGAGCCTGGGCAGCCAGGTCACAGATGAGACACAGCTTTGGATGGCTACCATCAGGTGAGATGAACTCCACTCTGCAAACAGCAACTTCCACTACAGAGGCTGGAGAACGGAGACCCAGGTGGTTTAACTGGCTTGGCACAGGGCTGCGCACTGAGCCTCCCGGGTCCTGGTATATTGCACTGAGAAATTCCCATGCATTGAATTCTCATCTGCACTATCAGTTGAGAAATAATGAAACAAGCCAAACATAAAGTGAATTTAGTTTTCTTCCCTTTCTCTGACAGAAATGTGTTGTCATTATATAAAGGAGCTCTGCTTTTGCTTTCTAGAAGAGAAGGCAGATGCACATTTGTACCTACTATATTTCTTCTTTCCATAACAAAAAAAAAAGCATAGAATTCATGTTATTTCACCAGCAAAAATTATACTCTTTACCTATTATCTGCAATTCTATCCATAGCAAGTACATTATACTGTAATTAAAGTATATTGTATGCATTATCTGTGAAAGGGCTGTAATCATTTTAACATACTATTCATTGAAATACATTAATACAGTACCTATAATACATGAAAATTGAAATAGATGAAAATACAGTATTGTAACTATTGTTAAGGTTTTTCTTCCTGGAAGAGTCCTAGGAATATCAGAATTTATGGGCTCTGTTATCCTGTCTCCACTAGTTTCTTAAATAGAGAAGGATATGTAAGAGGCTAGCTACCTCCTAGACACAGAATCATAGAGTCACAGAATGGTTTGGGTTGGAAGGGACCTTAAAGATCATTTCGTTCCACCCCCCCTGCCCTGGGCATGTCTCAAGGCAGTGCAAGGGGAAGCACAGTAGGTATCACATTTATCATGAATAAGACTGTATGTAATGATTTTTTCCTTTGAGAGAAGAAAGAGAGAAATTGAGAGGAGTTTGTACCTTCTTTGCCGTACTTTGTAAGACGGATGACTACTAGAGACAGGGCTGAAGTTCTGATTAATTGGGTCATGTCTCTCAGTGTTGCCTTGCTAAGTTGGGAGATGGTGACCTCCACATGAAGGGGTTGAAACCTTCATTGACTTTAAAGGGAGTTTCATAATTAATTCAAATGGACCACATCTTACCACTATTATTCTCTTTGGAATGATTTGCATCTTTGAATGATGAACAATTTCCCACAAATATCTGCAGGAATAATGTTACCATATAAGAGGTCTCACATGCAGAACCTAATTGTTTTATCAACTTCTAGATTTTCCTGAGTTTATAACGGACGCGAAGCTCTAACTTGAAGAAGTCTAACTTTTTTTACTGCACTTACTTCCAAGAAGGGGGTTTTGTGGATGATCAGTTAAATGTGAGCCCAATTCTGGCTTTATATAGAAGGCGGTTAAGAATTCACTCAGCTGTAAGTGGAAAACCTTGTTATGCAAGCTGGGGGTAAGAAGGATGCAGGATGTTTTTACCCTTTCTTATTGGAAGCTAGATCTCATGTGACTTAACTACATTAAACCGATAAGTCTTGTGGGTCTGTGCAGATTTGACTGAATGACAGAGATGACCAGAGGAGGGCCACAAAAATGATCAGAGGGCTTGGAGCACCTCTCCTATGAAGACAGGCTGAGAGAGTTGGGGTTGTTTAGCCTGGAGAAGAGAAGGCTCTGGGGAGACCTTACGGCAGCCTCTTATTATATACAGAGGGGTTATGAAAAAGACAGAACCAAGGTCTGCAGTGACCGGACAAGGGGCAGCAGTTTTAAACTAGAAGAGGGCAGCTTTAGATTGGACAGAAGGAAGACTTTTTTTTACAATGAGGGTGGTGACACACTGGAACAGGTTGCCCAGAGAAGTTGTGGATGCCCCATCCCTGGAAGTGTTCAAGGCCAGGTTGGATGGGGCTTTGTGCAACCTGATCTAGTGAAAGATGTCCCTGTCCATGGCAGGGGGGTTGGACTAGATGACCTTTCAATGTCCGTTCTGACCCAAATTATTCTATGATCCTATGATGTCTAAACACAAATGAATACAATGCATACAGCATCAAAGTCATTGACTTTCTGATTTAAAATATTTGTATGGATGGATGATGGTTGGATTTGTTTTTCTTTTTGCATACTCGCTTTGCACAATTCTTTTCATCAGAGTAGACTACAAACATAGAGAAAATCCTGCACATACCTGTTTCTCCCCACTGGGCTTCTTGTGGTTTAACAGCAGCTCCACAGCACCAACTACCTCCTTTCGTATGGCATGCAACAGAGCGTCTCCCACATATACATTAAAACTTAAGAGCAGCTCAATGAGCTCAAGGTTCTCATTTTCAATTGCAATAAGGAGTGCAGTTCTTCCCAGGGGATCAATGCAATTAATATTGATCTTGAAATAAATTTCTGCTTCCTCCAAAGCTTTCTTTACACTGGCATAATCTCCTTTCTCCACAGCGTTCAGATAGGCTTTCTCTGAATGAGACAGTTCAGATTCTGCCCGTACAATACGAAGAGGGATACGATCTCTGTAGGGAGCATTGACACTTCTTTTGTAGTAGAACTGGGCCATATTTTATGCCATTCTAATACTTTGTCTCTGCAATATGAAAAGAAAGATTAAATCAATAATATATTTTGGGGATACAGTGCACCAAATTAATATTTGCAATATATAAGCATTTAAAACTCAAACTAAAAAGTGATGTTGAAACAAGTACAAATGGTCTCTATCAATAGAACAAAACCCCAATGAGATAAATTCCCAAGGACTAGTAGACAATAATCATGGTTTTGATTTTGAACTATTCAGTTCTAAACTAGATTTAATACTGAAACACTGCAACTATAAAACAACTCTGAAGTCTTACATATAATAAAGTATTTAATTCCTCTGCTTTTACTCTGTATACCTGCAAGGACTTTGCAAAAATAATTCCTTCTAACAAGCTGATTTTCTCCTGGCTCTATTTTCTCCCTAAAAGCAAAAAAAAAAAAAAAAAAAGAAAAAAGAGGGAAAGAAATAAAAAGCAGCAGCCTCGCGTTAGCCTGGTAAATGTAATTTCAGGTGTNCCTTCAATTAGGGGTTGAACAGCTTATTAGTCAAAAAACTGTAGTGTCTTGTCATTTTCTCAGCTGACAATGCAGTTTGCAGTAACCCACTGCCTTTTCCTCCATTTCCTTCAAGCATTAAAAAAAAAACCTCTCTGTTGAGATCCTGATTTGCAAAAGATAATATATATTTTTATTATTGTGAGGGTTTGATTCATCAAAATTTTCACAAAACACTGTGAGGAACATGGTAATTCATTTGTTCCAGTCTCCTTATGCAGTGTGATGAGAGGTAAGTACAAAGGCTGTTACCGAGTTGTTTTCTTTGTTTTGCAGTGCCGATCAACAAGGCTTGAGGTAGGCAGGAAACAGCAAAGGAGACAGATTAGAAAGAATTCCCCTCCAGATCCATGTACAAGAGCTGAGCAATTGTAATCCCTTGCAAAAAGTTTCCCAATTCGCCCTCCAAGATGGTACCAGTCTGCAGCCTGGGCTGCTAGAGGTTGCACAGTCTGTGCATTATGTTCTGTTAATCTCACTCTCAGTAAAATAAAGTACATGCACATTACACAGTTTTGTACCCCTGGAACAGAGATATCACATTCTTGTTGTTAGTGCACTGTATTTTACGAGTTTGCCTTTCAAAATTGCAAGCTCAATTCAAGAATAAAGTGTCATGTACGTTCAGCTCCAAATTAACAAGACTTAAATGTAGATGTGCACAAGTAGGTATCTACAAGAAAGGCAGGTTGCTATATTCCCATTATAGCCGTGGAGATTTAGGGCTCCATTCTACTGCTCACAAATTGTCATCTGGTGCTGGATCCTGAAGGACATCCCGCCGGACTCCAGCTGCCATTTCAGAATGACTTATTTCTCACAATGGGTCTATTTCATATCTGTCAGGCAGATGTTGGGTTAACCCACAACAATGCATGAACATTATTCAGTTTCTTAATATCTACAACAAAGAGTTCCTCAAGACCCCTGGAGAAATTTGAGTGACTGCAACTGGGAGGTTATTGCTAAAAGCTCCTCTCTCTGAAAGCTCAGGAATTAATAAACGGATCATTGTCTCCCCATCTATTGGGAGTTAAACCAGCAATTAACTTCGATCAGTGAAATTGGGCATCATAGAGATGCTTATGGTAGAAGAAGAGTACAGTGATTTACAGATGGGATCTATTATGATTTCATTAGGATGATTCGGGGGGGAGGGTTGTTCTTTGTTTTTATAAGTCTGGGGAAGGTCTATTATTGCTTCATTGTAAGCCCTAAGGAAAGCACTTGCTGGAACCTCTTGTATTTACCTCTTCATGATTCTTGAATGGGCAAAATTAGATCTAAGCTTAGTTTGTCTGTTTTGGAAGAGATACATTAAACACACATTGTCATTCTTCTAAACAGCTGTCCTCTGCTAGTCTTCCTCTCTTGCCAGTACCACTTCCTGAAAATAATCAGGCATAAATAAATTGTCATAACGAAAAATATATGTTTATGCGCAATTAGAAAGTAGAGATTGATTGCTGATACAGTGCACTCCTGGAAGATGATATATACATAAAAGATATGGTTCATGTGTGTTTACAAAAAAAACCCACCACATTTATTTTGATTTTATCTACAGGTAGATGGTGTTGCGTGAATCATAGAACCATAGAACAGTTTAGGTCAGAAAGGACCTTGAAGATCATCGAGTTCCAACCCCCCTGCCATAGGCAGGGACACCTCCCACTAGACCAGGTTGCCCAAGGCCACGTCCAGCCTGGCCTTGAACACCTCCAGGGTTGGGGCCTCAACAACCTCTCTGGGCAACCTGTTCCAGTGCCTTACCACCCTTAAAGTGAAAAACCTCTTCCTAATGTTCAGTCTAAACCTGCCCTCTTCCAGTTTGAAGCCATTCCCCCTCATCCTATCACTACATGCCCTAGTAAAAAGTCCTTCCCCAGCTCTCCT